>CAKNXH010000842.1:56723-134342 GCA_932178445.1 Andricus quercusramuli | reverse complement strand
AAAGTAAAATTTTTAGAAAATATTTATCTATTATTATTGATAGTTTTTATTCATTTTCAATAGACCCGCGCTTTTCGACACATATGTGCCGTTGAGAAAGTAGCGGTGTTATAGCAATACCGGCCTCATTGGATTTCTTAATTATCATTTGATTTATTTATTTGGATACCCCTTAAGTATTCTTAATAATTTCAACACAAAATAACAATTAATACCGATAAAGTAATAATAATAGTAGCATTTATTGCTAACTTCGTCTAACCTATGGCATTTTTCCTTAAGGGTAACTCATTATAGGTGCGGTAGTCGTGCCACTTCCATTCATAATATCTTTGATCCAAATCGTTTTCAAATCGATCGGACCTCTCTTTCTATCTATCCTATGGGATCCGAAAGAGAAGTCCAATCGATTTGAAATCATTTAGAATTTAAGCGAAAGACGCATCGTATTTCCACCCCGGCGATGATTATCTAATTTAATTGGAGAAAAGAAATCAGTAGGTGGCACTAGAGATCCTCAAGGGAGATTTGTATAAGTCCGTAGAGATTTTTGATTGGCCCAAGCAAACCGGAACCCGATGGCCTCAAAAGCGCGCGATTTTCAAATCCGAGCTCTCAATCTCTTCCTTTCTTCATTAAAAATCAAATTTAAATTGACTGTGTGAAGCTTTTAAATTATTATATCAATCAGAGTTACATTTACGCACAATTCATTCATAAATGTAAAGTAATTCAATGCATTTTAATTTCGAAACGCAGTTTTGGTTTGCTTTTTATGCCCAGTAGTGAAATAGTATCTTCTTGGCTGAACTCTCCTTAATGATCTCTAAGTGCTGCTTAGAGAGCATCAAGGGAGAGTTCAGTCAAGAAGCGTCTTTTTTAAACGTTTTAATATTTAAACGTATTAAATTACGTTAAATTGATGTACAAACTGTGCTTAAATGTAACTATGATTTATTTGCTGATTTATAAGCTTCACATAGTCATTTTACATTTGCCTTTTGATAATAAATGAAGAGATTGAGAGCTTAGATTTGAAAATCGCGCGCTTTTTGTTGCCTTTGAGTTCCGGTATGCTTGGGCCAATCAAAAATCTTACGGGGTTGACACAACTCCCCCTTGAGGATCTGTAGGTACGTAGCACTTTGGATTCGATTTTGATTGTTTGTTTATTTTAGTAGATAGATCTTTTCATCTTTTTTACGGAAATACTGATGCCGTCATGACACTTTCTGAGAATTTGAAAATTGTATAATTTTTCGAAAGTTGTTTCGACAAAAGAAGATGTATCAGGCGTAAATTTAGTTTAAAATCAATTTAGAAGCCCAGTGAATAATATAAAACACTGCCGAACGTTGTTAAGTTGTCCAAAGCAATACCATGTTAATCAGGAAAAAATGAAACAAAGTGAGCGTATACGACGAACCCTCGATGCGTATTAATATTCTTGCATTCTTCACATATTTTAATCATTTTTTTTTTATCATCAGTTTCTTTTCTTTGGAGCTACAAAAAATTGCTGGTGTTCCCATAGAATAACCAGGAAATGTAACAACCTCAAAAGCGAATTTCATATCATTATTTTTTTTGTATTTTCTCGAAACAATTTTTTAATAATCTTTATTTACACAACCTATAATGTATGCGGAAATAGATATATAATATCTTTGCATACGCCTGAATATTCTCCGGAACTACGAATATTCGTCGCGCATGCGCGACCAAACAATATTTGGGATGAAAAGGTCTATTATTTGGATTATATTTAGTATCAAGTAGCATATTTATTCTTTCCTAATCTGATTTTTTGTAATCCTTGAGATCATCAAGGGAGAGTTTTGAGACAAAATTTCGCCGCTATACCGGAACTACAGAGGCACTAAACGCGAAGCTTCATTTCAAATATTCTGTTCTTTGATTGGCCGCTGTACCAGAAGCTCCTTCCTCTTCTTGTCGCAACTCACCGTTGAGGATCATTAGTTACAACCAAAGCAATGTGGATGGTCGTTTGCTCGGTAAGAGACAAATATAAAGCCACAAGAAGAAGACAGTTGAGGCAAGCCGAAGTAATAAAGTTTTGTTGTGTTTGTGGCCTTGGAAAATTTAATCAAATCTTATTTCAAGGCAGGGTAGCGCTGTTTTGGTTCTAATCAGGTAAAGTACATAAAATTATAAGAGTAAATTTTTTTACATAAATGTTTATAAATATGTACATGAAATGTGGGTCGATCCAAATAATTTTTTCGCTAATTCGCCGATCCAATCAATTTCAGTGTTTGCATTTTTGATTGTATCTGAGTTTTGGAAGAACTAAAGCAAACTGTTCCTTATATACTATCAATTGAATTATCATATTCTGCGGCTAAAGTGATTTACAAACAAAATTTGAATAATTCGAACAAAAAATATTTGATCAATCTAACCTCTAAAAAAGATTTTTTTTTTAATTTCTTTAACTTAACGAAATCTGAACACTCTTTTTTTATATTAAAATAACGCTTTTCGACACTATTAACAATGTTACTGTATTTACTTGATGGCGTCTTTGATAAATGACGTCACTCTTTTTCCGTATTTTTCCGTAATCTGATAGCATTAGTATCATCAGGTGTATCATGTTCTTGTGACATTATATTTATGGACGACGAGTTCGTGAAATCAGTTTAACGAAAAAAGGCAAACACTCCAGGTAAAAAAAAACTGATTAAAGCGAATGAACGTCTTACTTCAATTTGTTTGAATTTTGCCATCTGATACATTTAAACTAATTGAGACGCATTGAGCCGAATTCAGACAGCACGAATTGAATATAGATGTGGATTGATTGGAATGCGTGGTCACGGTAAATTCGAAAAATAATAACGATTGCATGCGTCGAGAATCGAACCGGCGATATCAACAGCTGTGATTACTTCTTGCCGAATTAATAAGAATTCACACACATTGCTCCAATTCGTTTTTGTCGCACAGCGATAGATTCATGGCGGATCCTAGCATATTTTTGTCAATTCGCCGCAATTATATTATTTTTACTGCTATATACCTGCTCAATCACTTGAAATATTAATATAATTTTCCCCGGATTCAAGTACCAATCATGAAAAGTTATCCAATTTTATTGAGTTCGACCTGAAATCCTTTTGGGTGTGAAAAGTTCAATTTGTGACATTTTCCAGTATGCAAACGTGCATGTACGATTCGTAATTGTAAAGCCTTATTTTACTTTAAAAATTTTAATTTTTCAGACTCAATTGTGAATTGTTTATTTTCAAACTCCGGGAGTTTAATAGGGGAGGTAGGGGCGAGATGAGACTCTAATAGCACAGAACGTTTCGGGAACGTTCCGCGGGCGCCTTCGGAATGTTCCAGGAACGTGTAAAATGTCCGCCTTTTGAGAACGTTCCACTGGGACCTGAGGGGAACCTTCAACTATTGTTATTTTTAACAACAATTGTCTCTTAAACCGTAAGAGACATGTAAGAATGGATGTCATTTTTGAGTTTTGAGTACCGCTGTGTCATAAACTGACATCGATTTTGACATATTTCTGACGGTTTACGCAATATTTATTGATAGTAATAACAATAACGTTAATTTAGGTGTGGAGCGTTCCCAAGCAGCGGACATTTTCCACGTTCCGGAAACGTTCCGTGCTTTTAGGGGACACCTGAACTATTTATAATCTGCTGCCGAATTAACAATTATTTTAAGATTTTCAGTTATAAACTATTTCTGGAGTTTTTTGAAAATAATTTAGAAACTTTTTATAAAATTTGCAACTGAAAAAAAATAATGTTGCACTACATATAAATGGGCATTTTTTCTGCACAATTTAAGGCCATGTGACGAGTGGGTCACGTGACCGGATTCCTACCTTACCGACGATTTTTTTTTATTTGTAAACTTATTTTCACCCGAATAGCTACATTGAGTTAAAAATTTGGGATAATACATAAGAAGCACTAAGAAAGTTGGATCTGGTCCTAAATCGTAATAATCATGAAGAAGGCAAAAAAAAATCATTTACAAAAAAATACTTTCTTCATGATTATCAAAACTTAGCGCCAGGCCCACATTTCTTAGTGCTTCTTATTTAGCATCCCAAATTTTCATCACATAGCCGTAAGGAACTAATTTTAAATATCAATTTTAGATGTTTTCTGCAACTTATCAGTGTCCATATAAATGAAAATTCCGTCTTAAATATGATGGGAAAATAACTCTGAACATAAAATTGATAAATGAATTGCACTAGAAACGATTCAAATCTTGTGTACAAAAACAAAAAGAGCGTCTCATATATGCCACTAAACCCGACTAATTTAGCCACAAATAATTATTTAGATTAAAACTTCAATATTACCTGGCTTTTTTAATTAATTACGTGTAAATGCGTTAATGCATTAACATTTGATAGATAAACTTAACGAAAAACTTTAGGTTGAAAATCTTATCTGTTATTTTCAATACTTTTTTCTCTTTGTAAAATACCATAGAATAACAGAATACAGGCGTGGAAATTCTCATCACTTTTATTTTTACTTTACTTGCTTTATTTAATTTCTGACGTGTTTTCAAGAAATTCAGTATTATTTCTGTTATTTCTAGAGTTCTTAAACTGTGGAGGATTTTAGTTCGGGTTATATAACGGAGAATATGACAGAATTTATGACAATTTATGATTTTTAATAACATTTTATTTTGTTACGTTATTGACATAGTTGAATATAAGTTATTTATTTATATAAACATATTTATGAATGAAAAATACATAAAGCAGAATTTTGACTGCCAAAATATTAAAATTTTATATTGTGAACTATCTAAATTTAAATTTACTGCCAATTTTTTAAAAATGGCGTCAGGTATTTCAAGTTGATTAGGGGAAATTCAAGATGTCTGTACTCCGAGGGCCAAACAATGATACCAATTGCATAAGACATTAATTTATTCATTTAATAACTGAGAAGTAGTCATTTTCACCATACATGTATTTGGATACTATTTTCTATGTTTCGAAAGCTATGCAATTAAAAAATAAAGTAGGTATTTTTTAAAACAATTTCATTATTTGATTGAACAGCTTTTGAAAAATAAAAAGTTATATCTAAATACACTTGTGCGTTATTCACAAAATGCATTATACTTTCAGCAGTGTGGGGGTGGGGGATCTCAAAGTATCATTATCCATATTAAAAACAATGAAAAAAGTGTCACGCAGGGGCGGGGGTGTAGAGTTCGTGAAACATATAACACGTATTTTTTGAATGACCCTTCGTGGTGAGAAATAATTGTTTCCAAAGTTGTTAAAAAATGAAGTATCCTCCCATGCACTGGTATCATTGCCTGGCCCTCGGCATACAGACTTCTTGTCAGCTGACGTCACAATTTGAAATATGCATGCATGTAATTTGGCGGAAGCAACGCTACCGTCCCAAATTCAAAAGTCGTATCTACAGTTTCTGAAATCGTATGCGGGGCGTGAAAACGCGTTTCAAGTTTTGCTGACAAGAATAAACATAATGTTGAGTAAAAGATGGATGTTTTAGACTAATTAAACGTTAAATTTTCTATTCATTCAAAAAAAAGGTCATATTTTTTACTCTTTATGTATGAAATTGCACTTACGATAATGTCAGTGATTGATGCGTGATATGTGAGAATGTCGTATCTGTTTATAAATTCATTTTGACAAAGTTATTGAATAAAAATGGTTAATAATGGCTAAAAACGTTAGGCTCATGTTAGGGTGGTTCTGTTTAACAATATTTAACCCATTTTAACAAGATTTAAATAGATTAAGTATAACATACTACAGTATACCCTCTCACCCTTATGAAAAGATATGACAGGAAAAAAATGACAGGTGTGTCATTTTTTCCCTGTCATTTTTTTTCTGTCATTTTTTCGCGACCACAAGAAAATGACAGGGAAACGACAGGCAAAATGACAGGAAAACGACAGCCGGAAATGACTGGCCCTGATTGGCCATAATTTATTATAATATCGTTCAAATATAAGCTTTACAGGAAAGTTCAAATATTTGAACTTTCCTGTAAAGCTTAAAAAATCATTAGCAAAATAAAACTAGTATGGAAATTTTCATGATGAAACACCTCTTTGTAGCCTGTTGCTCATTCCGGATTATCTTTCCAACACATCAATTGTGGAATGTGTTCGATTTGCCATTTTAAAGACTTCTTATCCTTACAAAGTGCTAAACTTAAGTACCACGGGCAAAAATTTCAGACTATTTTCAACTTTCTTCATTCCCTTAACAAATTGACTGGGTTGACTGCGTGCTCCAATTCCATGATCCAACAAAGAATGGTTCCACCACGCGCAACCTACGGACCCTTTGATTGGTTCACTTTTATTTGGATGCGCGTGGCGAGACCATTCTTTGTTGGATCATGGAAGGAAGTTGACAATAATCTGAAATTGTTGCCCGTGGTACTGAAGTTTAGTCCTTTGTAAGGAGAAGAAGGTATTAAAATGGCAAATCTAACACATTCCACAATTTATGTGTTTGAAGATAATTCAGAATTAGCAACAGGCTACAGAAAGGTGTTTCCTCATGAAAATTCCCATAATAATTTTCTCTTACTGATGATTCTTTAAGCTTTACAGGAAAGTTCAAATAAGTCTGCAAGTATTCGAGAATTTATAATTTTACACAATATTATTATAAATTATGGCCAATTAGGGCCAGTCATTTTCGGCTGTCGTTTTCCTGTCATTTTCTTGTGGTCGCGAAAAAATGATAGACAAGAAATGACAGGGAAAAAATGACACACCTGTCATTTTTTCCCTGTCATATCTTTTCGTAAAGGCACTTGTCGCATTATCAGATATCGCGACTTCCCCTACTTGTTTTACTACTTGTTGACACAGTAAGCGCACGCATTAAACAAAATGCTCGCGTGTAAACACAATTAATAACAAAAAATTACATTCAATGTAACCTACTTAAGAGGTTAATACTTCATTTTTCTTTAAATTTTAAATACGTGATTCATAAATCGACTGTCCCGAAATATAAGTCACTAACAAAGTTTTCCGTATACAGAGTGTATCGACTATATTTTACTTCGCTAGAGTGTCGTATCTCTATATATTTTTAAATGGAGATACGACACGCTAACCAAGCATAATTTAGTTGATACGTTCTGTTTTTGGAAAAATTGGTTAGTGACTTATTCTTCGGGACAGTCGAAATGGCTAGCAATTCTAAAACGAATAAGAAAAAAAAATTAAATGTCTATCCAGAGTTCTTAAACATTAAACTTTTTTTCAAAGAACACTTGTAAGAAAACACAAGGTTTTTTTTAGGATTCGTAGGTAAATTTAGTATATAACCTTTGAATATTTTCTCCTACTTGTTTAATTAACTGTCAAATTGACATAAAATTTTTTGAATGGATTCGATTTTCTCAAACCCATCAGATATGAGGATGAAGCGCAAGAAGAAAACGAGTTTTGATAGTGGGGTAACTCACTCAACGCGAATCCCAGTCCCAGCCTTACGCGATAAGTGAGAGGGTACTGTATATGCAAGTACTACAAAATGAAGGTTTCATCTTAATTGAATCTTATTTATTTCAATGCCACTTTTCGAATGTACTCATTCGATGACAGTTCGCGAAACTTTGTCGGTTACACAAAGAAAACAAACTCGCATAAATTGATAGACGTACTTTATTATTCTTTTTTTTTTTTTTTTTAAAGTTCTCTTACTCGCACTTTTTCTGTTCTTGTGAAGAGGACACGTGGCGCTTGCGCACTCAGTGAAGAGGCCTGGCATTAAATGCCATAATTTTAAATAAGGCACCATCAATTTTATGGTGCCTTTGTTCCTGCCAGATTCGAAAAAGTTTCCCATGGCAGTCCGGTCTCCTTATTATTCCTTCATGTGAAATACAGTTAAGGGCCCTTTCACACGATTACAGATCCGCAAGTTGCGGACTTGCGCAAGTTATGAGTATAGTGCTCGATTTTTCTAAAATATAAACTTTTATGTTTTTCAAATTATGGGCAAGTGTATTGATCTAAAAAGAATTATGGAGGAATATCGGCGATGAATTAAATACATTTTTAAGTGTTTTGAAGAAAAGAAACAAGCCCATGCCAAATAATGATTTCTCTCCAAGTTCTGTGTACATACGTTTCGGATGTTACCTGATTTGTATCGCTCTTTCAACAAAATAATTTTTTTTTTTCACAGAAGGTAACTGTAATTAGTATTTGTTAACATAAAAATATTATGCTTTTGCAAACAACAGCCGTTATGAGACTTACGGCACGTCTTTACGAAAGCGTAGTCGGCATAACCCCAAACATAACATGATAATTTATTATGTTAACAACTGTTAAAAACACTTACCTTATGGGCACGAAAATATTAGTTTGTTTGAGAAGCGAGACCAAACAGGAAACATCCGAAACTCATGCATACATAACTTTCAGAGAAATCAGCTGATTTGACATGTGCTCGTTTCTTTTCGTCAAAACATTGAAAAATGTATTTAATTCATCGTCTTCATTCGCCCATAATTATTTTTAGCTCAATAAACTTGCCTATAATTTGAAAAACATGAAAGTTTCTATTTAAAAAAAAAATCAAGCATTCAAATTACCGCCATTCAGAGATTTTTCCGCTGACGGAAAAATCTCTATTTTCACAACTCATGACTTGCGCAAGTCCGCAACTTGCGGATCTGTAATCGTGTGAAAGGGCCCTCTTTTATCACCACGCTGGATGAGCCCCCACCTCTACTGCGAGTTGGCAGGTTATTTCTATCAAGCGACGTTCATTCCCAGTAAACACGAAGACATCTTAAAGAGCTCTTTACGACATCTTCTTAAAGATGAACGACATCTTCGAAGATATCCCATAACGAAGCTTTAAAGAGTCTTTAAGGTTTAGCTATTACCATCGTAAAGAGCTCTTCGGGATATCGTAACGATGTCTTTAAGATAGAAATAAGACAAAATAACGAGAATTCATAAGATTACTTGAAGATATCGTTATTTTACATGCAGCTGGGGGGTTACGTACTTAGTCCTGCAACTTTAGGTTTATCTCGACTATTTATCAGTTGTATATAAATGACTTTAAATTTAAAAACTTGCAATTTCTGTGTTTTGTATACACAGAAGTGCCTGTTTTTTAATTTAAAGTCATTTATACATAACTGATAAATAGTCGAGATAAACCTGAAGTTGCAGGACTAAGTACGTGACTGCCGAGAATTTTTAGTTGCATTCCAGGCTTGACATTTTGAGGTACTGCAGGTCTATCTTTATTATTTGATTGTTTACACTTAACAATTTTAACTTCTCTAGGCGATGAAGAAAGAATTGAGCTGTTTCCCATTCTCTCCATTTCATTTTATGAGAACATGAGAGAACTAGAAAGAGGTATTAGAGGTTAGGAACACGACTTGCTGGATAAATCACGTTTAATATTTAGAAAATGTATAGGTACGTTTACTTCCTGATTCACTTTTCTTTTCACAGACTTTTTAAACACTGAATGTACAGGTTGGGAATACATAACGAGGAATACATGACGATATAATTATAATTATTTATCAATTCTCCATATCGCACACCACGTGCTTTTTTTCTTTAAAAAATGTATCGTTAACGATATCTTGAAAGATGTCTTTAAGTTATCTCTGAAAATACATCCCGCGCTTTTCTACAAATTTTCTTAAAAACATCAAAAGACGTCTTTAAGAAACCAGTTTCAGATATCATTGAAAAACTTCTTGACGATGTCGTGAAGATATCTTTTGGTAATTTCTGTAAGAGATCCTGCGAACGATAAAAATAACGATATCTTAAAGTTATGCTGTGCTGTGCCAACCTGCGTATTTACCAAAAAGCGCGGGTGCTTTTGAAATCAATAAATACTATCAATAATAATATACAGATAAATACACTCGACATTCCTAAAACTGCTGGCCTACGCAGCTTCTTAGCTCAAGGGGTAAAAGACGGTTGTGAACCTTGTCTGGGAAGGGCCGCAGAGCGTGAGTACTCAGTCGAGTATATTTCATAATAGTATGCATTCCGATTGGAAACGGTTCAGATGGTCCGGACTGTTTACGTTTCGATTCCCATGATGTAGTAAGAAGGCTATTTGCAGGTGACCAGCAAAATTGTTGTTAACCCGGCAGTTTTGTGTACTTTTTAATTTGAAATAGACCCCCGCTATTCGGTACATATGGAGTTGAAAAAGTCGCGGCCTTTGAGCGCATCATGCGTAACAGTGTTATTGTTGACATACGACAACTTGCTAATTAAAAATCAATATAATAGAATCAAAAAACGATTACGTCTGGTCATGGAAAGATGGGTGGAAATGTCAGGAAGGTTAGCATAGTTCTTGACATAGGAGTGCAGGCAACTTTTTGGAGAAAATATTCTAAACGTAAGAGTAAGTCAGTTATAAAGGTTTGAATATTAATAGGTTTCAAGTGTAGAATGCTAGGACAAGTGGACATGTCAGCCATCAGGATCCACATGGGACTGCAACTGCATACGACTTTTTAAAGAAAATATTCTAAATATGAAGGTAAGTGATAAAGGTCTGAATAGTAATATTTCTCAAGTGTAAGATCTACTTTCCCAGTCATGGCCCATTCTGTGTTGGATTGCCGGCCTTTCAGATGCACGAAATACAAGCAACTGTCCGAAATTTGAGGTTAGGGTGCCACTCACCTGAAATTTGGGATATTTTATTTCGTAAAACTGAAAGGTTATCAATCGACAAAAGAATGAAACATGACTGAGAAAATACATTCTATACCTGAGAAAGATTACTATTTGTATATTTATGACTTACTTTCACGTTTATAATACTTTCTTTGCAAAGTCTGGCAAAGTCGTATGACGTATTCCCATGACGGCATGCTAAAATACTCCATTCAAACCAACACAGTGGGAGGGTGGGGGGTCTGGCTCTTCAGGCCTCTTTTTCATAGGTCAGCTATTCACGCGGGAGGAGAGCGTATAGGGACCGTGGTGGCAGGTGCCGGAACTGCGCAAGTGGAAATAACTGTATACGGCCGAGGGGAAATAGGTGAGACTTCACTGCACTCAGCATGGAGAATAGACATAAAGACACCAAAGTTATGTAACGGAAAATGAGCATATTTTTTCGCGAAGTAGGTACACACGCATAAACTTCTCATGCGTGGCGCTAGTATATGAACGTATGTAAAAAAAGATGGCCTTCATACAAGGCAATATTTGTACATATCTTCATACTAGCGCCACGCACGTGTCTATTCTCCGTGGTACTGAGTTCAAATTTGAGGCTATGTTCACGTTGAATCGTGTTCTTAAATTCTCAACAAACTTACCGTTGGGTTATATTCCCATTCTCTTCAGCGTTCTCAAAGTAATATAGCCGATTCATGTGCTAAAAATCCTTGTAGGGTCAAAATATCTCAAGTGTGCCACTTTAAAATCGATAGTTCTATTTTCAATCAATTTATACAGTTTTCAATTCGTTTTTATATCAAAATAACTCTCCTAAAATAGTTTGGAAAAAATTTATTTTTTCAAAAGTTATTAATAATCAAAGTTCTTGATCACTTTTTTTCAAAAATTAAATACTCGCGAACGGTTAATCGAAATTCAATAAATGTGTCATGAAAATTTTGGTTACGAAGTATACTTTACGCTAAAAAATTGTTCGGTAGTGAAAAACATTTTTTTATTGTTTAAATAATCGTTTGTTTCAAAAAATTGAAAATTAATTAATTTTCTCCGCCTGTGAAAGAATTCTCCCACATTCCAATAGATTCTACAATCTCTTCCGAGAATGTTGGTGAAAAAAAGTTTTTATTTTGCAGTAGTTCAAAAGTTATTGATTTTTTTGTGACCGCGCTCCGACCTCCAGCGCTAGTTGAGCACGCACAATGATGTAGACAAATGCATATTTTACGCGTTTATTGGAAGAAAATAATCGTTTTTCTTTCCCAGTAACTTTAAATTATATGACTGGTAATATTTAGTGATTAAGATTGGTCATTCGATATTATTTGTTAATTTAATAAACAAATTTTATAAAGAAAAGCATAGTTTGGTCATTTATAGACAGAAAATAATAGTTTTTCTTTCTAATCGTCTTCAAATTACATAAGTGGTGATGTTAAGTGACGAAGAATTGTCAATCGATATTATTTGTTCATGTTATAAACAAATCTTATGAAAAAATGCATAGTTTAACCATTTATAGATTGAAAGTGATTGTTTTTCTTTCTAATCGTCTTCAAAATACATAAGTGGTCACATTTCGTAAAGAAGAATTGTCATTTGATATGATTTGTTTATTTTATGAACAAGTGCATAGCTTAGCCATTTATAGACAGAAGGTAATCTTTTTCTATTATTCCCTTCAAATGATTCAATGGTATTCACATGGTATAGAGGTCTGGACATAGCGAGATGTCTTAAAAATCCTGTAAGAAATCTCCATATAGAAACTAGTAGAATTTCTATTTGGCATTCCTTATAGATTGCATATTGGTCACATCCATATAGATCCGTATAGAGGTCGGGACATAGCGAGATGTCTTAAAAATCCTGTAAGAAATCTCCATATAGAAATTAGTAGAATTTCTGTTTGGAATTCCATATAGATTACGACCTGGTAACATCCATATAGATCCGTATATAGGTCGGGAAATAGCGCGATGTCTGAAGAATCATATTTGGAACATCCGTATAGATACTTACAGAAACAGGGGTTCTTTTTGGAATTACATATAGAAACCATTTCAAGTTCTGTTTGGTATTCCGTATAAAATACAATATTTTAACATCCATATAGATCCGTACAGATTTTATATGTGGCTAAATCTCCCTAAGTGGCACTACCATTTGAAACTACCAGAAACTTATAGAAACCCATAGAAATTCTATATGGATCTATAGGATATTTGAAGAAGGGTAATAAAATGTCTAAGCTCAAAATTGCATAGTTTTAAATACCTAATTCAGAAGCGGTCTTCTTTCCAAGTCTTGAAAATTAATATTCTTCAGTTTTTACTTCATGAAGTTTGAATTTTAAAATGTTAGTTTTTCGATTTTTAATTGTTCCATATAAAATATTTAAATTTTAAACATATACATTTTAATACCTGTTTCAGAATTTGTAAAATCTGACAATTTCTGGTGTCGACGATTGAAGAATTTGATAAGCTTCTGATTGGAGATTAAGAAATGGAAGCTGGAAACGCAAGTGACAACAGTTGGGGTTATCAAATTTCTACCGACAACTGCGATTCTGTAGAAGAATGTACCAAAGATAATATCATTGAATGTACCCAGAAGCTGGCAGTCTTACGAGAAGAGGTAAATTGAAAACGTAAAACATTTTTCATGTGTTGATAAATAATATTCCAAACTGTAATAATCCTTAAGATTGAAATTTCTAACATGGTTGGTTGTTCTTCATAGTTGAAAGTGCTGCAAGAGAAGCTCAGAAAGTTGGAGGAGAGAATGAAGAAGCTGCCTAAACCAAAGTCGATGATTAACAAAAGTGTGAATGGCGGTGGCAGATTTAGCGGTACCATGAAAGAACTTAAGAAGCCGTATCCAAGTATGCCACTTCATTCTTTTTTGCTTTTATATGAGCATTTCAGAGCAAAAAAAAAAAGACTTCTCAGAGTCGTCAGGAAAAACGAGACAAGTACCTTTAGAAAGAGAAACTCTTACTCAGAATGCCTGAAGAGCAAGATAGCGCAACGATAATGGCACGTTTTTCCTCACGACTCTGCTGAGTCTTCCTTTTACTCTGATGTGCTCATATTCATGTCTGGGCTCTTTTCGTTATAGATTTAAGGCTGTTGGAACGATGTTCAAAAAATGGTGAAATTTGTCTATTACTCAAGCTTTATCACTCAGATTCGATAAATCGGAATTATGGTTTTGAAAACGCACTTTGAACATTTTCTTGACCCCGGAAGTGGTTTCGCGGTAGCACAACATAGGGTAAGTCTCTGCTTTTTTGCGAAAAAATACGGTAACTGCTAAAAAGTGAGTAGGAAAATGTAGCAATGACGTGAAGTGTGAAAGAAGCCGACTAACGCCATCCCCCGATGACAGCTGATAGCTTGATCGTACGGTGAAAATGCACTGTTGATAACAATCGCATCTGCATGCTGACTCTTGTCTTGGCCGAAATTTCAAATTTAAATAAAAACCCCTATATGTGATTTCCTTTTTTTTTTGTTTATTGACAAGTCCGCATGATTGGCGAATGCAATACGTAATGCGCCATTTTCATATTTTTCGCAGGGTACTTCCGGGGAGTGCTACACAAATTTCGTAACTTTCTAAATTCTTTTCCAATATCTTAAGCCATTTAAATTATTTTTACGAATGCATATTATTTATTTCATTATACGATGAGATTTTCTTTCTAATTAACCGAAGTACTTTTTAAAAAGTTTCCATAAAATGATTGTGCCCATCAGAGTTGGGTAGTACCTTGTTACAAGTGACTTGTAACGTAACTTAGTTACAATTTTTGTTGTAACTTGCAATTTTAATCTTAGTTACTCTAAAGTTACTTTGTGTTTTTTGTATATCTCCTGTCAAGAGATGTTTATGGGTCAGGTATGGGTAGAAAATTAATCTCTTCGTTGAGAATATCAACTATTACATTTTTCGCTGACAGATCATGTACTTTGGTTGAAAATTCAATCAACTATGATATTTTTTGTTAAAGAGCTTTTCTTGGCTTGAAAATTGAACGATTCCGTGGATTTTTTCTTTCTTGGTTAAATATTCGGCTTTTTAGTTTCAAAATGATCTTGTTTGGTAAAAAGTCTCTTTTTCGTTTATTAAAATTGAACTATTGTTGAAAAGTGTTGTTTTTGGTTTGAATATTCATCTTTATTGGTAAAAAAAATTATGTAGAGGGTTCAGCTATTTTATTGAAAACTTGTCTTTCCTTGTTGAAAATTTAATTATACGGTTGAAAGTTGAACTACTTTGTTAAAAATTTAGTTGCTTGGTTGAAGATTAATAATTTTGATTGAAAATTCATTTTCCTTTGTTGAAAATTGATCTTTTTTGTTTCAAATTCCTTTTTTTTTTTTGTAGAACATTCAACTGTTAGGTTGAAAATTCAATTTATTGTTAAAAATTAACATTGTCGGTATGAAAATTCAACCATTCGGTTGACAATTCATGTATTTTGTTCCAAATTTTACAATTTTGGCAGAAAGTCCAACTATTTGGATGAAAAGTACCTTTTTTGTAGAAAATTCATCCTTTTGGCTTGAAAATTCTACTTTTTTGTTTGAAAGTGTTCTTTTTCGTTTAAAAATAAATTCATTCCAGTGGAAAATTTTCATATATATTTTTTTAATACAACTGTTTGGTTGAAAAAAGTGACTGAAAACCTTCCTTGGTTGGAAATTCAACTCTTCCTTTAAAAATTCATCTTTTTAGTGGAAAATTCTTTTTTTGTTGTTGTTGAAAATTGATCTAGTTTTTTACGAAGTCATCTGTTTTGTTGGAAATGCAATATTTTTAATTTAAATGTTAGGAATTTATTTCTTAATTAAGTTTTTTTTTGTATATTATCATCTTAGTTACTTTGATTTTTGAATTACAAAGTCAAGGAAGTGAAAAAAGTAACTTTTAGGTAACTTAAAGTTACTTCATGTAGTAACTTAAAGTTACTGCATGTAGTAACTGTAACTAGTTACTCTAAAAAAAGTAACTTGCCCAACATTGGTGCCCATAAAATAACATTTGGTGTACGATGGCATGTTCACAGATAAGAAAGTCAGCTTCAAATCTGATGACGAGCTGATAGCGGACAAGAAACAGGACCTTGAAAACCAAATACAAGATGTCATGGAGCAATTGTCAGGCGTGAAGATAGCTACAAAGAGTGGTCAGTTATTACTATACTTTTACGATTGGTGCCCCTATTGTAATTTAAAATATTTAATGAGTTTGTTATTCCCGAACGAATCGGTGTCTTTTTGCAACATTGACAACCCTTATGTAAATTTTCAACAAGTTGATTTACGTTTCTAAATTAAAGGAAATTCAAAGAGGCTTTCGTTTCGTTTTCCGAAGAAGGGACGAAAAGAAATATCTCCTAGATTTTCTTGAAATGATAAGGAATTATAAATACTAATCTACAATTTATTGATTATTAGTTACAGAAGATACCGTCACAGAAGAAAGTATCAGTAAATCAATGGATTTACTAATATCTACTTTGGCCCAGAAGACAAGTAGTGATTTAATTCTTTAAAAAATAATTTTTCTCTTCAAGATAGCCAATTCAATTTATTAATCTTTATTCTCAGTCAGTTTAATTTAATATCAAATATCTCAAGTCTCAGGAAGAGAAAAGATAACAGTAATGTTGTACAACTCTACCGAAACGATAGAGTTTAGCCTTATTGACGTTAAAGGATTTTAAAAACACAAATCTTGTTGTTGTAGGGTGTCTGGAAGTGAATTTTTGCGGGGATTAAATTATTTTCTACTTTTCTTTGAAACTTTAGAGACATTTCACGACAGAGTGAGGGTTGTTATCCGCAAGGATGAACTAAGAAAATGTATACGTGGTTGGTGTTAAGTTTATTGTTTTATGTAACGAAACTCGTAGGGACAAGAAGAAATTCAAGGTGTTTTAATCCATGAATCTCTTTGGAACGAAGTAACTTACAATAATTAGGAGGAGTTACTTCGCTTCGTATACCGTAAAACGGGGCAAAGTCGCTCACGTAGGGTAAAGTTACTCACCTATAAATTCGCACCAAATAAATTACGAAATAAAATTTGACAGCTCTAATAATTAAAATAATCAATATTATTTCTTTGCCCTAGGAAATTCGATATTGGATTTCAAAATATAAATTAGGAAGTGAGCAAATTTACCATGCATGAGTCACTTTACCCCGTTTTACGGTACTGCCGACAACTTTTGAATAAAATATTTGGCAGAGGAAATTTGCAACGCTGCGAATAGATACCACATTTAGACTTTGAAAAATATTTGCAAGATGGAATTGCCAGAAAATTAAAATAATTTAATTAAATGTGTAAAGTTAGCTAATTGGGCAGAACGCGATTAATTTATGGAAGATTTGATTATCATACGTTATCATACGTGGTAAAAGACTTTAACGACGTTGCTAAAACGCCTAATTTTAATAATTTAATTGAAAGAAACTCTGATTTTACAAAGTAATTTTATGTAAAGCAGGCATGATTTATGCGTTTTATTAGCATATTTTCAGTTCTGTAAGTTGCCGTTTACACAACAGGAGGACGGACAGCGAATGCGCATATGCAAAGTATGATTATGATCATAATTGTTCACCGCACATGCGTATTCGAAGAGGCACACGTGCGATTATGACCGCGTCAACCTAACCTCAAATGTCAGACGTGATATATTTGTAAATCATACCGTTGTTACATAAAGTACCGTATGCGCCAAACAGACGCATATTATACTGTTTTAATGAAATAACGACATTTACTTTTAGTTAGTTAAGGGTATTGGAACCAGGACCCTACCTCAAAATTGAACTGCCTCATTTTACTCCAAAAATATGAGAAAGACATATTTTATAGAAAATTAGAGTCAATTCCTCTTTTAAACCAAATCTATATTCGTAGTCAAAAATTGGCTAGTTTCAATAGTTTTTGTGTAAAACGTT
This sequence comes from Andricus quercusramuli, assembly GCA_932178445.1. Lineage (NCBI taxonomy): Eukaryota > Metazoa > Arthropoda > Insecta > Hymenoptera > Cynipidae > Andricus > Andricus quercusramuli. The sequence continues at coordinate 116,625 of CAKNXH010000842.1, read as the reverse complement.
TTTTTTTAATGCTCTGGTTAGAATAAAGAAAAAACGTTTCACACAAAGTTTTGAAAGTAGCCGCTTTTTCACTAGAAACACAGATTTGATTCAAAACAGGAATATGCCCTAATTATCTAAAAAGGTGTCATTCTAGTATTAATGGAGTAAAATGAGGTAATTCAATTTTGAGGTTGGGTCCTGGTTCCAACGCCCTTAAGTGTAAGCCCTGGCGGACCAAACGAACGGAGCGGATACGCTACAGCGTATCCTTATAGTACCCACATCGTATCCTCTCCGTATCATGCAAGAAAAACTCATTAAAAAAGGAAGATGAACATTTCACTTATTGAAATTCGGATTCTACGTGAAATTTTGCGTTAAAAGGTCACGGAGTAATCGCAATAGTTTTTCTTGCAACATTAAAAACTTTCAAAAAATATAATACTTATCGATAACGTGGACTGAAGGCGACTTCAAACGCATCGTCGACGGATAAAGCCTATGAACTGCTACTGAATGACGATGCGTTTGAAGTCGCCTTCAGCGCACGTCATCGATGAGTATTATATTTATTAAAAGTTTTTAATGTTGCAAGAAAAACTATTGCGATTACTCTGTGACCTTTTAACTCAAAATTTCACGTAGAATCCGAATTTCAACAAGTGAAATGTTAATCTTTCTTTTTTAATGAGTTCTTCTTGCATGATACGGAGAGGATACGATGTGGATACTATAAGGATACGCTGTAGCGTATCCGCTCCGTTCGTTCGGTTCGCCAGGGAGTAAATAGTTAGCTTCACTTTCATTCATTTTTATACTTTTATACGTAGATGTGACGATGTGAGCAGTATTTTTTAATCGAGAAATAAACGTATATGACACAAATTTTCTTGTTTCATTTGTTCATGGAAGATTTAAAAGAAATTGTAAATATATTCTTGAAGTTTTGTTTATTTCAATTATTCGATTATCTAGCTGTCCAAATACTGAAATTTTGAGATTAGCTATTTAATATGACTAACGCTCCCAATTGGAATTTTTTGTATATTATTCAGTAAAGAATTACAACATTTTCAAAATATTTTATAGGTTTTCGCAGATTTCACCAGGTTTTACAAAACTGCAGGAATTTAAAACATTTCGGAAGATTCAAAGAGTTTTCACGGAATTTCAAGAGATTTCATGTTCAAAACATTGTAACGATTTCAAGGAATTTCCATTGATATTTTAGAGTGTCGAAGGTTTCACGGCATTTCAAAAGATATATTCCAATGGATTTCAAATGTTTTAAAAATATTTCCACGGAACTAAGAGAATTTCATACAATTTTAAAGGGCTTAGGGGTTTCCAAAAGGTCCTTTCAGCTTCATATAAATCCACTTGCTGGAAGTAAAAATAGATATTGGGGAATCAAAAAAGATAGAACTAATTCAATCCCCCTCAATGGGTTACTTTGCATCCCCAAAACGTACTTTTCCCCGTTATCAATCTAAATCATTTTTTATCTCTTTATCTACCTTTCGTGACCGATCTGTCTTCCACGATTGAGTACCCTTGTAATTTTCTATCCCTCAAAAGTCAGAAATCAATCTAAAAGTTAGGGAATTTATTTGACTTTCACCACGTACCAGAAAGACAACGCGACGACCATGATTATAATACCACTACACTTGAATCTTTTCCAATACTGTTTTTTCTATCTCATCCTATCAGTTCTCTTTCCACGTCAATCTTTTTCTATCTCTCTGACAATCCAAATTTCCGTCTATCTTTTTAAACCCCATCTTTTCTATCTAATACTATCCTTCATTTATCCATGTCAACATTTTTCAATTTCTTTGTCTAACTTCACGCCTTTTTTATCAATATACTCTTCCCTATCAAATTCAATACTATTCAATACCCTCCTGTAAATTATAATTCCCGTTTACTTTTTTTAATCTCAACTTCTTTATCTAATCTCACCCTACATCTATCTATTTTTCAATCAGAATTCACGTCTATCTTTTTCCATCCTCGCTTCTCTATCCTATCCTTTATCTGTTTACGACAATCATCTCTATCTATTTTTCAATCTAAATTCACGCCTATCTTATTCTGTCCCCTCCTTTTTATGTAATCCTACCCTTTATCTATTCCTGGTAATATTTTTCTATCTCTATTAACCTAAATGCCCGTCTACATTTTTTATTTTCATCTTCTCTATCTCATCCTATATTACATCCAGCAGAATCTTTCTTTCTGTATCTGTTTGTCAAAGTAAATTTACGTCTAGCATCAATCCTCTCTTCTCTATTTCATTCCATAATTTACCTGTCCACGTCAACCTGAAGATTGGCCTTGCTGGAAGTAGATAGATTGAAAAAGATAGAAATTGGGGCTTACGAAAAAATAGAACTATTCTATCTCTCCTTATATCCCTCAATGGGTTACTTTGTATTCCTAAAACGCTGTATTTCTATGTCCCAAAGCTAAGTATTTTCTGTCTCTTTCTCTAACTTTTGTGACCGATGACTCTTATCTTTTTCTATCCCTTAGTCTATCTATTATGAATTCCAATATTTTTCAATGTCTTCTCCTATCTTTCGTAACAGAGAACTCTTATCTTTTTCTTTACTTTATTCTACGTTTATGATATAAATTTGAATCTTCGTCTATCTCTTTACCTATCTTCTGCGATCGAGTATACTCTTTATTATTTTCTATCCCTCAAAATGTGGAGGTCCATCTATAAGTTAGGGAATTTATCATAAAAATGAATTTGACGTTGACCACGTATTAGAAAGACAACGTGATGTAAATTTAATGTAAATGAATGATATGATGGGATAGGGAAGAGGATATTGAAAAAATAGACGTGAATTTAGTTTGATAAAGAAATTGAAAATATTGACGTGGATAGACAAATCATAGGAAGAAATAGAGAAAAGGATATTGAAAAAGATAAACGTGAATTTAGATTGACAAAGGTATATCAAAAATGGACGTTCATACTGTCGTAAAAACTAAAAAGATACAAAAGTCCAATCTCACTCGAACTGAGAAAAACTGTTTGCCCAAAGAACTCTGATATCGAATAAAATTTTGAATAATATAGATACAATATTTGGGTACAAATAATGTGCTCTTTCATATTTTGCAATAAAAAATTGAATCTTTGAACAATTTCTAATAGGAATTGGACTTGCGATTTCTTACGAGTCGCGGAATGTCAACAATACAAGGCAAAAAGAACACAAAGTCACTGGCGAACGATACCCTTATCGAAGAGCTCAAACACATTCTCAAAATACAACAAACCGTACGTGAGGGACACTGTGTTCAGCGGCTGTCCCAAACTTATCCAAACGATTGTCGCTATCAAATCTGACCGGGAATTATTTCCCTTGGATTTTCGATCAGAGTCCGAGCTATTTCACAAGTCTTGAACATACGTCTTATGCTATCCTTTATTCATCCATGTCAACATTTTTCAATTTCATCGTCGAACTAAGTTCACGTCTATCTTTTTCAATATTCTCTCCCCTATCTCATCGTATCCTATTTTTTTCTATCTATTTTTCAATCTAAATTTACGTCCTTCTTTTTCAAATCCCTCCTCTCGGTCTCATCCTATTCTTTATCTATTCAATTCAATCTTTTTCTATCTCTGTAAATCATAATTCCCGTTTATTCCTTCAATCCCCTCTTCTTTATCTCATCTTATCCTACATCTATTTTTCAATCAGAATTCACGTCTATCTTTTTCTATCCCTTAGTTAATCTAAATTTACGTCACGTTGTCTTTCTGGCACGTGCTCAAAGTCAAATTTAGTTTTGTGATAAATTCCCTAACTTTTCGATGGATTTCCCAAATTTTGAGGGATAGAAAATGATGAGAGTCAAACGCAGAAGAGAGAAAAGGAGGTAGACGAAGATTCACATTTAGGTAAAACAAACAGAATTGAGGAAAGAAAAAGATTAAAATTCGCAATAGATAGATAGACTCAGGAATATAAAAATAAGAATTGGTTCTATCTTTTGCCATCTCCCAATTTCCATTTCTTTGAATCTTTCTACTTTCAGCAAGGCCGAACCTTTAGGTTGGCGTGGATAGATAAAGGATAGAGCGGGACGGAGAAGAGAGGATTGAAAATGATAGGCGTAAATTCAGACTGACAAAGAGATAGAAAAAGATAGAAGTTGCTAGATGTAGTACAGGATGATACAGAGGAGAGGAGATTAAAAAGATGACGGAAATTTGTATTAAGAGAGATAGAAAGAGATTAACACGAATAGATCAAATATAGGATGCGATGGAGAAGAGGGGATGGAAAAAGGACGTTAATTCTGATGGGAAAATAGATAGTAGTTGATAGATGTAGGATACGACGAGATAGAGAAGAGGCGATTAATCAAGATAGACGGAAATTTAGATTGGAAAATAGATAGAACAAGGCAGACGTTGAAAGATGTATGCTATGATGAAATAGGGGAGAGGAGATTGAAAAAGATAGACGTGGCTTTAGATTGAAAAATATAAAGAAAAAGATAGACGTTGATAGATGTATGACACGATGAAATAGGTAAGAGGATATTGAAAAAGATAGACGGAAAATTAGATTAACTGAGAGATTAAACAAATATTGACGCTGATAGGCAATGATAGGATGAGATAGATAAGAGAGTAATGGAAAAGATAGATATGAATTGAGATTGAAAAATAGATAGAAAAAGATGAACGTGAATTTAGATGGAAAATAGATAGAAAAATATAGATGAAGAATATTGACGTAGATAGATAAACGACAGGATAAGATACGAAAGAGGGGATTCAAAAAGATAGGCAGATAGAAGATAGGATGAGATAGAAAAGAGGGGATTGAAAAAGATAAACCTGAAATTAGATGGGCAAAGTGATAGAATGGGATACATGTTCTTCATTCCTTTCTACCAAAAAGATTCAAAAGTATTCAAAACTATATTTTATTTACGAGATTTCAAAGGATTGCAAAAATTTCAAATTTTCTTGCCGATATCTAAATATTTCAAAGGTTTTCATGCGAGAGGCACTACATCCTTCAATGCAAACCTTAAACTTCAAGAAAATTCAGCGGCGGATTAGCTTTGTTCATCAACCTGCGCCCCCTTTAGGGTACTTAATTCAAAAAAATGTATGTAAAAATGAACCAAACGTGGAATGTCACTGATGAATAATGAAAAAATTAAGAAATTGCTTTTTGCTGACTAGTTTTCGTGTATCGAGACCCTGAGCTCCTTGGCGTCCAGTACACCGCTGAATAATTTGAAAATTAGATTTTAAAAATTTCATGTTGAAATGGTTTTTGTGAAGTTTCTAACTAGATCGCTTGTATAATATGGAATTCTTGTTGTAGACTTTTTTAACAATATTGAAAAAAGATTTGAAATTTATAACTCAACATTATACTTTTTATAGTAAATCTTTTGGTACAATACTTGTTGAGTGATATAAAAAAAGAGTTATTTTGTAACAATTTTGCGAATTATTTCTAATATAAATTAAATATCAGTTTTTAATCCTAGTATATAATCTAAAAATATACACAATATATACAGAAAGACGGTGAAAAAATTTAATCAAAAACATGTTCTAATCAGGCGTCTTTTCCTTACTCACCTCGTAAGACTGACAAACGAAAAATGCCCTGAAAAAACAATTAAAACAATTAAGAATATTTAAAACCAATTTGTCAAAATCAAACAAACAATTTTCTTACTTCTCTGAAGTTAAACTGATTGAAAAATTTAGAAGATCCTTATCTCCAAGATAACTTAATATCAATGGAACAATCAAATCCGGTAACTTGGGCAACCTGAGATGCATTACCAACTGTTTAAAACTAAATTCACTTAGTTGCAGAATAATAAATCGCAGTTCAGCCAATCTGATCTTCTTCGTTATAATGCTTGAATAAATTGGAAACTCTTCTTTGTATTTTTCAGACTTCAAATTCGAGATCAATGTTCGATTCCCAATAAATCCTGACAATATGTGTGAATCTTTTGCAAGAAAGTCGTAGTAAGAGACGAATCTGCCTTTAGCAATTCTCTTATTTTTCATGGCAATCATCTCTTCCTTACATTTATTGAAATGCCCTTCCAGCAAAGGATTCTTGATAAATTGAAAATCCAATTCATTGACTCTTTCTCCTTCATTTTGTTTAAGCGCTATGTTTTCCGTTAAAAGCTCCGCGACTCTCGAATCAGCGTCTGCTGTATTAGCAGTATTATAATATTCAAAAGCCAATTGAAGAGTCGTTCGGTCAGCTTTATCCACTGCATTAACATCTGCATCAAATAACAACAAACGTTTAACAGTTCTTTTAGAACCTTTTTTAGCAGCAATGTGGAGTGCAATTTTTCCCGCATGATTCCTGATGTTGACAATATCATAGCTACTTATTAAAGTATTAATTGCCTTTTCAAGATATCTAAACAACTCAGCAGCTTCAATAATAACCGTATTATCCATTTTTTCGGTGACTTTTTTTGCATCTACGAAAATACCTATTATAGTCCAAAATTTCTTGCACCAGCTTGGATGGAAAACGTTGCAACCTTCATCACAAGGAATTCTAGTTTCAATTCCTTTCTTCAGGAGAAGGCGGACATCCTCTGAATGTTCGAGTTCGCAAGCTTCATGTAACGCCGTATTACCCCAAACATCTTGAATCGAAAGGTCAGCAGAATTTTGAAGTAAAAATCGAAGTATCGCACTTCGATTTTGGTGGTCAGCCTCATCAAAGAGAACTGCTTCTGGAGGTAAGTATTGGAATTCTACACGGTAATTAGAAGGACCGTCAATCACACGAAGTGGCGTTTTATCTTCAAAATCTTTCGCATCAATATTAGCTTTTCTGGATAGTAGTAATTTAACGATATCTATATTTCTTACTGCCACTGCCTGATGCAAGGGAGTATATTGTAGTAAACCTCTACAATTTAAAGGAGCTCCACGATCAAGAAGGAAACGCACAATTTCGATATTGTTTACAGAGATCGCACAATTCAATGGTGTATTATGTACTACACTATTTACCTTTAAATTAGCCCCAGAGTCCACAAGCTTTTCTACAATTTTAATCTTTTCTGCTTGGATCGCAATGTGCAGCAAGGTGGAACCGTAAGGATTGCGAGCATTAATATCAAAGAAGGTACTGCTGTTTATAAGTTTAAAAAACATTTCTTCATTGTGTAGGATTGAAAACTGAATTACAGTTGAGAAATTTGTTCTGACGATGTTGAAAGCGGATGCCTTTTCTATGAGAAATTTGATGGTTTCTTCGTGGGACACGAAAAGTTGATCGAATTCATCATAATGGAAATTTGCATCCGCTCCATTTTCCAAGAGAAGTTGGACTTTTCGGATGTCACCAATTAACAAAGCCCACTGAACAAGAAACGTTCCATTTTGCTTGTTTGGTATGTTTAAGTCACCTTGCGTAAATAACCAATTTCTTAAATCTTCACAGCTGCGTTTGACTATGATAGATTCTGACTCTGATAGGACTGACATACTTATAGGTCAAACCCCTTCAGCCTCTGCAACAACAAGACATTTGTAGATGAAATTAATCAGATTTTTTTGTATTATTAAGGTTTTTGATCAGACCAGGTTTTTTTTCAAATATCCTATCATAAATAGGACTGTATAAATCGATATTTTAGGTTCTCTATGATTTTTAAAATACATCATCAAATTTTTCATTGTAGCAACAGCTACATGCCAAATTATACTTTATGTTCCTTTGAATAATGTGTAAAGTGACACTTTTCAAGACAGTAACGTCACACTCTGGTACCTGACAGAGTTTTTTTCCAGATCTGCATCCAATAACTTCCGAAAATTTCTGATAAAAAATGAATATAACATTTTAAGCAAAATGCTGTTAATTTCATTTATAATTGAATTACAAGCTATTTTCAGTAACTTCAATTTTTGGGTCAAAATTAGCCAACATTTCTGATACATACTGAAAGCTTCGGATGCAGATCTTGGAACGAATCCGAAAGAAAATCATACACAAAACGTATCCGAAATTTCCTTTCCTAAATTTTTACCAGGGCAGTTTGTGGTTGCGAATCTTAAAATCATGCCTAAAGTTATTTGAGAAGTACTTCAAACGTTAATCGACCACAATTTATTGAGGGAATTAGAGCGTATTCAGAATTTATGTCAGGGGGTTGTTAACCAAAGAGAGATAAGAGAAAAGAGAGTAAAGAGGGGTGGGGCAAAATACAAAAGACTGAGTATACTAATTGAAATATAGTAGCTCATTTTTTTAAATTTAAGCCACTACTTTTGGTGAGAAAATTCGAGTACTCTGGCTTTGACGTTAAAAAAGTAAGTGAAAAAAAATGGTAGCTCATTGAATGAAGTATCATTTCAAAGGTCAACAGTTTGTACGTTAATGAGCCTGAAACGAATATGCCAAAAATAGTTATTTATGATACAAGTGCGTAAAATAGGTGATTGTGTGCGAGCGTCAATGTTGCAGCATAAGCCGCAGGCGAATGATGCAATCAAGCGAGTTACCAATCACCTACGCGCACGTGTATCACACGCTATTTTTTGCAACGCCCGCCCGAAAAAGTTGTTAGTAGGTGGTAACGGAAAATACTAATTTTATATTGCATAGAGTGGAGTAAAGAAATTTAAACAAAAATTTTTGGAAAAAAAATTTTCTGTAAAAAAATTTAGTGCAAAAAAATTTTAAAAAATAAAAAATTTGTGAAAAAAATGTTTGGAAAAAAATGTTGTGAACAAAAATGTTTGGAAAAAAATTTTGTGAACAAAAATTTTGAAGAAAAAAACTTTGTTGCAAAAAATTTGTTGGAAAAAAATTTATTAAATAAAGATGTTGGCGTTTATGCTCTGTTCCTTCAGGGGTGGGGGGGGGGCTACAAACCCCTAAAAACAAAACTTCATTCATTAAAACATTTGTTCAAATTGAATCTAAATTTATTTCAAGAAGATAACCACAGCAGTGTTTAAAGTTACCTATGCCAGTGTCTAAAGTACCTCATCTCGAAAGTGCGCATGCGCAGCTTTTTCGCCAGTGTCTAAAGTAAGCCATCTTCAAACTGCGCATGCGCGAAAATTGTTTCACGCACAGTCTGCTCAAATAAGGTCCTTTAGGCACAACAAAATTGTATAGCTTACAGACCTGAAAATCTGATAGAAAGTAAGAAAATTTTACAGCTTTTAACGACTTATAACGATTCCTATTTAAAAGACTTATAACGATTTATATATTTTTTGAACTTTTGAGCATAGTTTTCTATTGAACAAATAATAAGAAAAATCTGAAAAAATTCATGGCGGTACTTTAAACGTTTCTCAATAAATTGCTGTTGAAAAATTTGCAGAATATAACAAATTTGTCCTTTTTTGTACATAAGTATACAACTGTACTATCTTCAGTTGTAATAAAGATAATGAATTGATTTAAAATAGAGGTAGTCAGTTGAACTATCTGTAATTATTTACAATTTGAAAGAAGTATATGCTACTGTTTATCTTCGTGCAGATTGCGATGTTTAAGGACAGCTTTTTATAATGGAAAGCAAGTGTAACAAGCCAGCGGGGTGCTTTTTTCCTGGGATCGTCCTCGTCTTTCATCAGAAAAATTTTGGAAGCAGATGCTGAAGAAAGAAGAGGACGATCCCATGAAAAAAAGGCACCCTGCTGGTATTTTACACTTGCTTTCCATTACAAAAAGCTTTCTTCAAACATCGCAATCTGCACGAAGACAAACAGAAGCACATACTTCTTTAAAATTGTAGATAATGACAGATAGTTCAACTAACTACCTCTAATTTAAATCACTTCATTATCTTCATTGAAACTGAAGATAGTACAGTTGTATACTTATGTACAAAAAACGAACAATTTGTTACATTTTTTTATTTGAATCAATCATTCAAATTTGATATTGAAATATATATACCGCTTAATTTTGAAACTATTATAGTTTCAAATACTGCAAGTTCTATTCAACAGCTTATATAGTTAAAAAGAATTTAATTCCGTTTGGTCATAGTATATTACATCACAATTAGTCTTAGACACGTCTTTACGGGGAGCTGAATGTTTGCAGGATGATTCCTAAAACCATTGTCGAAGGCCGTGGTTTTTCAAGCCGTCCTGTGAACATTGAGCTGCACGTGAAGAGACGTATGTAACACTGCGAGTGATGTTCGATATTTCATTCGAAACTAGCATTTTATGATTTTATATTATTTATATATATATATATAATTATTATTATGTATTTTACACATCTGCTTGGTCTGTGATTGGTAATCTCGTATAACGCAAAATTTTAAATATGGTTTGGTTCGAGCTAGAGAGCCATCTGGTGTTTTTCCCCAACCCAACAGTACGGAGAGAAAACATTGTACGTTATTCAGTGGCCATTTGTGGAACTAGTTACGTTTCAGTCTGGCGCTTCATGAAACTAACAAAATGTCAGCAGCTGACACGATTTGGTTCAAGGCTATCTAACGCTCGCTTTTCACGGGACGGTATATTAGGCTCAACACATGGCGCTTTCGAATAAAATCATATTTGTCCACTAGAAATTTAAGACTGCTTAACAGCTTATTCCTAAACATAGATTAATTCAAATTGGATGTTCATTATTGTCTACTGAAAGAATTTGAAGTATGGGTTTTGACAACATTCTCTATTTTTTATACCAAATAGTAGATTTTTCAACTCATAAAGATAAATTCTTAACCAACAATGAAATAGTTGAATTTTCAATCAAAAAGGTGAGTTTTAAAAGAAGATGATTGAGTTTCTACTAGAAATACAAATTTTCAACAGAATACATAAATTTCTAGCTAAATATTTGGAGTTCTAACTAAAAAAGACAAATTTTCTACTAAAAGAAAACGAATTTTCATCAAAATTCTTAGATTTTCAACTAAAAAAAATTAATTTTCAACCAGAAATGGAATAGTGAAATGTTCAGTTGAAAAAATTGAATTTCCAAAAATATAGTTCAATTTACAACAAGAGAGTAAATTTAGAACTAAAAAAGAAAACAGTGTCAACCAAAAATGGAATAGTTAAATTTTCCGTTAAAATAGGTAATTGTCAAATAAAAAAAAGCGAATTTTTTAATGGAATAATTACTTTTTCAGCCATGGAGATGAAATTTCAGCTAATGTAATGAATCTTCAACCAAAAAATTACTTTTCAACAAAATAGTATAACTATGAACAAAAGGAAAAGATTTTAATATTAAATAAAAATTATATTGAATAATTTTTTTCTGAAAAAGATCTCCTTTCGCTCCACTGGGAATAGAACCTCAGATCTGCCGATGGCCAGTCAGGTGCTTTTCTATTAAGGTACCTAGTAGCTTACTGGGGAAGGATTGCAGAGAAGCAACCGACCGCCAATCGGAAGTTCTGAGGTGGTTTGCTTCCGATCGGAGCGAAAGGAGATCTTTTTTCAGGGAAAAATTATTTAAAATAATTTTTAATTCATATCACCATCTAGTCTGAAAATACGTTACAAATTTATGTTATTCTCTGATGACAATACTGATTCCTTTTATAAATAAAAAACAGTTGAATCCAAACAAAGAAGACGAAATTTAAATAAAATACTTCATTTTTGAATTCAAAAATTAATGTAAAAAAAAACATTTTTAAAACAAAATGGTTGAATTGAGACCGAACAGTTTATCAGAGGAAATGAATTTGAACGTAAAATAAATAAGCTTGTAACCAAAAATGAAATAGTTCAATTTTCAGTTCAAAAAATAATTTTGAACTAAAAAAAGGTTTGAACAAAGTACTTAAATTTTCAACTAAAACTAATGAATTTTCAACTTGAAAGATGAATTTTTAACTAAAAAATTAATTAAAAAAAAACAATATTTAGAACAAAGTAGTTGATTTTTAACCAAGGAAATAAATTTTCAACCAAAATAAATGTATTTGCAAACAAGAAAAATAATTTTCTAAAAAAGGTCAATTTTCAAACACATAGTTGAATTTTCAACTAAAAATATCAATTTTCAAGATGAGAAAAACGAATTTCAAAAAAATTAGTTAAATTTTGACCGAAGAATAATTTTTCAACCAAAAAGATTAATTGTTAAGCATAAAGATTAAGTTTGAACAAAATGAGATTGAGAAAAAGAAAATTAAGTTTCAACAAAAATTTTCAATTAAATACATTAATTTGTTACTTAAAATTTAAAAATGTCATTCATTTTTGCATATGTCTTGTGGTTTACGAGATATTTGCAATTTAAAATTATGCTTGACGTTCCATATGGAAGTCCACGTGGATTGTTTCAATTTACCACTCGAATTTCCAGTGAGCCGACACGTAGTTCCACGTGGATTTCTACATAGATTTTTTCACCTGGGATACTTAATATTAAGTAAAATACGGAAATTCAATTTTGACGTTAGATTATGAGCCCAACAGCCTTAATAACCATTTTATCCAATTTTTGGGACGTTTCAAAAGAAAAAATCTTTACTGTAATTCCCGAATGAATTGCTTTAAATACACCAAAACAAACTGTATCAACAAACGGCTTGTCTTTCTTGTTAAATTCATTTTCACCGGGACCAACTAACCTTTTTAATTATGAGACAGCTTTCGTGTTCTGCTTTTTTTGGTTCTTGCAGGAACGAAGATTAAGAATTTATTGCAATTTATTGTTCTTTTTTCTCTGTGTTTTTAAAGGATTCATTGAATGGTTTATTACTGGTAACCGTATGTTGCCGGTATTGTTGTTACTCTTCCCCAAGGTCCGTCATGAAACTTAGGGCGCAGTCTCATGGATACATATTAGCAGATTTGCGGAGTAGGTTTTTCGACCAATCAGATGATTGCAGGGAATTTGCTGGAAAGTTTTCTGAAAGATATAGTTTAAGCAAGTTTAAGCTTGTGCAGGGACTAGGGAATAGTTTAGCGCCTGCGCTCCTGATGTTTTCAAATATTTGAAAAGTGATAAGTGAAAATTGGAAATTGGTGGTTAAGATATTGTTCAAAATGAGCAATAACGACGAAAATCAGTCTGGGGTAAGTACTGATATAATAAAGTAGAATATTACTATGTTTTTGTGAACAATTTGTGCAAAAAACTAAATGTGAGGTGTTATAAATCAAATTTTAAAGCTGAATGGGTAAGCTAGCCAACAAACAAAAACTTGCAGTTTTTGCAAAAGTATACAAAAATAAAATAATTTCGTGAACAATTCCAAAGTTTATGTACTAAATTTATTGACGCAATGTTTTCTAAAAAAATTGTGAAGAAGTTTACAAGCTGGGCGCCAGAAAAAGAAGAATCTATTTACAGCCTGACGCCCGGCTGGTTCCGCTTTGGCGTGCTGTTCTGTCACCAGAGTCTGGTGTAGCAGATCCTGGCCCAGACTGGTCATGATATACACCAGACAAAATTCAAATAACGTAAAATGGTACTAGATAGGTTTCTGTAATATTTTTACACTATATATGAGCCCTTTCTGGGAGAATATATATACTGTGGAGACTTCACAACATTCCAGGAGACACACTGAAATATTGAAAACATAACCTTTTGTCGTATAAGTTTGCATGCTTGCATGTTTGGTCATACTTGTGAATCGTTCAAATTTCCAATTGCTAGATTTTCAATTTCATTATTTATATCCTACATTAATTACTAGTGTTGAAACTTTTTTACTAAGGTTTTCGTCTGGTCTGATCATTTCTCCCGCCAGTCTGGTCGACTAGAGGGAGCAGATGCTCAGCCAGTTTCTGGCCTCTGTCATACAAGGCAGACGTTGCTACTATGGAATAAAGTACAAGTCCGATAAGTTGCCGTCCGTTAAGTGTACACCCCCCTTAAAACGTCATCACAAGCACGGCACGTACACTAATTGGGGTTCTCTCACTACGTGTTCTATTTTGCTTATGATTTGCGCATCATTCTTACGCATGCGCGTCCTAATTTTTCACACAGTCTGATTTAGGGTGGGATATTTTTAATAGGAAATTTCAGTCGATAGATAATTAAATAAACCTTTTGCACTGTATAGTTTATAAATAATTTCTTTTTGATAAAAAACAACGAGTATAATTATAGATAGTCTTTTGAGAAACAAAACAGACTATTGTTCATAAGATTGGATGAAAATCTAAACTTCCTAATAAGACTAAAGAAAAAACAAAAATGGTAAAATCTATCTACTATTCACGTAATAACCAAAAAATTGTTTTCCCCAAGAAGTGAATAAGTGCCTTTTCAAACTTTTTATATCAGTTGGTAAGTATAATGATAAAGACGCGCACAATAAATATTACCAGTGACAATCAAACATCGACGTAGAAGTTATATATTTTTTTACATTTCTTTTAGAGAATTATTTCAATCTTCAATACGAAAGCTTGGATATAGTTGATCTAATTTCTTCTAAATTAAAGACATAAACTTTTCTTTCTTTCTTTTTTCTTGATTCCTTTGCCTAATGAATAGCATAAGAACAATTTTTAAAGTCTGCTAATTTGTAATCTGCATATTTCGGAACCCAATACGAATGTCTTCTCTTGTATAAATTGTTTTTTGTTTTTTCTTAAAACGGTGCGTTATTGGTAGTCTCCTATTTGTCCATATCTGTAAACCGTAAAATGTATGGTCACGGGAGAGGTATACAATAAAGTGTGCTGATTAGCAGATTAGCAGCATTCAAAATATTCGAGAAATTTCAGAAATTCATAATATTTCAAGAATTCAGGAAATTCCGAATATTCCAGGAATTTCAGACAAGTTAAATATTTTAGGATATTGAGAAATTCAGAAAATTTCGGGTATTTTCGATCATTTGGACAATTCAAGAAATGCAGAGAATTCAAAAAATTTTATAAATTCAAAACATTCAAAGAATTCAAAAAAGTCAGAATATGCAAGGATTCAAGGGAATTCAGAAAAATCAAGGGCTTTTGAAAATTCAAGAAATTGAGATTTTCACAGATTTCGAGAAATCAAGGAATTTATGAAATTCAAAATATTCAAGGAATGTACGGAATTCAGGGAATTTAAAACATTTAAGGAATTCGGGTCACTCAGACTATTTAAGGAATTTAGAAAATTCAGAATATTTAAGAAAAAACCAGAATTTGCGTGAATTAAAAGATTCTCAGTGATTTCAGAGCATTAGAAAATGTAGAGAATTCATGAAATTCAGAATATTGAAGGAATTCAGGGAACTTATACAATTTTAGGGATTCCATAGCAATAAAGGAATTCAATACAGTAATGAAATTGAAGGACTTGAAACAGTTCACAGAACGCAGGTTATATTGAAAATTCTAGGAATGTCAGGTGTTACACAATGGCGAAAAACTACGCGGAAATTCAGGGAAGTCATGGAATGCAGAGAATTTCAAGAATTCAAGGAATCCAGAATATTTACGGAATTAAAGGATCCAGGGAATTCAGAGAACGTCAAGGATTTCACAATATTCAGGAAATTCAGATAATTTCAGAAATGTTGTAGCAATAAGGGAATTTAAGGAATTCAGCTCGGAATTTAGAAGATTCAAGGAATGCAGCAGATTCAGAGAATTAAACAAATTTCGGAGAATTCAAGGGATTCAGAAAATTCCGAATATTCAAGGAATTCAGGATATTCGAAGATTTTAGGGCATTCAGAGAATTTCATAGGTTTTAGAGCATTTAGATAATTAAAGGAGTTCAAAGAATTAAAACCATTTTCGAAATTCAGAACATTAAAACAATTTACTTTGAAGAAAGACATACAATTTTGTACTGGTTCAAATAATAAACTAAGAAATTTAAAAATTCCACTCCTCCTTGAAATTAAAAAATTGCAATTGTAATAGATTCTAACAATTGATTTAATTATTTTCATTGAAACTATTATCAGAAGTCAAGAAGTTTAAAGTCTTTTTCAATATTGAATTAAACATTGATTTAAAAATGATTGGTCTCTAATTATTTATTTTATTTTATTATATAATTTCAAATATTTGAAATTTATCTCAAACAATTTCATATGTTATCAATTAAAAATTATCATTTTCTTGTTACATTTATGTGCTTTTTTCAAAATTTAAATAATAAAACGAACCAATAAAAAAAACAAGAATAATAGAACAAAATAATCTTTCTTCAAATCTACTCAAATAATATGAGGTATTTAACTTAAATATAAAATAAAATACAGAATTTTGATTGCATTAAATCGTTCAGAAAAATAATAAAATACAGCCACACACGTTTTCATTTTTTGCAATAAACTAAAAGAGATTATATGAATTTTGGTATATACTTATTCTTGCTGAACACGAATGCTAATTTAAACATTGGTTTTCACAAGTATCAGTTTTTAAAAAATTGAGCCGAAGGCAGTAATGAAATACCCGATTTAGACAGTATTAGGAAAATCGAAGTCCCTTCGTCATCTCGAAATTCGGGATAAGTAGTAAAATATTTTTTATAAACTTGGCTAGTCATCCCGAATTTTGGGAACGACTATAAGTCCATGCCTTTTTCCAACTATCCCAACATTTCAGGACGGCTAGACACAGTCTAAAAAATATTTATTATGTCGGCTTAGTTATTATACCTGTTCAAAATCAATAATTATATTGACAACAAAAGCGAACGGTTTCTATTTTTTTTTCATTTTAAAACATAATAACAATTATTGTAGGATAACCACATAGATTAAAACCTGCATACCGAAAAAATATGCCGAACTTTTTGACGATTTTTTTAGAAAACATTGCGTCAATGAATTTAGGACATAAACTTTTGAATTGTTCACGAAATTATTTTATTTTTGTATACTTTTGCAAAAACTGCAAGTTTTTGTTTGTTGATTAGCTTACCCATTACAGCTTTAAAATAGGTTTTATAACACCACGAATTTAGTTTTTTTGCACAAATTGTTTACAAAAACATAGTAATATGCTACTTTATTATATCAGTTGTTACCCCAGACCAATTTCCGTCGTTATACTACTCATTTTGAACAATATTTTAACCACCAATTTCCATTTTCACTGATCACTTTTCCAATATTTGAAAACGTCAGGAGCGCAGGCGCTAAGCTATTCCCTAGTCCCTGCACGGCTTGAACTTATCTCTTGCAGAAAACTTTTTAGCTAGCAAATTCCCTGCAATCATCTGATTGGTCGAAAAACCTACTCCGCAAATCTGCTATTCTGCTAATTAATATGTATCTATGGGACTGCGCCCTTATAGATAGATCTCGTACAAATCCATTCTGACAGTTTAGGAAGGAAACGGCGTTTTTGGCGCGATGTTTAAATTATCATTAACATTTAACTATTTATTGGTAATAAAGAAATACATTTTCTTTCGTAAAAGTTGCCTTAACTTAAAGAAAATGGAAATAAAGTTTTCAGGTTGAGCTAGAATCGAACTTTTGAGAACGGTAAAAAGAAAGTGTTACATACGTATTTTTTGTATGGTCTGACAGTAATCTGTGGGTGCTTTCACACGATTGCAGATCAGCAGATTGCATGCAGAAAATCCACAAGAGTAGAAGAGATGCAGAGCAGCCTAACTCTTTCACTCTTGTAAACTTTCCGCATGCAATCTGCTGATCTGCAATCGTGTGGAAGCGCTCTGAATCGTTCGGCGAAATTTGACGTCAATCTCAGGCATCGAAATACATATAGAACTTGACTGCGAATTAAAGTACTTAAAGTGGAATTTTTAAAAATTCTAAACTTCTAAAATTAAATAAGGAAAAATGATAAAATTGCGCCTTTTAACGCTTTTCACTCAGGACAAAATTATGCTTAAATCGCATTTGTATTATAAATGATTTGTATAGTAGTATATTACATCACAACTAAGTATAGCTGGACAGCCTTGCTGGAAGTAAAGCGATTGAAATCTTATCCGTTTTAATCCGTGATCTATCCAAAAATTTCCGTTTCAATACTTTTTTTATACTTTTCAATCTTTTTGCATCTGTTGGATATCCATCTATCCGCTTGAATAATGATTTCATCCGGTGTGACTATCCATTGTATTCCTTCTGTATCCGTTTTGGTGTATTACTATCAATTTTTGAACATATAAGTTTCAATCATTCATTTACTATCCGCTCCCTATCCTTCTATATCCGCAACCTTCTTTGATTTTTCTCGTTACGTAACGCTGATAGAATCTTCATCCGTGCTAATCATTACTTATTCTCTTAAATTCGTTCTCAACTATATAAATTAGAAAAAAATATAGATTGAAGCGGAGCAGCAATATATTTATATTTTCTATCCTTTTCAATCCATAAATTTCTATCCGGCAACCTGTCCTTGTTATCAAGCACGGATACGATACTTATTTATGCCAACCAATGCTTATCCTCGTGAGTCTTTTCACTACAGAATGAATTGGCCATCCGTCCAATTCCATAATGTTCTATCCGTCAGCCTCTCCTTCTCTATCCGTGACCTACTTTGAAATTCCTTGTTGACTATCACGGACAAAATACTTGTCCATGCCAGTCAATAGTTATCCTTGTAAATCTTTTCTCCACAGAGATAATTGGCGATTCGTTCCAATCCATAATTTTCTATTCGTCACCCTATCTTTATCTATCCGCGAGCTACTTTGATTCTTCTCGTTATGTAACACGGATAGAATCTTAATCCGTCCCAATTATTTCTAATCATCTTCAATCCATTCACCATAGAATGTATTGCCATCTGTTCAAATCCATAATTTTCCATCCGTCACCATATTCTTTTCTATTCGCGTACTACTTCGATTTTATCTCGTCACCTATCATGGGTTAAAAAGGTATCTGTAACAAGCAATGCTTATCCTCTTCAGTCACTCTAGCCGTCACCTAATTCTTGTCCATCCGTGGACTACTTTGATTATTATAATTATGTAACACGGATAGAATATTAGTCCCTGCCAGTCATTACTTATCCTTCTTCAATCGTTTCTTCAAAAAACTTATTGACTGTCCGTTATAATTCATGATTTTCTATCAAATACGAATTAGCATTATATTTTTCACTGCAGCTACATACCGATAAAATTTTTTTATTCAAACTGATACGCGAGGATAGAATATTATTAGTTGAATACAGATTCATAACAATAGAATATTTTTCATTGAAGATGGATTAAAACGGTAAATAGGATACCATCTCACGGGATTGATAAGGATAAAAAAGTTCGAATTGAAACGGATAGGGGTGGATTAAATTCTAATTCACGTATTGAAAGTTACTCGAACGGATAAAGATCATTCAAACGAACAAAAAATTTCTATTCTTTTGAAACCGCTCATTCCTATCCGTTTGAATCCGTTTACTTGCAACAGGGAGATATTTACAAAATGATATCAATGTTTGCAAGCCGAGTTCTAAAACAATTATCGAAGGCCATGTTTTTTTAGGTTGTCCTTGCGAACAATAAGCTCTACTTTAGTACATGTCTGATCCTACGAGCTATGTACGATATTCTATTCGAAATCAGCAAGTTATGAAACTACAGGGCCGTCTGAAAAGTGATTTGTGATGTTTTTAATATATTTGGTCGTCACAACATTCAACTGACGTAATAGCCCTTGCTTGGTAGTCTCATATGGCGCGAAATTTGAAAATGGTCTAGTCCGAGCTAGAGTATAATGTGTGAGTATGTGTCCGTATGTGTGAACAGTACGGTTAGCTAATACCACGGAGTAATAATAAGGAGATCGATCTCCGTACATTCGTTTTGACTGCGGTAACTGTACATTTATTGCCGAGCTTAGACGTTTCTAATCAGCCCATTATAGGCATTCGGTCATGCGCACTGTGATCTGCTATCTCGTTTACTCCCGTAAGAAGCGTGCGAGTGAGCGCCAGTCCATGGCAACCATTCCGTGATGACAACACGGACAACACTGACAGCGAATTGAGGTTCTGTCAATATTCTGCAAATTATGGCGAAAGTGTTTGCAAATAAGTTATTAAGTGTAAGTCGGAAAATCATATAAAATGTAAATTTTTTAAGGTTTTGAAATAGAAATTCGAAGCTTTTCAGGATTTTCAAAAATTTCATGATAATAACAAATTTTATTTCAGGTTACTTGGAGAATTTAAAGTTACTTTTTATTCTTTTAAATTCTTAAGAGAATATTTGAAAACACTTCAAACAAATTTTATTCTATAAGTAACAATTAAACAATTAATAATTCATAACGAATCAAAATTAAAATAAATCAACTTCTAATTATAAAACTGTTCAGTTGAATATTGATAATATTTACGGAAACGTAACCTCAGTTTTCAGTTGTCATTAAACACGGCGCTTACTCGCACACTTCTCGCGGGTTAAAACGAGATAGCAGATGACAGCGCGCATGCCTAAACGGGAAGAATGTGCTGATTAGAAACGTCTGAGCTCGGCAATAAATGTACAGTTACCGCAGTAAAAACTCGAAGCGCTTTGTACAGAATGATCGGTCTCCTTATTATTACTCCGTGGCTAATACATTGTGCGTTAGTCAGTGGCCATTGGTGGAACTAGTAATCCATCAGTGCGGCGGCGTTTGGAACTAATAATCCGTCAGCAGCTGACACCGTTCGGTAAAGGACTATCTAACGCTTCTACTCAGGGGGCGTTATAGGCTCATAACATGGTTGTTTTGAATAACATGAATTTAAATTATGCATAATTTTGTTCATTATATATAGTTTTTACGCCTCTGAAATTGAACAATTTGAAATGAAATAGCATTAAACTGCGAAATCTCAAACTTTTATAAATGCAACAGTTAAATGATTTATGGTTCAAAAATATAAATCCATCACATTCAATGCTCTTAATTAAAACTAATCATCCCTTTCAGTTCACACTAACGAAAATTTTAAAAAGTAGACGTGTCCCTTATCTAATTTACAATTAATAACAGAAAGTTCCCACCGTTCATCTGAAAGTTAAAAATTTCAATTTCGCTACCCCCCCGGCCATTTAATGAAACTGTTAGAAATAAAAAATTAGCGTTTTTCAATTCAGAAAAGGAAGTATATGATAAGAAAAATTTCCTTGCATACAACACTATTAAAATTTTCGAAACAGTAGAAGTACCTATTGCAGTTCAGAAAAACATGAAACTCATTTTCTCCCTTCCAGCTCGATACAAAGCTTAAAAACAAAAAATGTCCCATTTCCAGCTGGGAAAAATTTTAATACCGAAATTTCCTTCCTTCCAACGTAATAAAAATGTTGGAAATAAAAACTTTCCCACTCAAAATGCAAAAAAAAAAAAATGAAAAATAAGAAATTCTTTCTTCAAACTAATAAAATGTTAAACATACAAAATTTCCGTGTCTTCAGGATGACAGTAAGAATGTGAAAAACAGAAAAGTTCCTCTTACGATTCGGAAAAAACTTAAATACCGAAACTTCTTTAAAATTAGAATTGTAAAATTAAAGATTTTTAAAATCGAAGTATCAAATATGCGAAAAGTATGACGCGCTCAAAACTTACGAACGACCGACGATAATTCGGTTTTGAGGTTTGAAAAATGCAATTTGAACATTTTGTAGACCCCGGAAGGGGTTTCGCTGTGGTGGCAGGGGGGGGGGGGTCAGTATCTGGTTTTTCGAAAAAGATCCAGAAACTGCTAAAAAATGAGAGTAAAGTGATGCAGCAGCGACGTGAAGTGCGTAGGAAGCCGACTGACAGCTGATGGCGCTGATAGCTGAACCGTACTTGATCGTACTATGAAAATGGACTGTCGGTAATAGTCACATCTTTCTTGTCAGGAATTTTAAATTGGAATGAAAAATGCAATTTGTGATTCTATTCTTTGCAATTATTTATTGACAAGTGAAAATGATTGGCGAATGCAACAGCATCACTTCAATTTGAATGAGAAATAAATTTCTCTTCAGAATAATAAACTTGGTCTATAAGGAATGGAACAGTATTGAAGTAACTGTCCGATGTAAAATTATTATGTCTGACGATGGAAATTATTCAATAAGTGTGGCACGTAGTAAATTATCGTCAGTGAATACATTTAAATTTAACGCTTTTTTTTCTAAAGTTGCAGTATCTAGCATAATTTCACACACGCGTAGTATTGTTACATCTTGGCATCCTGAGAAATTGAAAACAGGACATAAATCGACAATCCATCGACAAATTGACAGAAAGAGATGGCGCGTTGGACTTTATCATAAGATTACGTCTCAGAGCCTCTAATATTGCTCTAATAGTGATGAGTTCTATGTGAATAAAAAAATATGTCTTTTCTATTCAAAACGATACCTAAGAAAAGTGATATGCGCTTTATTTATCCTGCTAAAGTGTTTTTAAATTTCTAAACTTACGAACATAACTTCAAAATTGAAATGTGGTCCTGGAAATTTATGGCCTGCATTTTTTTTTACGAAAGTGTGTAAACTTACATCGTCGCACGCAGATCGAATAATTTCCATCGTGGTACGATGTAAAATTACACCAACTTTTTTTACAGTGTAGAGTTGAATGTTGGGGGAATTTAATAAAAAGTAATATACACGGTTTATCTGGTTATAATCTCCGAGTGTACTATCTTGATATCTAAGAATAATGAATCTTTGCGAATAAGGGCGATGATTTTAAAATATATCTGCAAAGGTTTGCAGATTTTTTATTTTCGATGAGAAATTTACATTTCTCCTGCATGATATTCAAATAATAATTTTCTCTCTAGTAATAACAAATTTTTGTTCTGTAAAGCAAAAATAGGGTTATGATACTTACCTTCTTTATACGATTTTACTTAATGCGCCGTTTCCATATATTTTTGTACGTTAAAACACAACGGAATATGTCAATAATTCAATGAATAATTTTGGAGGCAATTTCAAAATTATTAACGATTATTATCAAGAAGTTCACAGCGGCATCCTTTCATAACTTGCCACACTTTTCCTATTCCGAGACCACGTTCATTATTCTAAGGAAAAATTTATTTTTCATTACATTGCAGTGATGCTGTTGCATTCGCCAATCATTCAAACTCGTCAATAAACAATTAAAAAAAAAGAAAATCACAAATTGCATTTTCCATTCTAATTAAAAATTTCTGCCAAGGCAGATGCGATTTCTACCGACAGTGCATTTTCATAGTAGATCAAGCACGATTGAGCTAATGGCGTCAGTCGGTTTCTTGTGCACTTCACGTCCTTGCTAAATCACTTTACTCTCATTTTCTAGCAGTTACCGGATTTCTTCGAAAAAACAGAGACTTACTCCCTACCGCCACCGCGAAACCCCTTTCCGGGTCTAGAATATGTTCAAATTGCATCTTTAACACCTCAAAACCGAATTATCATCGGTCGTTAATAAGTTTTGAGCGCTTCATAGATTTCGCCATTTTTTTGCACCCCATTCCAACAGCTCAAAACTCAAAAATTAAATATTTCCAAAGTGGAAAAATTCACACAAAAAACAGAACATGATGTTTACATCGATTTCAGGTGAAAGGTTCGCTGCAAGTGAAATTAATTTCGTCAAATAAACTTTACATGAAACTGATACAACTTCGCGCTCTTAAGCTGTCTCGGAATAATTTTTCAGTGAAAAAACGTCAACGTGTGCTAAGTGGCTGACGCTGTGCGAACAACCGGAAAGTATATTATCAGATATGAATGAAATCGGTCTAGAAATCAGGTCACGAGAGTTTTGAAAACATCCCTGCTGGAAGTAAACGGATTCAAACGGATAGGAATTAGCGGATTCAAACGGATAGAAAACTTGTTATCTGTTGGAATGAGCTCTTTGCATCCTCTTCAATCATATTCTATCCTTTATTGGATTTTTAAATCTTTATCCGCTTGAATAATTTTCAATACGTGAAGTGGAATTGAATCCGCCCCTATCCGTTTCAGTCCAAACTTTTTCATCATTATCTATCCGTGAGATGATATCCTATTTATCCGTTCTGATCCGTCTTCAACGATAAATATTCTATCCTTATGGATCCTTTTTAATTCGTCCTCAACTAAAAATAATGAATCTGTGTTGAACTAATAATATTCTATCCTCGCGAATCAGTTTGAATAAAAAAATTCTATTTGTATGTAACTGCAGTGAAAACTACAATGCTCATTCGTATTTGATAGAAAATCACGAATTATAAAGGACACTCAATAAGTTTTTTGAAGTAAGGATTAAAGAAGGATAAGTGATGATTGTCACGGATTAATATTCTATCAGTGTTACATAACGATAAAAATGAAAGTAATTTACGGATAAACGGAGAAAAAAATTTCATTAAATTTTATAGAACTAGTCCTATAGTAGAGGATACGACGGGTAGTTTATTAAAAGTTAAAATCTTCTTGGTTTTACATTGCATGGAACTATTCTACGAAATGTAATACAGAGTTCTATAATATATGAAAGATGAGGTGACGTATTCTCTATTAGGAGGCAGGATGCGAAAAACGTAGAATAGTTCTAGAAAACCTAAAATTCCAGCTAATATACATTCTACATCGGAAAAGTCTCAAAACTATAGAGAACAGTTCTATAAAATCATGGCCGGTTTTTAGCCTAAAAAAAATCTTTTTTATTATCATTATTATTATCATTATGCTTCAATATTTATTCACATATTTCAGTACATAATTATTTACTATTACACGAATAATTACTACACAAATAATCGCACGCTATTGAGAGTATTATTTGCTGTGGGTTCGATCCCCCTACCTACGCATTCGGAGCTCCTGACAAAACCTCGCAGCTA
The DNA here is from genome assembly GCA_932178445.1 of Andricus quercusramuli. Classification (NCBI taxonomy): domain Eukaryota; kingdom Metazoa; phylum Arthropoda; class Insecta; order Hymenoptera; family Cynipidae; genus Andricus; species Andricus quercusramuli. The sequence goes on along the minus strand of CAKNXH010000842.1, from coordinate 91,862 downwards.
ACATAACTTGTAGTATAAAAAAAAATCTAAAATATAAGCTACAGCTGTGCAGGGCTGTTTGACATATTTTTGTGATTTGAAAATTCTAGTTTAATTATTATGCAAATTTCTGGAGTTTTATATTTATGTCAGTAATTTCAAGAATATCATATTTCGAAAATTTAGTTTAAAATGTAGGTAATTACAAATTTCGGGATCTTTGACATTTTTAAAATTTTGGAAATTTTAAATTTCGAAAAATTTTTTAATCGCAAATTCTTTTTTGGTTATAAATTCGAGTAGGCTCAAGATTAATAAGATGTCATATAGCTATATAGAATAAGTTTATATAAGTTATATGAAATTAAAGGTTTGCATTGAAAATAATTTTAAAAGTTGAATTCCTAATTCTATATTTTTTGAATCGATTAAATAAGATATGGCATGGGAAAAGTTTAATCTATTTCAATTTTTAACGTTAAAAATTGAAATCTTAAGTTTTCCAATAACCGACACATCTTCAAATGGCAAGTCCACTACACGGGTGCACCGGAACGTGCACCAGGTCGTTCAAGACGTCATCTACGAGAAATTTTTTAGAATCTAAATTGTATCAATAGCCAAACTAACTACCATTAAGAAAATGTGAGAGAAAATAAAGTTTTCATATTTTTATTTCGGTCTTACGATCCATTTAGGAAAAATTAAAAAAAGAAATCGAGTCAAAATTCCTTTTTATTGACGGTTCGGCCTCATCTGTGGGCCTTCATCAGAAAGAAACGTCTTAGAGAATAATCGAAATAAATCATAAATATACGTCGAAGCGAATGACAACATTTTAAAATTTTGTAAAGTGAGATCATTTTAATTACAAAATATGAACCTTTTTGAACATATTGGGAAAGTTCCTTGGACTTTATAGTTTCCCAATACTTTTTTTACAAACTTCATACTGATTTTTAAAACTTCAGAATGATATCTGACTTCACAAAATTTTAAAATATTGTCATTCGCTTCAACGTATATTTATGATTGACTCCGATTATTCTTTAAGATGTTTGTTTCTGATGAAGGCCCACAGATGGGGCCGAAACGCGTCAATAAAAAGGAATTATGACTCGATTTATTTTTTCAATTTTTTCTAAATGGATCGTAAGACCGAAACCAAAATATGATAACTTTGTTTTCTCTCATATTTTCTTAATATTAAAAAACGATCGAAGAAAGCTTGACTTGATGATTTCTTTAGAAATCTTGAGGTTTATCTACCAAAATAACTACCAATGGTGAGTCGACGATCAGGATGCACCGGAACGTGCACCAGGTCGCTTAGCACGTACACGGAGAGAAAAATGTAGGCATTAGCGCGTGAGCATATTAATTCCAAAAGTGAGAGTGAAATTTCCAAGAGCCTCCACGGACTTTCTCGGTGAGTCTCCTTGCGATTTGCCTTTAGGCCACGCCTTCTGCGAACATTTAGTGGTGCGAACATGTCAACAGGCAGAAGGCGTGGTCGAAAGGCAAATCGCAAGGAGACTCACCGAGAAAGTCCGTGGAGGCTCTTGGAAATAAAACAAGAGACGCCTGCGATATGCGCCTGATGAACAGTCCATGCGTTAGTGCCTTGAACTCTCTTGCGCTAAAATCTGGATTTTTTTCTCAATGTATTCAACAAGAACTTTTCAAAAATTTAAATTGTGTCAATAGCCAAAATAACTACCAATGGTGAGTCGACGGTAGTTAATTTGGTGGTTGAAACAATTCAAATTTCTAAAAAGTTCTCGTAAAATACGTGCTAAGCTACCTGGTGCGCGACTCGATGCACCCGCATCGTCGACTCACCACTGTTAATTATTTTGGATGTTGACACAAATTGAATTTTAAAGCAGTTCTCGTAGAATACGTGCCAAACGACCTGGTGCACGTTCCGGTGCATCCTGATCGTCGACTCACCATTGGTAGTTATTTTAGCAATTGATACAATTTAGATTCTAAAAAAGTTCTCGTAGATGACGTCTTGAACGACCTGGTGCACCCGGGTAGTGGATTTACCATTTAGAGATGTGTCGGTTATTGACAAACTTAATATTTTAATTTTCAACGCGTGATAATGTTCTCTAAGACTTGAATTGTTTTTTTTTCACGCGGGAGCGATGCGGAAAAGTCGCTGCCTGCGCACAGTAGCGACTGCGCAGCTACAAGAACTGAAGTCTATAGATCTTATACTGAAGTAGTTCACAAACACTCAATACTTCGAGTCGAATTTCTATGAGATTTTTCAACATTTTTTAACGAATTTTTCTACACATTTGACTGAATTGAGGTATTTACCCCTTATAATTATGTGATTACAAACTTTCCATACCTCAATTGCGATTTATACGAAAGTTTTCAGCATTCTTCCATGAATTTCTCTATATATTCTATTAAAATTTTTCAAATCGGAGTTCACTACAAAGTTTACAGAATTCTTGTAGAGTTATTCTAGGTTTGTTCAAAATTAAATCCTGAAAGTTATACAGAGTATAGAAAATCTGTTCAAGGTTCGCTCTCATCCACGACTTTTGAAATAGTTCAAGAAAATTTAATGAACTTTTTTTTCCGTGTAGATGAGGATTAGGTGACAGATAGAAGGATTAAAGGGGATGAGCATTTATTGTTATGGATACCTTTTCAATCCGTGATAGGTGACGAGATAAAATCAAAGTTGTACGCGGATAGAAAGGAATGCGGAGACGGATGGAAAATTATGGATTTGAACAAATAGGCAATACAATTTATGGTGACAGGATTGAAGATTATAAGAAATCATTGACACGGATTAAGATTCTATCCGTGTTACATAACGAGAAAAATCAAAGTAGTTCGCGGATAGAAAAATATATGGTGACGGACAAAGGGCTATTCACTCTCGAGTTGAGACTCGAGCGATCTAAATACTCCTAGAGTTACTCTATCGCGACTAGGGATGGGCGATTTTGGATCGATTCTTCAAAGATCGATCTTTTTCAGTCAAAAGATCGATCTTTTGAATCGATTCTTTGCGAGTCGATTTTTTATTGGATCGATTCTTTACCCCCAGAATCGAAAAAGCGGTTCTTTCCTTTTTAATTATTTATCTATCCGTCCTATAGTTTCGTGACCACGGCGTACATTTTTTATCTTTATTGCTCCTATAATTTTTGTGTGTGCCCCAGACTGCATCTCAATCTAAGCGCAAGCGCATCCTGCGCTCAAAATGTTTATTATCACAGTTTCGAAATGGAATATGCCTCTTTTTCTATCCTTTATTGATAGAAAGGGAGGTCCGAAAGTTTTTATGGCATCAAAGTTGCATGTGTAGGAAGCCGTCTAAATGATTGACTTTTTTTGACTTGCGCGTGCCGAGAAAAAGTGGTTTGTTCGACCATGACAGACTAGTATATTTGAGTATATTACAGTGGACAAAGATAAATTATTTCCAATATAAATGAACAAACATTTAAGCATTTTTCCTGGTTTACAAAGTTTTTTTGTGAAAAAAAAAAGAATAAACAGTGTATAATTGTCGATCTTTAATCATCAATCTTAAAATATCGATTCTTTCAAGATCGGTTCTTCTGATTCGATTTTTTTGCTGAATCGATCTTAATAAATTCGATCCTAGAACGATTCATGAATCGATCTTTTCGAGAGAATCGCCCATCCCTAATCGCGACTCCAAAATGAGAGAGAGTTCGCAGGATTTAAAAGAGTTAGCCAAGGTGTAAGAGTTGCTAAGGAGTCCATAGGAGTGGCTAAGGAGTCCATAGGAGTCGAGCCGAGTTCTACTCGAGTTGATGGGAGTCGGAGCGTGTTTCTGATTCTCGAGTCATAATCGACACATTGGATTGTGAAAGACGGGTTTCGTTGACCTGTCAGTGCAAAATTTTCGTCCAATCATTTGCCGGCATTTTACAAACAACTTGATAATACTCCAAAGCGCAAGCGATCGCGAGTCGTTAGAGTCGCTAGAGTTCAGCCGAGTCGCATGGAGTCACATGGAGTATCCGATCACTCGAGTCTCAACTCGAGAGTGAACAGCCCTTTGGTGACGGACGGAAAATTAAGAATTAAAACGAAAAGCTAATTCTTTCTGTGGAGAAAAGATTCATGAGGATAAATATTGACCGTCATGGATAAGTATTCTATCTGTGATAGTTGACAAGGAATGTTAAAGTGAGTCGCAAAAAGAAAAGGATAGGGTGGTGGATAGAAAAAAAATGGATTCGAACGGATAGGAAACATATTTGGTGGGGAACGGATTAAAGGGGATAAGTAATGATTGGCACAGTTAAAGATTTTTTCCGTGTTGTATAATGAGAAAAATCAAGTAGGTCGCGGATAGATAAGGATAGGCTGACGGATAGAATATTATGGATTAGAGCGTATAGCTAATTCTTTCTGTGGAGAAAAGATTCATGAGGATAAGCATCGACTGGCATGGATAAGTATAGTATCCGTGATTAATAACAAGGAAAGTCTAAGCTGTTCGTGGATAGAAAAGAATAGGTTGCCGGATAGAAAATTATGGATGAAAACATATAGGAAATATAAATATATTTCCTATCCGTTCAAATTCATAATTTTTCTAATTTATATTGTGGAGACGGACTAAAGAACATAAGTAATGATTGGCATGGATTAAGATTCTATCTGTAATACATAACGAGAAAAATGGAAGTAGGTCGCGGATATACAAGGATGGACTGACGGATAGAAAATTATGTATTAGAACGGATAGCCAATTTTTTCGTGGAGAAAGGATTAAAAAGGATAAGTAATTATCGTCACGGATAAGTATGCTATCCGTGATAGTTAACAAGGAATGTCAAAGTCGATCTCGGATAGAAAAGGATAGGGTGACGGATAGGAAATTACGAATTGGAACGGATAAGCAATATGTTTTGTGATGAACGGATTAAAGAGGATGGGTAATGATTGGCACGGATGGTGAGTAGGTCTCGGATAAACAAGAGTAGGGTTGCGGATAGAGATTCATGGATCCGAATGGTAAGAGAATACATTTTTTAGAGAAGTAATTGAAGAGGATAAGCATTGATTGAAACGGATGAATGTTTAATCTGTGATAGGTGACGAGATAAAATCTAAGTAGTTGGCGGCTAGATAAGGATTGACTCGCAGATGAAAAATGAAGAATTAAAACGTATAAGTATAAAAACGGATATTAATACACAACAACGTATACAGAAGGAATGAAAAGAATAGTTACACAGGTTAAGATTATCATTCAAACGGATAGATGGATATCCAACGGATACAAGCGGATTGAAGAGTAAAAAGAAAGTATTCAAAAGGATACTCATGGATAGATGACGGATTAAAACGGATATGGTTTCAATCTGTTTAATTTCAGCAGCGATGGCATTTATTTAAAGTTCATTTTAAACATGATTGCACTTATCGCGTACGAACGAAATAGTATATTGCGTGACGAGGGTCATGCATACAATTTTTCATCATATCGATAATCGAAAATGCGCCTTAAGGCTTGTGAACCGGGACGACCATCGAACTTTCACAGGCCTCGAAAGTCGAATTTTCGATTGTGGTATGATGGAAGCATATTTTTCGTGAGGGAGTATAAGCATTTGAGACCAGCCCAAAAGTCGCCATATTCACTGTGATCTTGACCACAGATAGCAACTTGTTAGATAGGAATCTCCGTCCTGAAAATGTTAGGGCACTTCGAATCATTACATTTTATTTTACAAACTTATAAATAAATATTCAATAGAAATATCAGATATGAAGTTGAAATATTTATTTTTTGTTGTAGATAGCATTTTATATTTAGTTAATATTGATGCAAATTTAGGTATTCTGTTCATATTCACAAATTTGAATGTTTAGTAAACGTAATTTCTCATTTGAGAATTTTCGAGATCAAAGTACAATTATGTTCTAACAAAAATGTCTGTAACTTTAGGGTACTATAGCCGACATTTTTCGATTGCGACCATTATATATTATACTGTTTCCTACCGCAAAATGCATTCATTGGGTGCACCTCGAGCCTCCGATTTTGAGGGCGCGTTCGTCATTGCCAGGGCCCCATTTTCAAACGGCGTGACTTCTGTGCCTGTAAAGTTGTGTTTTGTTTAAAGTTAAAAGTCGCTAAATCACTTGCTCACGTTTCTCTTCGCATCTGATTCCGTTAAAACAGACATTAACGTTTAATCGTTTAAACCAGGCATAGGTTATCTATATCCGCTTCCATCCCAGGCGGAAAAATCATGAATACACAAGAAGACCAATATAAGGCCGACGGATTTAGTTCTTCCTAGAACTGCTGGCCTACGCAGTTTGTCAGCGCTCACGCAATGTCAACAATGCGTTGCCACCAGAAGCGAGCGATAAAAGCAGGCAGTAGGGGGGAGCTGTAAACGTGAGCGACAAAAGCGGGAGAAGAATCCAACAGAAACGGTTCAGACGGCCCTGACTATTTACGTTTCCAACGACGAGATTAGTGCCACAGCCACTGCGAGGCAACCCCCGAAACTGGCCTTATATTGGACTTCTTGTGTAGTATATACATTGTGTAAAATATTATATATAATTTTCATTTGTTTTATATAAAAATTGTATAAAACAATTGAAAATTACATATAATACTTCACACTATATATAATTTTTTGTCCAACGTGCCCGATAAACGCGACTTTCGTGCCTGTCGAGCCGGCGGAAAGTGTGAAATGACTGCCTGATGACGGTGACGCATGCGCACTTCGAGAGTGTTCTCAAAAAAATGGTCCAGTGAATAGTTTCCGAGATATAGGCCCCGATATGAAGGCAGTCCTAATGCTCGTGCTCAGACGCAATCCTTTCGTAGTCCACAGATTAGTTTGCAAGTCTACCATTCTTTCAACGCATTCAAGTTCATTCAGAATGACATTAAATCAGCCAATAAACAATTTAAGAATGCTTGTCGACGGGTCAGAGATGTTTATATTAATTGCTATTTGTTATAATCAAATAAAAAATGCAAACTACTCTTTTCAGAAGTGATGTTGATTTTTCTCAGTATGAATGATTCCTTACTATTACAGTTCGTCAGTTTACGATAATTATTGATTATTAATGAAAATTCCATAAATAAGTGAACAATTCAACCATTGTTAACATATAAATAGTGCTTTTTCAAATGAATCAACTTCAGAAAAATCATTAATTAACGCCTGTCGTCGGCCTACGATCTGTAAAATCATAGTTTCCAGAGCCTACCACGTGGAGGTGGCAGTGCGATCTTAGACTCCTTCGGGGTGCTTAATTTAAGTGAGTCCCCTCGCCTCTCAATATTCGGGGTGCTTGTTTATTGTGAGTCCCCTCGCCTCTTACTTTTCTTCTCACCATTTTTCTTACTGCTTTTCTTTTCTTTTGGAGTACTCTCTCTATTCAAGTTACGTTTAGGTTTAGGAAAAATATCACTCTTCTCTTCATAGGAAAATCGTTTAAGGTTCAGCTGTCCCTTATCATTAGGGGTGAAAGCATGGTACTTGAGAGTACCAGGTATTGTGACAGGCTTACTGAACCGATCTGCTAATTCCACTGTCATTGCTGAATGATCATCCTTAGAACTGAAGAGTACAACTGTTTCCTTTAAATTTCCTCTGGCCCATTTATATAAATCACGAGTACTTAGAATCTGATTATCTGCTGGACGCTGCAAGCTGGCTCTTGATGCAAGTCCCTTTAAATTTCCTCCGATTCCATCGCATGGTCCTTTTCCATGCGCAATTTGATGGAAAGTCCAGTCTGCTGGGATTTCAAAGTCTTTTTTGTGGCACAGAAGGTTGGCGAAGTTATATTTATTTTTAAAATGCTGTGGTGCTCCATCTGTGACGTAATGAATCTTTACAAGTTGAAAATGCTTCTTAAGATATTCAATATTTAATTTTTGACAGAGATAAACAGCAACCGTGTCATGGTGTAATTTATCGAAAATGATCGCCATGCTCACATATTTCAATTCATTTCCCTCTTTGTAGTAGATAACTACTGTGAAAATGGATGCCTGATTATTATTCTAGTGAGAAGACTGGATAGCATTAGGAAAAACGTAAGCATAATTTTCCGCAAAATCAAACATGGTTAAGAAAACTCCAACCAATAGGGTGTCTTTGAGATTTTTGATGAACGATGCTTGCATCTTGGCACAAAACTCATGAGATTTTAAGTTTACAAGTTTTTCGCAGAGTCGTTCTATGAAGATATCGGTCTCAGCTACTTCAGTCACCAGATTGCTTCTATCTGTTTGTTGCCAAATTTGATATTTTAACTCAATGACGCAGTTCTCATCCAGAAGTTCAGTCAGGTGTTCCTTCAGGATATCAATGCCAGGACAATTTTCGAATTCGCTGAAATGACATGCAGGAGTTGGATTAGTGCACATCATTAACTCTAAACAGTCGTGATAACCAATTAGTTTTCCATCTGAGTCTTCAGTTAGATGCTTCATATCAATTGCATCTAACATGAGAGGCACATTTTCGTGATAAACACACACACAAACTGTGTGGGTACCACTTCCTCCGTCTAAAACACAATGTTGAGGCCTAAGTTGTGCAAATTTTGAAAACCCAATTTTCATTTCCTCATTCTATATTTTAAAACGGTCGTATCACTCTGACAGGTTGCCCAAGATAAGTCGTTTTTGCACATGCTCGCGAGTTCCGTCTTCCTTTTTTATGGATACAAAATCCTTCTTCCCCGGCATTAATCGACTGTTCTCATCATCTTCATAAAAACTAATCACTGCTACTTCAATTCCTGGTGGCAGTTTTCTTCTTGGCTTGAGTCCAGGCAAAGCCAGTATTCCATGTTTTTGAAATAATTTGTCAGCTTTCCGGGCTTGACGTTCCGTTGCACCAAATTCTTCCATTACCTTTCTACGACTCCATAATTTAGGAGCAAGTGTGAGTAATGTTATTTTTTCGTCATCATCAGTACTCACCTTAAATTTTTGTATAATTTGTTGAAGAGTTTCTAGACCTGCTGTGTGATTTTGATCTCTACAACCACTATGTTCTATCGGAAGAAATAGAAAATCTGGATCATCGCTGATTTCTTTTTCTACACTGTTGTCATCGACCTCACTGCCATAAACAACTTCTTCCATGCTGGATTCATTTGGAGGCACTTGTGAACTCAATTTCTTAAACTCTTTTCTACAAGGCTGGCAAATTTTAGCGTTGCTCGGCAATTGGGAAAATTTTAACCTTTGACTTACCGACAAACATCTTAAGTCTGGTGTTTTCCAATGCTTTTCCTTGCCAAAAGGATTGACACAAAAATGACTCCAAGTTATTTTCGTTGACATTATTAATCATGAATTTTATTTGTAATCTTTTATTTCAAATGATATATTTCTAAACAACATAAAGTCCAAAAGAACGAAAGACCGTGCGTTGCAACAGCAATACCGAAATACCATGTAGAGACTTAAATAAGACTCAGAGGAGTATTCTTTTGTGTCAAAAGAATGCGTTTTGAAACAAATGAATTTTCCTCTCATATAATTGAAGGTTGAGAAGATTTTCATTTGTCTCAAAAAGAATCCTTTTGCAGCAAACACTATCCATTTGCGACAAACTTCACCTAATCTTGCAGCCAAATAAGTCGGTTTGTATAAAGCAGATGTTCAGTTGTTTCAAAACAATACAGGCAAGAGGACGATGCTTTTGTTTCATGACAACTTTGTCTCTGAGTGAAGTCGAAACATAATTGAGCGATTGGGCGCAATAATAGCCTACTTATATTTGTAGAATTCACTTGTTTTTCACTTGCTTTTTGTACATAACTTCATGAAGAACAAATGAAAAACAAGTGACTTCTGAAAATAGAAGTAGGCTGTTATTACATCCAACCGCTCAATTGCTTAACGTTTAGCTATGTTACCAGATTCATGAAAAATAGATTATTAAGCCATTGTGGAATTTTCAACTTGATGTAAATCAGCAATAACTAGTAGCCAGAACAACGAAAAAAGAATGAAAATTCTTTCTCCAGAGTTTTGGCTTCAGAATAAGTTAAAAAATTGAAAAACAAGTTATTACTCGAAATTCACCTACATTTACAAAATCAAGGCCGAGTCTACACGTTATAAGAGTTTCTAGGCACATATTCCGAAAAAAATTGGTTCATTTGTGGTCTATAAATTTGTCGATTAAGTACTGTTAGGTAAGTGAACATATTCCCGGATTTTGGAGAAAATCGACGAACATGACTTTTAAAGTTGGGGCAGTTGAGAAATAATGCCCCTAATACAAGAGAAAGATGCGTTTTTACTTTACCGACAGCGAGACCATTCCACAGCTGACGTCACAGAAGAATATTGCGCAATTTTGCCAGTTGAATTCATATGAACAGCTTCAAGGTTGTCTTATCTCAATTGAGCATTTCGCGTAAATACAATCAAGGTTATATTTTGCTTTATCCTGGAAATTCCTACTGCGTCATATAGTTATGGGAAAACCAAGGATAATTTATTAGTACCTTCTAGATAAATATTTAATGAATGCGCAGAAGGTGCAGATATATAGGTGAAATGGGATATGGATGGCTATGTATGACATCCTGTTTTTTCGATATAAATTTGATTTATCGCTTCCTTATAGATAACATATTTAACTAAAAATTCCTTTTCTTATTTATTTTATGAGTAAATGATTCTTGAAGAAGATTCTTGATGACGTCATCAAATTATACTGCGCAATTTCAGAAAGAATATTTCGTAAACAAGTTCAAGGTTAATTTAACGACGCATTACATTTTTACTTCGCAAAAACGTTATCTTTCAAACGTATCGATTACAATGCAGAACGTTCTAGAAATTTGTTCGCATTATATAATAAAATACTGTGCAATTTTGAAAAAGTAATTTACGTGTTTCTAAATGTATCGATTAAAATTTAGAATCTTCTAAAACTTAAAAATAAAGAGTAAGGTAAAATAAGGAAATATTCCATGCCAATCGAATGGTACAGGCAAGAAAGGTTTGCGTACACGGAAAGAAATTTTGTACAGCAGCGGCACTCACGCGTACCTCTGCTGCGTTAAAGTGTAGGGCTACAATGCGCCCTCTATTTATGACGACTGCTCTCTCAGTCAGGGAACGTTACGTTCCCTGTGTGGCGCGTATGTTGCATCAAATTTTTGAAACAGCAACAGACCTGAAACGTGGTATAGTAGTCGCACTTTCGCATTGTTTTGAAAGACAGACGGACGGTTTCGCGCTTCTCTCGCTTTTATTTTTAAGTTTTAGAGTAGTTTAAATAACTGTAATGTGGTAAAGTCCACAGAAAGGAATATCAATGGAGCAGTTTTTAAAAAATATCAGTATTTTCGTAGCCTTCACGAAATCTTTAGGGGTAACTAATGGACATAACCTACAAAATGTATATTATAGATAGGTTTGTTTGAATATAATATTTACGTATATATTAATGCTTATATGGATTCTAAAGTCTTATTTCAATATTATAATTTATAAGTGCATGTTTCATTAAGAGACTGACTTCATATATTCTAAAACAGTTATGTTTGGTTCGATTGATTAATTTGTCGATGGATTGCATTTTTCTTCACTTGCTACAATAAATTATATTTTAAGTACTCTGATTGGGGAAAGAGTACACTGATTAACTTGACTTCGCTTTGAAAAAATTAAATGAAAGTATCATTATTTAACAACAGAAATGTACAAAAAACATAACCTCAAAAATTTAAGTGATGTTCCGTATAGTTTTAGGCTCATTCGTGTCTTCATTTAAAGACTTTAGTATACGTAATGAATTATAAACGTACAGTAAATAATTCAAATAATTTAAATGTTAATTATGATGAAAAATTAAGATTGGCGCCGATCGGCTACTTTAGTAACATTATTCGACTGCGTTCTCTACTCAGGGACAGCAGTGTGCCCTGATAGAAGAGAGCAGCAGCGCTGTACTGACTTTATGAGGCCGACACGTTCCCAAAGTTGGCGTTGCCGTCGCTTTGACATCGTGGTTGCGCTGTTCTACCACTGCGAACGCCGCAACTGTCTACAATTTCTTTCCGTGTAGAAATGAAGCATTTCTTATGGTCAGCCATAATTATACTCGGGATTCTTAACGCTTTATTCAAGCATCAAGTATCAAGCGAGGACTAGAAATAAGAGATAACGTCCAGGCGTGTTTAAACGTTTTGATTTGAGAAAAATCTATTCTTTTTAGTGTTCTCAAAAGTTCGATTTCTTAACCAACTTACAATGTTTGATAATGATTCTTTGCAACAAGATGAGGTCATATGCATTTTTTATTCACAGATATAGACTCGTTCTTTTTTATCATCTTCCATCTCTTATTTAAAGAGAAAAGCTTGCCTATCGCAAGTTCAAGATTTCAAATAAATCTAAAAATCAGCCGAATACAAATATTTATCACTGAAATTAGTTAACTATTTTTTTTTAATATGCTGAGTCTCAAGAGGTCTGAACTCTTTGTGCCTTCAAGAGTCAGAATATCAAAATGTTTTCGTGAATAAATATGATAAAATATTTAGAAATTTTTACTCATGTACTAAAGCTTCTGTCTGTGTAAATTTTCCGCTCTTGCTTACTTTGTAGGCCAGAAGGAGCAGAAGTCGATGACGTACATGTTCCAGTTGGACCGGGATTGGTTGTTTTAAGGAACCATGATCGTAGCATCTGGAGCCTACAAACTCTTTAACTTACGTAATTAGATATTAAAACAGTTCACGCAACAAAACAATTGCACTTCAGTTCGATCCGCCAATCTAATGAATTAAGCTCGATTTGTGGATTGAAAAAAAATGTGGAACGTTTCAAACATAAATTAATGTTCTTTTTATTTTTATCAATAAATAACGCGTAAATCGTAAGTGATCGGTCAAAATCGATGTCAATTTATGATACGGATATCATAATATAGTGTAGTACATGCGGTACTCAAAACTCAAAAATGACATCCATAGTTGTTACATACGTAAATTCAAAAATATTAAAGATAAATAAAAGTATAGGTAAGCATGAATGGAACTAGTGTCCAGTTATCCAAATTTCAAATTAAAATTCTGTAGGTGCATATAAATATGGATGTATCCGAGTAGCGATTAAGTATCCTATAAAGGATAGATCTAGAAACAGAAAGGAATAGGAGAGAGAGACGCATAAGCTGGATCGTACGCATGCCAGTTTACATTTAAAGTCCAGCTAAATAAGTATACGCGGATACGTAAGTTTTATTCGGAAAATTTGTTTCGATTCGCGATAGATGGCGCTGCAATTGCGAAAAACGAAATTGTTGACACTACTACGTCCGCGTCGTTATTCCTGCGGGTAGAGCTAAAAGTAGTGTCAAAAATTTAATTTTTCGCAATTGCAGCGCCATCTATCGCGAATCGGAACAAATTTTCCGAATAAAACTTACGTATTTCGTAAAGGAGAATCTGAATCTGTGATAAAAAATTGGGGTTGCCATTTGAAATTACAAAGTTACCCCCACCCATGCCTCCTGTGGGGGTGGGGGTGGGGTAAATTTTAACAAATCTTTTTTCCCCCTCGAAAATAAAAAGTTTTTATTCCTGACATTTTTTCCGTAGGATGCGTATTTTTTGAGATATTTCGTTGTCTCAAGTTAAAAAAAACACCCTGTATATATATATATATATATTTATATTTATATTTGTGAGCGATTTCAAATATTACCATGTATTTCTAACGTTAGGCGGCGCTGCTGTTTAGTAACGGCTACAGTGGCAGTTAGTCTTAGGACATACGTCTGTACACACGCACCATGTAATTCTTTATAATAAAACCTATTTTAAACCAAACGCCTTACAAAATCAGAACTGGGATACATCCCATATGTATCCAGCTACCGCGCCGGTCTTCTGTTTACTATTCCAGTCAGTTTCTGCTCGGGAAAGCCTTAAAAACTGAAATTTTGCGTAATGACGCCACGCGGAATCGGTATGGCTCGTGCTTGTGAATCGGGTAGTGAATCGCCTCATGTGCAGTGAACTTCTGAAAGGAATGTGTTTTTTTTTTCAATCGAGAAAACCCTTATCGGTGGAAGTACTTGGTGCAACTGATTCCAAACGGAATATGTGTTTTTTTTCACCGAGAAAATCTTCATCGATTGAAGTGTTTAGTGCATCCGACGCTAAAAGGAATATGTGCTTGTTTCACCGAGAAAATCCTGATTGATCGAAGTGTTAAGTGCATCCGACACTAAAAGGAATATGTGTTTATTTCGCCAAAAAAAATCCTTTTTGATGGAAGTGATAAGCGCATCTGACTTGGCTTGAGAACGCCAGTTTCAAATGTTTAGTGTTTGTGAAAGTGAACGAGCGACGGCGCTCTTATCGCCAGTGTTGCTCTACGTCCACGGCAAGTGATCCCATCTACTTTCACGGCAAGTGATGCCAACCTTCCGTCCCTTATGACGCTTCTGCTAATAGTGAACCTAGCCTAACCTTCCGTCGCGAGAAAACATAACCCCTCAATGTTTAGTGACACTTCTCCTCAGTCACTAGCCTCAGTACCTAGTGACGCTTATGCTCTGTCACTAACCCCGGTGCTCAGTGACACTTCTGTTCAGTCACTACCCTCAGTACTTAGTGGCGCTTATGTCCAGTCACTATCTCCGGTACTCAGTGACATTTCTGTTTAGTCACTACCCTCGGTGCTGAGTGATACTTCTGCTTGATCACAAACTTCGGTGATCAATAACATTTCTGTTTAGTGACAAGTGAACCTTCTGTTCTGCCTTGTTCTTATTCAAATCAGTGCGATAACCTTCCGAGACGAGAAACGGAATTTCTTTTTCGCATTAACATTTTTTAATCGTGTCAAGCTAAAATAACAAGATGCCGGGCCCTTCAAAAATTAACCCGATCGTGTTTACACTCCAGACCTTGAAGGAAGTGCTGAAGGGTATTGATTTGCCAACTTCAGGAAATAAGGCAGATCTTATAAAACGTCTTACGGATCACGATCCTTATAATTTTAAAAGTACGAAAAGTCAAAAAAACCTTTGTCTCTTCTTGAAATCATCTCCCCCCCCCCCCAGAAATAAACATGGCAGCGATGGCACTCTCAGTCCGAGAGCAGTAATATCGACCCCATTAATAAAAATGTATTTAACGCAATATTAAATTTGGCAGTTTGTGGAAGCCTCCACGTATCGAAACATTAACAACCAACAATTGAATATTATAATTTGACAGACATCGACAGCAAGTTCGACGGTACGTAACAAACTGATGATGGCAGCGTATTGGAATATTACACACCATTGTCCTGCCACGCTACCGTGAAACGTTACCGTTTACCGTTACCATTACCTACTTGTTTAAATCTGGTTACTATTCAATTATTATATTGTCTGAAAATTTTCTAAGAATGATGAACCAAATTACTGTGAGCAACTGAAAATTGTGCAGCTAAAATATGCTAAGCATTTTTCTTTTAATGTTCACTATGCAGCTATAGTATGCTAAATAGTTGAACGTGATTGAGTAAAATAAGTTAAGCGTTGTTGAGAAATTTGTCTGTAAACATTTAAATCGGCGATCGATTCTCATTCTAAAATAAAGAGATAAGAATTATGCAGCTATAGTATGCTAAGTTATTCTTGCCTTTTGTTTATTATTTACCTAAAGTATGCCGGATAACTAAACATGATCGATATTTGAGAAGTGAGAATTGACACCTTATTTAAATGAATTTTAACACTGGTTTTTTTTGTTCTTATTTCATTGATGTTTTTAATTCCGAGATATTAAATTGATAATTACGCAGCTAAATCATGCTAACTAATTTCCGTTGAAGTTCACTATGCAGCTACAGTATGCTAAGTAGTTGAACGTAATTGATGCTCGAATTGTGCGTCATTCAGAAATTTTCTTGTAAACAGTTAAATCGGCAATCGATTCTCACTTTGAAATAAAAGGACAATGATTATCCAGCTATAGTATGCTAAGTAATTTTTGCCTCTTGTTTATTTATTTAGCTAAAGTATGCTGAATAACTAAAGATAATTAATATTTGAGACGTAAGAATTGATACCTTATTCTATTTAAATTTTAATAATTGTTTTTATTGACTTTATTTTGATTGACGATTTTTCAATTTTGAGACATTTAAAAATTATAATTACGCAGATAAATCATGCTAAGTCATTTTCGTTAAAGTTCACTGTGCAGCTAAAGTATGCTAAGTATTTGAACATAATTAATGCTCGAATTGCGCGTAGTCGAAAAGTTAAGAAAAGTAGAAAGAAGATAAATGAATTCTTTTCCTAAATGGGTGGACGATTCTCACTCTAAAATAAAAATACAGTAATTATGCAGCTATAGTGTGCTAAATAATTGTTGTCTTCTGTTCGTTATGCAGCTAAAATATGCTAAATAACCGAAAAATATTGATATTAAGAGTGAAATTTGACACTTCATTTGAACGAATTTTCATTGTTAGTTTAATTTTTGACTCTCATTTTAAATGTCTTTGTCGATTCTGAGATATCAAAACGATAATTATGCAACTAAATTATGCTAATTACCTCTCGTTAATGTTCACTATGCAGCCATAGTATGCTAAATAGTTGAACACAAATAATTTACGGACTCGAAATTTGACATGTGTAATGATTGAGTTCAAAACAAAAATTTACTTTCAATCGTTTTTCATAGTTAAATAAATTTTTTTAAATGTCTGCCTTGCCTGGTCCCAGTATAAAAAAATTTAAGCCACGTTCAAATAAGAAATTCCGTGAAAAAAGAGACGAAGCGTTGTGTCTGAAATTTGCGGAACAAAGTTTGGCTGGAGAATTAATTGTTCACGAGATAAAAAAAGTGACAGCCCAACGGAACTTCCGTGAATGTTCCATTCAACCTTAGGTTTGTGAATCCATCACCTGAGCGAGAGGAGGATAAATTCGAACCAATTACGAAATATTATAAGAAAGCAAAGGACACTGACTTGAAAACCCTAGACTCCAATTCAGATTCTGAATCGGAACAATAAATTATGAAAATGAATAACCCCAGTTCCTCTGATTTTTATTTCTCCTTGCACGAATGAAACGAGTAGTAGAAACTTTTTACTATGCCCAGCAGTTTTTTGATTGAAATAAAAAAATTCCCTGCTTGTTGTATTAAATTTAATAAAAGTTAATAGATAATTGCTTCGGCCATATATAGAACGGGCAAGCAATGAGATTAGAATTATTCATGAATTAATTCTAATTTTTAATCCTTCCAATATAAGGCAGTAGGGCAAATAAATGCAACGTAGTTTCAAGTGCATGTCCTCATGCCAGAAGTAAATAAACGCGAGCGGAAGCAAAGTCACCGCGCCGGCTGAGGTGTAGAACGGAGGTACGAGAAGGCTATTGCACTCGTCCTCCAAGCAAGTGAAAAGTTTCTTGCGCGAATAAAACAAGTAGCATCAGCGGAAATAAAATAAAAATGATTTGCGTACGGCACCAGATAATCTTGGAAGGAATTATTATCCAATGATTCGAACAGCCATGCAGTTTAAATACTGAAAATAAAGGTTCCTTTTTTTTTTTAATAAAACAAGCCCTTAATCTTTCCCAGAATTGGGGCTAAGAATAAATAATAAAAAATAATAATAAATTCCGGTGTGGTATCGTTTCCCTCTTGTGTAGGATTTACACCAAAAATTAAAATGTCTAAAAATGTCTAATTTCTTATAGAGACGAGAAAAAGAACAAAGTAAATATCAATTAAATTAATAATTGATATTTAGCAATTCACCCACTCGCGCGCTCAGCTGACGGGTCGAAGTTTTTCTTTCTCTTCCCAAAAATTCTAAATAATTTCTGAAAGAAAACCGAAGTCACGAGATTTTTCTTTTGAGTATTCTCAAATTACAAAATTAGGTGGTTCATCAGCGCCGACCTGAACTTAACGCATCAGCGAAGAGAAGGTCGACTGCAGCGCTTGAACATTCGTATTTCTTTTCATAAAAGAAAAAAAGAAGAGGAAAAATTGTTGAATATTTGAAACAATACTCAACGATCTTTAGCAAACTCTCTCGCACGACCTTGAGCAGGATATGCAGCGTGTTGAGTTCCTCACCTGACATTCCATTGACTTTTTCCCAATGCCTGATCAAAAAACAGCCCTTTCCAAGCTTTCCTTCTTTCTGACGCTTTAAACATCGCCGTCTCTCTGTGTGTAGCTACGCTGCCGCGATCATGGCAAGCCTCGATGCTCGCACACAGTCTGGCCTCCTCCTTCCTACCTACATTCTCGGCATAAGCGTGTATCTTTCTTTGCATACAAGCAAGCTATACGCTACAACCACAGGAGTTCAATGCACCTCGACTCTTTTCTTTTCCTCTTCCTCTTCACGCGTTATTTTCCCATAAGTCCATCTCGCTCCTCACCCCGCTTGCTACCCGCCATGATCTGACAGCACGAGCACGTGAGGCATCAAAACCAAGCCACGTGCTTACCCAGCAATGGTGCTACGTCAAAATGCTCAATTCCTTATGCAGAAAATCCAGGTTGGAAATAATTGACACTAACTATAAGTTGAAAATTCTAACCTGCATCAGTTTGTTGAAAATTGAATAAAAAATTTCTCTAAACGAATATAACAGAAACTTCGAAGCGCTTTACCTCGGTAAAATGCTGACAAAGTTCCTGTTTCACAGTTGTAAAACCTAGAAGGAAAGCATTTGGCAATACCATTCTCGCACGCATAAGAAATCAAGTTACCTGGGTAGATAAAATTCCGCAATTCTTCAAAAATCCCTACCCGAATCACCCCAGCTATGAACCGTCGAGATGCATCGAATACAATTCATCATCGCAGTAACTTGGGCAACCTGGCACGGGCTAGAACTACCCAGACCTTTGTCCGTCCGTACGTCGGGATTTCGAGTCAATTGTAATTTTCTACGGCAACACGAACCTCCGTAAGTCGCAGCGGGGTCTATTCCGGTTTAGTCGGAACTATACTTTTTCCGGATCGGTAACGAGAGCGAGTCGTTGGGGCGAACGTTTGACTGATTAAATTCAGACTAGAAATTTGGATGAAAAATTAAAAGAAAATCTCTTTCCGACGGGAGTAAAGGCAATCGGGATTTCGAGTCAATCTGTAATTTTCTGCGACAACGCGAACCCCCGTAAGTCGCAGCGGGGCCTATTTTATTGGTTCTGAAGCTAGGATTTCGTGGACCACACCGGAATTTTATTTGACTTCCTAAATTCCCGAGAACGGTGTCGGGCCTCTAATCTAGAATTTCGATTTCCGGGTCTAGGGCGACTGTATCGTCGTCTGAGAGGTCACTGTTTTCGAGTCCTACAACTGGGGCGATGGCTTATTGCTCGCAATTTTCAATTGCAAGATTAGGATGATTTTCCTCCAAGAAAGCGCGTCTCCTTCGCTGAAGGGCTTCCTCTAGTTCTAGGTCGATCACTAGGATAGGTGCGTTTGGGTTCGCTGGAGCAATTTCAAGCCCGATGGTTGCGGGTCGAACAGTTGGCCAAACAACGCATATGGGAACTACCTTCTTTTCTGGAAAGACAAGATTACGGTATATGACCAATTCGCGAGATTCAGCGGCGTACTAGAGTTTTTCCCTAGCCCACTTTCCTCTCTTGTGAGACGGTGGGGTGGACTCTCCTCTTTCTAAGGGATTCATGAGGTACTCCGTATAATATTCAGGATTTTAATCACGACTTTCGCGGGACCAATGATTGAGATGGAGTGTTAACTGGGGCTCTCTCGTCCTAAATCACGGATTCGGAAAATTCGGAAAAATCCTAATCGGAATTAAATAACCTTAACCTGGACCCTCTTTTCATTCATGAGTTCATTCACTCTTCGACGTGAGCAACGGAGACTTTAGTCTGCACATACACTCATGGAGCTGGAGGCTTACCGAGTCGAAATAGAAATTATTTTCAGTTCAGACTTTACGGTACCATTCCCCCTTAAGAAAGTGAGCCACAGTACAAAACATGTCCTAACTCAATAGGTATTTCTGACGCTGAATTACCCAACTGGAGCTTCCATGTTCTAAGTCACAAATTTCGAAAATTCGGAAAATCCGAGCCGGAATTAAGTAACCTTAACCTGGACCCTCTTTTCATTAATAAGGATGTCAGTGAAAGGAATAGTGGTGCGCATACTCTTGGACGTGAGCAACGGAGGATTGAGTCTACACATACACTCATGGAGCTGGAGGCTTACCGAGCTGGAATAGGAATTATTTTCAGTTCAGACTTTACTGTACCACTTCCCATCCTGATCAAATCCGGATTAAGGTCAAAAATGATTTCGGTATGGCTTTTCCGGTATTTCTCATCGGTGAAGGAGGTAATGATGCGCTTAAATCTTCGACATGAGCAACGGAGCCTTGAGTTTACACATACACTCATGGAGCTGAAAGCTTACTGAGTCGGAATAGAAAATTATTTTCAATTTAGACTTTACGGTACCATTCCCCCTTAAGAAAGTCAGCTACGGTTGTATAGCATGTTTCTATTATGTCTCATCATAGAATCTTGATAAGGTAAAACAAGTTAGAGAAAGGAGTGGAAAAGACAGAAGTCCGTTGAATTCTCTGTGATTCTCGAGCACCCTTATTGAAAAGATCTTTCCTCGTCTCCTTTTCGTCAAAGCGCGATCCTTGGCTTTGCAATTCCTCAGGGATTTATTCATCCTGGGAATCGCAGTTGCGCGCTTTAAGCCGCACAACAGTAGCAAATGGTCGGAAGGCAACGTTTGACGATTCGAAAATAGCCAGATCGAGTCGTAGGGCAGAAAAAGTTGCTGAAAATGATCCCTATTAGGAAACGGACTGTCTGCTTGTATGCATTTAGCATAACCGATGAGTGTAGGAGTTTTCTCCTAAAAATCTGTTATTAAAGCTAAACGCGTTTTTCTCGGAACGAAATTCTGGAAACAAGATCCGGTATACGGCCAAATAATTATAAATACCTGGAAAGTTAATGCTGGGTCCTCGGCAAGTTAATGCCCATATGGGTTTTTGATTTAACTTGGAAGTACTTATTTCTCGAAAGTTCATCTGATTGTTGACATTGTGGCATTGCTACCATAATTGAGAACGATGACTCACATATGAAATTCTGAATTTTGACAAATTTGTTCACACAAATTTTGTTTATAAAAATTTATTTATTGCTGTCTGGTTACAAAGGTGACTAGTAGCATAAGCCGAGGGAGACAACAGCAGGGGTAGGCCCCACCGCTGCCACCATCAGTTTGTCACGTACGATAAAAATAACGCTCTTGTTTCCTACATATAACTCCCGGTAAAAGCTGCCTAAACTTCCGAGGTTATAATAAATAGAAACATTCAGTGATTCGATTGCCCGTAAGGGGGGCGGGGGGCAGGCTCCCCCTAAACTGAAGGAACGGCGAGAGACTCGTCTTTTCTGTAATTTTATTTGATGGTGGGTTGGTACCCCTACTCTCGGACTGAGAGTTGTCGTCCGTGAAAATCTTAGTTAAAAAAGACATCGTGACGGGCGAAGCCAAAAAAGTGTACCATGTATTCTAACTCATTTAAAATTTTATATTTTGGTTTTCAAATTTGTTTTTTACAACTGAGAATCCTTAAAACTAACAATGAAAAATATAATTGAAACGATACATTGCTTACCGTTGGTTTGGCCTTAAGTCTACCGCTGGAGAGCAGAAAAGCGATAGAAAGGGAACGAACGTGCCATTCCTTGATTTCTCCGTCTCGGGCGGGCAAGATTTGAAAATTGTGCTTTAATTATTTGTTAATAATTAACTCTAGTCTTTTGAGATGGCGCTAATGCACAGGTCCCACGCGAGTACTCCCGAATTCGCTTTTATGAGAAATAGATAGGGTGTCTATTTTCCATGAAAGTGAATTATAGTCTCTACGACGAGATCACTCCATTTCGTTCTGAGATTCGAAAAGGGGTGATTCCTTCTGAACTAATCTCAATTTTGTTTTCACACAGGCCGGATAGGACTTGACGAACTACGACACTCCCGTTACGGGCCTCCCTCCCGTCGGACGGAGTTTTGATTTAAGTTTTACGTCCGGATTGAAGAAATCTAATTTTCCCGGTCAATCCATCGATCCCGGCAGTCCGCCTGCTTCCTGGTACTGAAAATAAGAAGAACTTTCGTTGAACCGGATAGAAGCTTATGGCTTATGGGCTAGATTTCCCAATGACAGAAAATTACCTTGATTAACTTAATCCTGACTCGGACGGACAAAAGTCTGGGTAGCTCCGGCTCGTGCCAGGTTGCCCAAGTTACTGCGATTTTGATTTCGGTCTGATGCACCTCGATAATTCCTTGTTGGGTTGATTCAGGTAGGGATATTAGCAGAGTTGCGGAATTTTGGTTAGAAAGGAAGGGATTTTTGCTGATTGGAAAAATGTGGATAGAGGTGGAAGGAAAATTCCGGGAGACTTGAAGCGGTGTTTGCAAGTTTTTCTTGCCACGTAGCTAAATTTCTTAACGTGGACCTTTTGGACCAGCGAGACAGGAACCTCGTCAGCATTTGCGGACTCAAAAATTTTCACTATTCTTTATAATTATGATTTTTAAAAGAATTTCAATTCGCATTGTGGTTAATGCGGGCCGGAATTTTTAACTTAGACTTTATTCTAAATGTGTATTATTTCCGACTCCAAGTATATAGATAACAATACATGCATGTGTGCATGTATATATTTTATAGGGAATAGAGAATCTTAGCTTTTATTTTAGCTGACCGAGCACGTGGCAATGTTATGGTGCGCCCACGTGTTCGGGTATGCTGTCAGTACCGCAGTCAAGTCGATCAGCGGCGAGCGTACGGCGAGGAGCGAGATGGATCTATGTAAGGAGAGAGAGTTCCTCCCTTCTTTCGCTTTCTCGTACTTACGATTATGGGGGTAGCTTATACAACTACCCCGTTCTTTAGCCTATACTATATCTTAACGGGGGAGAGGGCGTTGGTCCTGAAGGGCAATTGCATTTTAATTTTCAAATCTTTCCCAAAGGGAAAGAGAGCTATTAGATATTTTCAATTCCATTTCTTTATTCCCGAGGTCAGCTCGCAGGCCACTTCATCAAGAGCTTGGAATGCTGCGTCAGCATAATACAAAAGCTCTCGGGTTACGAGTGATACAGTGTTCCTTCTATGCACTGCATTTGAATTAACATAGCATGGAATAATATTTGATGCTACGTTAATTCATGAGCGAAGGAAATTTTATGTATCTATGTGAACTGCTTCGTAACACAAGGAGTTACTAAAAAAAGTGGTACGATTATTTATTTAACCAATACAACAAAGAATATATGTTCAAAAATTGTTACACTTTGGAAAATAAAGAAAAGGTAGGAGAAGAGGTGTCATTCACTCTACTTCCTCAAACTGTCTAAACGTTTCTTTCTCGGGTTCCACTGCCCTAGAAACCAAAAATAGAAAGGACTAGAAAGAGGGGGCGGGATATATATGTATATATATATATATATATATATTTCTATTTCGTGAATAAATAAAATTCTCTCACAACGGAAGACCATTGGACGGCACAGAAGCGAGAGCCAAAGCATTAATACGGGCAATCCTGAAGAGCCGAACAACTGGTTTGCCATACTGAGAAGCCAATGGCTGCCCATGCCCCGTCCTTCATCTAAAAAGAAGAGAGGGAAATGAACAAACAAAAAGAAGGGGGATTTAGCATAAAATAATATGGTCCTGGTTTAAAACCATTTAAAAATAACATAATTAATATTTTACATTTTACTACTCGTTCTTTAATTCAAAAAGAGACATGTCTCATTTTTTTTTCTGTTAGTACAAACGTTTTTTAAATTAGCAGTTATACCATCTAAATTACACAGAAAAATTCACTAACTTAAAACTTAGTATCGAATATCTACGGGTTTAGCTATTTTAATAATTTAAAATTACTATTTTGTTACTTAAAAATTTTTAAATGAAAAAATTTGTTAAAAAGTTTTTTTGAATTTATCACTCTTGAATGTCGATGACCTGCTACAAGCAGTGCATAACAAACAATTTCCGCAGGATTTGAAGGAAGAATGATTAAATTGATAAGTTTTAATTATTCCTTTAGTTTTTGACTCATGCTTATATTTTTTTCGTAAAAAATGTATAGGGTTACAGTAATTGTGATCTCTTATCAAGGACCAATCACTAATGTGGCAAGAACTGACGATAAAATACGTATAAAATTACAATATTTTTCCAACTTTTCAAGCAAATAAAAAAAAGGGGGGGTGGGGGTTAGATAAAATAATCCTTAAATGTTGGAATTAAGCGAGTTTTTACGTTAAACAGTACCGTATATCTGAAAAAAATGAAGCTGGTCTCAATCGATAAACGTTTAAAATTAAACACCAATATTTAAAACAGTCAGAATTAAGTAAAATCCAATTTTTGTTTGAAAATTAAAATTGTTTTGTAATGTATGACATTTTAAAACTTTTTTTAAATTAGTGTGATCAACTTGGTTGTAATAAGTGTAAATTCTAAAACACGAAATTGCGAATTTGAATAATTTAAAATTAAAAGATTCAAAAATTTACATATTAGATACTAAAACTCTGTCAAAATGGTACAAAAACTAAACGCTGCAAATACATACTTCTTTTAAATTTGGAAACTGACAAGTTTCTGAGTTAAACAATATCAACTTTTTTCAGCTGGTTTCAAGGTGCATTTCTCTTAATAGAACACGTTGATTTTAAATCAGTCGAAATTATTTGAAAACCAATCAATTCTTCTGTTAAAAAAAAAACAAAACATAATAGGTAAAAATGTTTTTCTAGTCTATGATATTTCACAACTTATTCAATTAATATGATAAAAATTAATATAATAAGTGCATTTCTAAAAGCACTAAATTTTGAATCTAAATCATTTATGTAAAATCAAAGAATTTTTTTTAGAAAATCATAATATTGTGGACTAAAAATAACAATCCATAAAATTGATTTCTAAACGTTCTCAAACAGTAATAAATAAAAAAGAAATATTTTATTAAAGTTGGGAAATAATTGTCATTTTAACATTTTACTACACCACAGTATGTATGTATATATGATGTATGTATGTATTTATTCTCTCCCTTTCAGGGGTTTGAGGGCCTCCGCTCCCTTTACAGTACGTTACAAAACCACTGATACTACCTTAATAATACTTAATATCTATAGACTAGTATTCTACTTATATTAAATTATATGCCATCGCTTTGTCTTAAAATTACTCTCGAGATTTGCTGACTATTGAGTTTCGTGGGCTTCCGTTTCCTCTCACCATTTCCGTTCTCATGATTTTCAAAGTTTTATTTACTTTAATTTTACTTTAATGTCCTTTTGTAGGAGTGAGCGCTTGGCCTTTCCCTACTGCCTGCCCCTTGCTTTCTCATTTCTTCCAGTCTCATCATCCAGCTTGCACCTTGTCCACTCACATCCAAGATCCACTTTATCCTGTCATCCATACTCTCACCAAATGTTTAATCCCCCGTACATCTCTCTGAAACATGCCCCCATGATTCTGTCTCGTACTAACAGACTCTACATCTTTTTTCCTGCTCATCCATCCAGTACCTACACTCTCTCATTCCTTCTCCCATTCTAAATCGTATAGCGTGGTTCCATTTACTCTCCTTGTTAATCTTTCTTAAATATTCTGGTACTCCTTCAGCCTTCACTACCTTATACCACCTGTTATACTTAGATTCCACAATGTTTTTGCATCTTTCCTCCCCCTCTCTTATTATCAGTTCATTCTCTAACTCTTGCCACACTCTGACATCTGCTCTTATACCGCACTCTCTCCTCCTCTGTTGTCTCTCTTTCTCCCACCTTGATCCTTCTGTGTTACCCCTAGTCTCTTTGTTTACTACTTTCCGTAGACAAGCTTATGCTATCCTGCTTCCCTCTCCCCTCTTTAGTTTCTCCTCAAAGCTCCATGCTCTCTTCATCTGTCTAATAACCATTTTACCTCTACTTAATTCCCCCCTCAACATATATCCTGGACAGCTCCAGCTCACTCCCATTAACCATCTCAAGAATCTCTCTTGCATACTTTCAACCCTCTTGTGCTCCTTCCATCCCCAGATCTCCACTCCGTAACTTAGGACTGACCACACCAACGCATCAAACATCCACAGCCTCATCTTCCAGTCATCTTTAAACCTTCTCTTCCCTATACCCCACACCTGCCCCATTACTTTAGTTGCACATTCTATCCTTCTCCTCACCTGTAGCTGAACTCCTCCTTTCGACTCAAACCAGAAGCCTGGGTAACTAAATTCCTCAACCTGTTCCACTTTCTCCCCATACATCTTCCATTCATATTCTTCCTTTATCCTTCTCTTTCTAAAAATCATCACTTTCGTCTCATTTACATTTACCGGTAAGTCTTTACTTCTCATATACTCCTCAAATATTTTCATTATGAGACTCATCCCTCTCTCGCCATCCGCTAATAATACTCTATCGTCTGCATGCGCTAAGGAATATACCTTGCTATTCCCCACTACCGATCCCCCTTTTCCTTTCTTCTCCAGTTTCTCCTCTAGATTTGCCAACAAGAGACTGAACAGTAGTGGGCTCAGTGGGCATCCTTGCCTGAGCCCCCTTCCACTCCAGAAGAACTCCCCTTTTTGTTTCCCAATCCTCACCCTTATCTTAGTCTCTTCGAATATCTCCTTTATCCTCCCGACCAAGTCTTCATCCACCCCTCTCTCTTTCATAACCTGCCATAATACCTTCCTGTTTACCGAGTCAAAAGCCGCTTTAAAGTCTAGGAATAAGGCCACTAACTTCTCTTTCTTCCTTCCTAAGTTCCTATTCACTAGATAATTCAGTACGTAGATGTTTTCTACTATTCCCATACTCCGTATATATTTTGTAACTCACCAACATAAGTGTGATTCCCCTATACTCCTCCACCTTCTTGCCCTCTCCTTTCTTAACTATCGGTACCACCAGCCCTGTCGTCCATTCCCTAGGCCATCCCTCTCCTCTTCACAACTTTTTGCATACCTCTCATATTTCCTTTCTCACCCCTTCTCCACCAATCCTTAAAGCCTCGTTCTCAATATCGTCCTCACCTGTTGCCTTGTTTCTTTTAAGCCTGCCTGTCACTCTATTCACTTCCTCCCTACTTATTCCATCATTGCTATCATCTTCCCCTTCTTCCTCTTTTCACCGAACACCTCATTTTCCACTCCTCCCAACAGTCGCTTGAAGTACGCGGTCCACTCATCCATTTCGATTTCCTAATGGATGCCCTTCCTTCCTCCTCGTTCCCTATTGGTCACCTCCGATTCCCTCCCTTCCCTGATTGATTTTTCACCTCTTCCATATATCTCCTTTTCTCTAACTACCTTTTATCACTTAACAATCTTTCATGTTCTCTGTTTCTCCTATTAAATTCCTGTTTCCCTATCTCCCCTTTTCTCCACTTTTTTACATTTTCCTTCATTCTATCTTTACTCTCCTTACATTCTGCGTCCCACCATCCCCTCTTCATTCCCTCCTCCTTTTCTCTTGGCCTTATCTCTTCTTTTATCCTCTCTGTTAGCTCTTTTAGCTTTTCAAGGCGCGCGTCCACGTCTTTCCCTTCAATTCCTCTAATCTCCTCGCTCTCCATTCTTTCTTCAAATTCTCTCAATTTATCCTCCCCCCATCTACCCATTTTTACTTTCCTTTCGCCAGTTCTTTCTCTTTTTTCGCTATGCCGCTTCCATCCCGAACATTTCAATGTCGCTATTAGCGGAAAGTGTTCTGAGCCTATTTCATTACCTACACCCACATTATCCATTCTCTTCCTTATTCTTTCTTCTGATAGGATATTATCTATCACCGTCTCCCCTCAACCTATGAAAGTCACTTCCCCTTCTGCATCTCCCCTTAGATTTCCATCGCAGATAAACCACCCTACGTCTCCTACACCCACCTCTTCCTTCTTTTTACTCCCGCATTCTAGTTTCCTGACCCTCTCCTCAAACAAACTCATTTCAGTTCTCCTTTCTCTCTCACTCTCTATCTGTTTAATCTCTATCCTATCCAGTTTTCTAAATACCTCCTCTTTCTCGGCCTTCCACAGAGCATCCCACTCCTCCCACTTCTTTCTCATTTTTTGTACTTCCTCCCTGACTTCTTCCCTATGCGTCCTTGCATAGGGAAAGTTTTTATCTTAAAAGGATAAACTTAATCTTTGACTTTAAACATTTCAAATTGTGACGGAAAAGAACCTGAAAAATTATAGACCAAAATTTTATTAACAAAAAAAATTTACTTACTTGAAACATTGCAACCTTCCATATCTCTCTGTACTTTTAGGAACCCACGCATTACAATAACATAAAACATCGTATGAGAACAAAACACAAAAATAACGATGGTAAGATGAAAGAATCCAAACTTCTGGAAGAACTTAATCTTGATTTTCTTCCTTTTTCTTCAACTTTCTTGTCGGAAAAACAATTCGGTCACTGTGCCAACTATACTAGGAAAATAACTGGCACTATAGCGTCCGTTCGACTCGTGCATATTTATGTTGACGTTAGCAGTTCATGTTGCATTAACAAAACCATATTATAAAATTGTAACAACCTCACGAAACTAAAACGGGAAATTTTGACATTTATCAAAATTTCAGCCGTAGAAATTAAATATAAATATAGTTATATTGTTTAAATAACAAGAAAAAAACAACAATAAGAGAAATAACATGATTCAAATAGGAAAGTAATTTTTTTTTACGCAGTTGCATGTAATTTCGATCATTACCCTTCCTAACTACTGTACGTTGATATATAAAAGGGTGTGATTTGTTAGGTGCGAATTTTATAATTATACTAAATAAATTAATAGCACTTAACTTTGGCCGTATTTCGCTATCTAGCGAGATACCGGATTTTGGTCTCAGAACTATTCTCTTGCGGACTTTTGAAAGATAAGTACTTCCATGTTGAATCGAAAACCTGTGGCATTAACTGGCCGGAGACCACGCATTAACTTGCTCGGTATTTTTAGCTTTTCAGTTTTTCCGCTTTTTTGCGAAAATACTGGACCTTATTTCAAGAGTTCTTTTCGATTATTTCTTTGATTGGAAATGGCGTTTCTCAAGTTTACACACAAGAATAAGGCTTGAACCTTGTACGCACGCCTTAATTGGCTAGAGTGCCACCAAATCAAATCAAAAACTCGAGGCAATAACTAGCCAGGTACTTCACATTAACTTGCTCGGTATTTTTTATTTGGCCGTATTTCGCTATCTAGCGAGATACCGGATTTTGGTTCCAGAAATATTCTTGCGCTGACTATTACCAATTCTCAATTATGGTACGGCATGAAAATGTCTAATTTTCCGGGCAGTAGTAATGTTAAAATAAGCCAGGATACCGCTCAGGGATAAAATTGCGGGAAAAACGAACAAAAAATTATGTCGTAGTAAAAACTGAAGTTCGAGAACCTGAACTCGAATCAATCGCTTTTGTAACCCCTATGGTCTCAAAAAAAAATATTCGAGCTCCAGGAAATTGAAACCCAAAGGTTTCATAATCACGAGGAGTTTTCGTCCTTCTTCGAAAAATTGTTGAACCAGCCGGAAGCCCGAATTGATCTATCTAAACAATTTCGGCCAAGAACTGTCGATAATCTCGCTGGAAATTCCAAGGGCATATAAATCCTTGGGAAATTGCGAAACTGAGGGTGCTCAAGAACCACAAAGAATTCAGCGCACTTCTGTCCTTCCCACTCCCTTCTAATTGTTCAATTGTCTAAACTGAAAATAATTTTCTATTCCGACTCGGTAACCTTTCAGCTCCATGAGTATATGTGTAGATTTAATGCTCCGTTGCTCATGTCGAAGATTTGAGCGCACCATTACCTCCATCACGGATGAGAAATACCGGAAAAGCCGTACCGAAATCATTTTTGAAATTAATCCGGATTTGATCAGGATGGCAAAGTGGTACCGTAAAGTCTGAACTGAAAACAATTTCTATTCCGACTCGCTGAGCCTCCAGCTCCGTGAGTGTATGTGTAGACTTAAGGCTCCGTTGCTCACGTCGAAGAGTAGGCGCACCACCATTCCTTTTACTGTGAACCTCATGAATGAAAAGAGGGTCCAGGTTAAGGTTGTTTAATTCCGGCTTGAATTTTCCGAATTTTCCGATTCGGTGACTTAGAACATGGAAGCTCCAGTTGGGTAATTTAGCGTCGCCAATACCTATTGAGTTAGGAAATGTTATCGGACTGTTCCTCACTTTCTTAAGGGGGAATGGTACCGTAAAGCCTAAACTGTAAAGAATGTTCTATTCCGACTCGGTAAGCTTTCAGCTCCATGAGTGTATGTGGAGACTTGAGGCTCCGTTGCTCATGTTGTTACGTCCCGAGCTGAAGGCGAGGGTAGTTTGGAAAGGGGTTTAGAATGAGGGAGGCTAGTAAGCTGATTACATCAGGCTGGTAAGACCTGATTGATTATTTATTAGTGGGTATGTTCCTCACTTGTCAGCTCTATGCGAACGGCGTTAAATCGGTGATAAAATCAACGAAAAGATAGTCACAGTAGTAGTTGATTTATAGTAAAGATAATGGATAAGATCGACAGTTGCATAAATTTAAACGGAAAGATCCTCTCGCAGAGTTAGTTTGTCGCTTGCGTCTCTATAATCGGATGGCAACGGCAAGGTGCTCTCGCAGAGTTGGTTTTGGGTAATAGCGAAGGAATTCACAATCACAATTAAGCCGTAGAGCGATACACGGTCCTATATAGGCTACCGAATCAACTCTTGAGTTCTGTTTTCACGGATGTATAATACTGCGGACTTTTACCCGAAAATGGACTCATACGACGATCAAAACCGAAGGGACTTAGTTCACAACTTGATGATTCGTTGGTTCACGAATAGTTAAAAGTACGCGACTTGTACAGAGAGACTTTTAGATCGAAGTTGTCAGTATGACTGCTGGAAGCGTAAGACGATTTACAGGGATGGCTCTGGGATTTATATAGTTCCGCGTCCCCATGCTAAAGATAGCATTTACAATTTCTGACATGTCACGTTCCTGTAACTTTTTGACATGACACGTTCTTTCAACTTTCTGACATGACTACTTATACTTACACTACTACTCATCCTTATTTATATGTATGTAGTCAGACACTTTTGGGTACTGTATTGTCTGACTATATACAGGTTCTTCCACTGTTTGGGTTATACACCTATGAAATTACGATACATATATTTGTATTGCTAAAGTTCTTATTATTTAATTTACACACACGAGTGTACCGAAATCATTTTTGACCCTAATCCAAGTTTGATCAGAAAGCGAATGTGGTCCTGTAAAGTCTGAACTGAAAATAATGTCTATTTCGACTCGGTAAGCCATGCAATTACAATCTCAGTAATCGAGCATGGTTAATTTATCGACATTCTGTGAGCTTTTTTCCTTCCATGGTAAAACTTTAAATATCTTGTGGTTTCTATCTTACCGAACGTAGCATAGTTACCATAGTTAGATTTAAACTCAAAGAGAATCGGTAATGCTCTTGCTTGTAATTGAAGGTGTTAGACTAAAATACGTCGGGTAAAGTAGGTTCCTAATTTCGCGTTTATCCAATTTTTGTTACTTTTGTTAATTAACATTTTTCTTAAAGGTGTCTGATATGAATTTTTGAAATTTTTATAATCGTTTTCTATTGTTAGTTTTCTGTGTGTTATGTTCTGGACGTAGGTGAGTACTGTGTTAATATTGGGTATGTCACTTGGTGAGTCTAATCTTCCTTTAATGCTTTTCTTCGTGGTCTGTTGTGATTCAATGTTTTGGCTACATTTTTTTTGCAGAAAAATTTCTCTAGTGTCATCTAAATTCTTCATGCTGTCATCATGCCATCTGGGTTCGTTCTTCATTCATTATTCTCTAGATCTTTGTGTGACATGGAAGGCCCCGGCTCCGCTTGTAGTTCCGACTCTTCTCACACGTTGTTTTACGAGGATTATTGCAGTGTTAACAATATTGCGATGGATTTGAGCCAAAATAGTGCAACGCCGGTTTCATCCGGTGAGTAAGCTTTTTACATCTTCTTCCTCTTAGTGTCGTTTCCTGTCTTGCAATGATAACATCTAATAATCATGGGTTATTGTGCGACTTACCATCTAGTGTCTTGGATTTAGATACGTTTTTTGACATTTTGTTTTCTAATATACATTTTGTTGACATATCAAATTATCAGGCTATAGGAGATATTGTGCACGAAATTTCGAACCCTGGTGTTGAGAATTTTACTAGTGATGTCATTACTTGTAGTGATATAAGTGCAACTTCCCTTTTGTCCTCTTCAAAATTTACCGACTGCATCTCAGATTTCGACTTGTCTGTTTTTGAATCGGGTAGTTTTGAGCCGGAGAATACTTCACTTGATAGCTTGAATTCACTTACAACTGTGCATGCTTTACTGCGATTTTCGAAATTTGAAAGTTTAGCTTTACGTGAAGCGCGCCTGGAAGAATCCCTAAACATTAACCACTATACAATTCGTGGATATTCTCCCTTTTGGAGAATTTCGTTGCATTGTGTCGGGATATTTTATTAATCGATGTAACACAACAAGATTTTACTATGGTGCATCGTTTGCACAGTGAGCCTGTAGGTTATCCAGTACGCGTCGTTGTTCCTGAATTAAAGTTTAGGATTTTTGCTGCAGCTGCTAAATTTAAAGCACGAGGTGTTTAATCGGGTTGTCTTGTTCGTTTTAGTTTTCTTAGTGCTTTTAAATTTTGTTTCCTTCACTGTTACCGAAATCTTTTATTTTTATTGTTGTGCAGAAATTCCACTGGAACCACAGCGTCGTCGCTTCTCCGCCAGGGGCTTCTGTAACAGACTTCTGAATGTGGGCACAGCATTAGGATTTTATTCTGCTCTGTTCCAGGTTTTACAATCGAAGGCTTCTACGGTAGCTTCACCTCCTGTTCCTAGTCGAGTGAGAGGCAAGGCTGGAAGAAGGAAACGCGGTCGTCCAGCGTAGATTAGCGGCGCCCAGCAGTCTGCTGTTGTTTCCATCAAGCTCGAGGGGGCGAGGAATGCACTGCATCAACGGGCTGACGAGATGTATAATCTCATTAACCTCCGATTGTCTTCACTTAGCGACCTGGAATCACGTGTGTGTACACACTTGCATACGGGGCCTCCTGTCTGCGTGGGGTGAGGTTACACGAGTTCTTTTACTTCCTACTTCTTTTCTCTCTGCTAATTGTCGTGTTTACTTTCTCTAGTATGTCTTCTCTTGTTCTGTTCTAGCATTGAGGGTACAAGTTATCGCTTTTGCACATTTAGACTCTTCGTACACATGGTCTGTGCCCAATTCACTCGCCGATGTGGGCATGTCCTCCATGATGCAACAGGTAATTAAGTGTTGAATCTATATTGGTTTTGACAATTTTTTGTAACTTTTGATGGTGTTAGATTTTAATTACTCCTTTTCTGTGGTTACAGCCTCTAAAATTGAATGTATTTCGGTGTCGGACCTGGACTGTGGCGATTTGGACATCTCGCACCTTGAGTCAGAATTGCAGGGGCCGACTTTTGAGTGATTTTTAATGTCTAACCTTGCAATGTATTGATTGGGTTATTAATCTGGAAGTTTTTTATTATTGTATGTGTATTTCTATGAATTGATGAATAAATTCCATTTCGTATATTTGGTTCGTGCATGTTTTGTACTAAAGACATAACTAGGTTTGATCTCTGAAATATTGACAAACTTTGAAATTTTTATGTCTTTAGTTCAAAGTTATTACGTATTCTTGATTTCCTTTCTTTTCGAATATATTTTGAACTTGTGTTTATTCGATTTTTACTGATTCAAAATACTATTGTGAATTTTATGAAATTTTTCTTCTATAAGTGACAATTCTCCCGTGTTTCGTTTTATCGAATATGATGTGCCTGCTTACTGATTTTACAGTGTGATTCTTATTCTGTTGCCATTGATTTTACTCACACGTGTTTTCGGCTCTAGTAGGACATGCTCAAATCTGTTGTTTTAGGTTAGACGGTTCGATGGCTTACATAGTTCAAGTAGCACGTCCCTTTGTGTAGATTTGCTTCTATGTTGATTTACTGAGGTTGGTATATGTATTGCATCTTTACTTCCTTTACTGTGTTTGTGTCAATTCTTCTCTTCAGGCGAACCGGTGTTTCTTATCGCTGTAAGATT
Source organism: Andricus quercusramuli (assembly GCA_932178445.1). Lineage (NCBI taxonomy): Eukaryota > Metazoa > Arthropoda > Insecta > Hymenoptera > Cynipidae > Andricus > Andricus quercusramuli. Next base: position 57,597 of record CAKNXH010000842.1, on the reverse strand, counting down.
ATACTTCTTGTACGGGCGGCCATAATGAATGATGACGTCACCGTATGCTACTGTGCCTTCGTTGCTCTCCTCTGCCTCCGTAAGACATTTTGTCGGAGTGCTGTTGCGTTTCTACTGGTGTATCTCTCGTTGGGCAAGTGGAGTCTGTGTACTGCGGTAGTATTCCACTTAATGCAAGTGGCCATAATGGATGTTAACGTCAGGTCTGACGCTTACCGTTTTTTTTTAACTTTTCGTTTAATGAGCTTATATGTATATGCTCATGTTTAATTTGGTTGGCGACTAGATGTGTGCCCTATGATTTGGCTGCGTATGATTTATTACAGATTTGACTATCAAAATTTTGAAAAATCAAGGTGGCCTTGTGTCTCCTCCCATCTTAAAATTTTTCATCGTCCTCGATGAGCGGTTAAAAGGGGCTGAATGTTGACCTTGTTCTTATTCATTTTATTTACAAGACGAAGATTTTCATTCAACTTTTTTTTAGGCTACTCGGATGCTGGTTACTGGGATTTGCGCCTGTGTTGTTGTCTGGTTTTGAACCTTCTTGGTTTGTGATTCTTTCGTGTTGTCAAGGGGCAGGGGCTGCATTTCTTCTTCATTATTACTGTTGTTTCTTGGCTGAGAATTGATTTTTAAGCATTTGCATGTTTTTCTTATTAATTTTCTTCCATAATATATTGGTATTAACAATATTAATATAGTTATTTCCATGGATGTCTCTAACATAATGTGATTGTTTCTTCTTTGAGAATTGTGTTTTTGTTGAAATTGTGTGAGTTGGTTTTTGATTCCTTCCGAAGGTTGCCCATAGTGGAATTCTTTCAAAGTTGTTGTTGTTTGTATTTGCAGTTCATTTTCTTCTATAGGTAAG
>CAKNXH010000842.1:38459-49055 GCA_932178445.1 Andricus quercusramuli | reverse complement strand
ATATATATATATTAAGAGTAGAAATATGTTTCCGCCGCTGCCACCTGAAATTTTTTTTTAAATTGACAGATGTAAAACGTCACTTTCGTTAGGTTGGACATTTTTTAGCAACATAACGTTGAAGCACTAGTGAATTTTTATCAGTTTAATATATTCTTTTGTGTGCAAAAATGTCGGGTTTTGAGCCAAATAAGCGTCATTTGCAGATACTATGTTATAATTTGCATTTTATAAGGGTTGCTCATGAGCTATTTTCAATTTGTCTACTTTTTTTTGGAAACGCTTTCTATCTATGGTTTCAAGGATCGCGGTGTGCTTGTCTAATAAGTTCACTATTTTATAGGAACCATGGCTTTTGCTGTTAAACTTATTACGTTTTATTTCCCTTTTTACGTAGACACTGTCTCCTATTTTTCCCGCGAACGGTTTCACTTTCCGGTCATATAATTGCTTCGATCTCTGTTTGGCTGGAATCAAGTTATTTGTAGCTAGAAAGTTGATTTCCGATAATCTAATTATTAATTCTTTTAGATATGACCCATCAGTTTCTAGTTTTACGCTAGAGGGAAATGAACTAGGTGTGCGCGCAGTTTTTCCGAAAATTAATCCAAAATGTGTGAATTTACTTGCTTGATAAATTGATGTGTTATATGAGAACATAGAAATTGTAATAATTTATCCCAATCATCATAATTATCAGTATAGGATTGGATGTAGTCGACTAACACTACGTGACTTCGCTCTAATGATCCGTTTGATTGCGGGCGGTATCCGGAAGTTGTTATTTGTCGAATTAAAATATTTTGGATAATTTTCTCAGTAGTGTGCTTGTAAATGCACTTCCCCGATCTTTTGATACACCATTTGACGCTCCATATTGGGAAAATAGATTTTTGGTCAACGCATGGGCTATTGTCGTTGCTGTTGTGTCTAGTATTGCCACGGCGATTCAATACTTGGATGAATTGTCCTGCATCGTGAGGATGTGGCGATTCCCATCTGGGGTGGTCGGTAGTGGCCCTACTGTGTCGAGAGATACCTTATCAAATGCGTCTATGGGGGTGTCTGTTATCATCAAAGTGTCATGCAATTTTGCCCGAATGATTTTTTGTTCTTGGCATGTCCCACGTTTCCGTACGAACTCAGTGACTTGCTCTTTTATCCCTCGCCACATACATTTTTCACGTATTCTTCTGTATGTTTTATTAACTTCTTTCTGTCCTCTAATCTTACTTTGATGGTTTTCGATTATTATTTGTTCGCGATTTTCTTCCGGAGGGACTCTTACACTCCCATAACAAATTATAATTTCGATATCGATCTTGTTAAAGGTGTCTTTCAACAGGTCTAGAATTTTACCTTTTGGTCATAATGCTACATACAAATTGTGTAATCCGATTCTTAAATTTTCTTCTCGCATCTGATCGAAATGTTTACGTTTTGTAATTACTGTATAAATCTTATAACGACTTCTAGGAGTTATTATGACCTGGCCTAGTTTAGGCCATTTTTCTTTGATTTCGTGTGGGTCAATGGTTCCTATATCTATCAATAGTCGTCCTATTGGGGTACTGAATGTACAATCTGCTGAAAGAAAATGTACTTAATTTCCCTTCAAATAGGTTAAATTTTTCATGCAGCTAGTTATTCTTGGCATTATATGTTTCTTGGGGTACAGAGTATACATTTCTGGCAATGCAGGCTGTATGTTAGTGATGGGCTTGCGGGTACAGTCAGCCTCAGGTAAGACTACTGTTGGTTCGGTAATAGACGGGTCTTGTGGATTCATTTCCACACGTTGAGGCTTGTACTTTTCATTTCTAGTCATTCGACTTTCTGGGATTTTTAATTTATCCACAGTTAATTTCTGAAATGGTATTGATAGGGCTTGTGGTAACCCACAACCTGAGAAACATGAATCCTTGAAATGGATAGATTCGGTGAAGGACCCTGGACAACGTTCAATTCCTTGGCAATTGAAATTAAGAGACTACGAATATTCCTTTAAATACAAGCCTGGAAAATTGAACACTAAAGCTGACGCGCTTTCTAGAATCCCGATTTTAGAAAGCCCATCCGAAGAAAGTGAAGAATAATGTAAGGAAAAGCCTGCCCAGTTATTGCCAGTCCAGACCGCGTATAAAACCGCTAAGCATCCTTTCTCGAAAGTGGAGTAATTACATTCTGCACCATTTAACACGTGGAAAAATAGGAGATAGGAAGGTCTATTCTCTCTTTTTCCTGGCTCAGTACAACACCTACGGCAAAGCTTGAGGCATCTGTTGATATGGCGAATGGTTTTTGAATGTCTGGATACTGTAAAATAGGACTTTTGCATAAGACTTGTCTTATATCTTTGAAACTTTTCTCTTCATCAGGTCCCCAGTTAAAAGGTACTCCTTTCTTCAAAAGATTCGTAAGCAGTTTTGTTCTTGATACAAAATCTTTTATAAACCTTCTGTAATATCTGGCTAGACCTAGAAATCGTTTCAAGTTTCTGGGATTTTTGGGCGTTGGAAGTTTTTACACCGCCTCGATATTTTTAGGTTCAGGTTCACTGCTAATTCTATGGCCAAGATAGTTAATTTCTGTGAACAGGAATTCGCTTTTCTCTGGTGAAATGGACAGATTTGCTTCTGTTAATCTGTTTAGAAGGCGTTTTACTTTCTTCCCGTGTTCTTATAATGTTTCCGCGTAAATTACTATGTCGTCAAGATAGACAAATAATTCACGACCTTGTAATCCTAGAAGAACTTGGTCCATTAAGCGCTGGAATGTCGCAGGGGAATTCCTCAAACCCATGGGCATTCTGATGTTTTCGTAGTGCCCGTTTAAGAATAAAAAAGTAGTCTTTGATCTATTAGCTGGATTCAATTCTATTTGATGAAATCCGCTGGCTAGATCAAAAACTGTAAAGTATCATGCCTTTCCTAAATGATCTAATATTTCAGTTATGTTCGGGAGTGAAAAAGCATAACCTATGGTTTTTTCATTTAATAGCCGGAAATTTATTACTACTCTGTACTTTCGCTTTCCGGCGTGGTCCAATTTTTTCGGAATTATTAGCATAGGAGAGCTATAGGGTGACTTTGAGTGACTGCTTGTACCTGCCGTCAGCATTCTGTCTATAACGATCTTTGCTTCTTCTTTTTGAATGGGCGAAAATCGGTATGGACGAACATGGATAGGAACATCGTCAGTTGGATCTATTTTATGGTGCACTATATGTGTGGGAGATAACCTCTCTCCAGTTAAGTGAAAAACATCAGCGTATTCTCGAACTATTTCCTTCACATGTTTTTTTTCTTCTTTGTTCAGATGGTCTAGTTCTAGGATCTCAAGAATCGCTTCTACTCTATTCTCTGGGGGGATGTATCCCTCGTCCGCAGGATAATCGTCCAGCTCATCTTCTGATGAATTATAATACTCAAAAGGGATGAGTTCTTGTGGGTTGATTTCTACTTCTAGGTCCTCTTCAGTAGTATTTATCGCGTGTACATGGCAATTTTCGTTGGAGTTTGATACAACGATTTCACCTATTATTAAACACCCCTCTGTTTTTATTAAGGGTAAATATCCTTCCTTTAATTCATTGTTTAAAACTTTTACGGGAATTATTTGTCCTGTTCCTTGATAGTTATGTATTTGTATTTGAGCGACTTTTGATTCCTTATCGATGAGAGGGAGGGGTTTGGCAGGAATGGAATGAGACCTAGAATCCCGTCTGTATTAATTGGAAAATAGGAGGAAACCACATGAAAAACTAATCTAGAATTTTTTAAAGAAAGTTTTAGTGTGCCGATAGTTGAGATTTTGATACGAGTTACTCCTACAATTGAAATAGAATCGCTTTCTGTTGTTAGTAGATCTTCGTTCAAAGAATTTATTTTGATTATATTAATGTCGGCTTTCGTGTCAACTAGAAATGAAGCTTTTCTTTCCAAAAAGTCTGGTGGTGAGAACTTTACAAATCGGGATTCTCGCCTGAGTTTTGTGTGGTAGATGTGTCGCGTCTCTTTAGGACTCGTACGCTCGCCTGGCGCTCTTGTTTCTCTTCGCTCGTCGCTGCGTCTGTGCGGTGAGCGGAGTTGTAGTTTAAAGTTTTCTTGTTCGATTGAACGGGAGATTCAGAACGGGGTGGGGTGTTTATTCCTGCCCGTTAAAAATTAGAATTTGGATATCCGCTATTCTGAATGGGAGCAGTCGGGTAGTAAGTATATGGATGAGAAGGCATATAGGGATATTGATAATGAGGATTATAGTTGTTTGAAACATAAGGGTTCTTAATATTTGGGAAATTCGAGGATCCAGGAGAATAAGGGCGCTTCATTATCCCGGGCGGATTCTGCTTTTGATCAGAATCCTTATATGAGTCGGGAGTCGTCGTAAAACGTACATGAGGACTGGGAATACGGTCACATGATCCCGAATAACAGGGTTAAGAATATCTATTTTCGCGACAAAAGTTTTTAGGATATTGAGGGTTCAATTGTTGTTTTGAGTCGTTTTCGAGAGCGACTTTCAGGGCACTATCTGGAGTTTGATGTACTGTTCTTCACAGTTGTCTGGCACGGAAGATTCGCCATTTATGATATCCTGAATGAAGTCTCGGACTGACATATTTTTGCCATCATAGCCAGGGATATTCACAACCCCTTGTTGTACGGTGGAAAATTATGCCACAGAAGTCATCATTGCTTCGCTGAGAGTGCAACTAATATCGCCAGTAAACTGGGTTTCGTTTGATTCATTGTCAGGAATTTTTCGAGGTTTTTCTTTTCAAACATTTTTTCCGACAACTTCCAATATTTTGCACGGAATTTCTATTGTTACAATGTTGAAATCAACAATTTTATTTAAAATTTGGTCTTGGATAATGCTAATTTTGATAATAGTGTTTTTGGGTAGTTAAAACTTTGAAATTGTTTATTTCAACGCAGTATGACAATTTATCTCTTTGAGTTAAATTGTTGTTCGAGGTTGATTCATAAATGAAATTTCCAACCGTATTTTACTTGTCAAACGTATTTTGATTCAAGTAAAAACAGTAACAAAAGGGTATACGTTATTTCATTTCGTAATTTTTAGCTTTTTAGATTTTGAATCCCCTTTCAACAGTCAATACTTTAAAAGTGTAAATTATTGCAACTTGAAGACAAATTGAAATTGTGGTGTAAAAATTCAGTACTCAATGTCACGTAGGATCTAAATAAAATTTATTTTCAAATCCATAATAAAAGGACCCGTAAACAAAAGCTGCCTAGTACCAATACGCTGGGGGGAGGCTTCCCCAAAACTGAAGGAAGGGCGAGAAACTCGACTTTCCTATTTTTAATTATTTTGTGTGTTTGTACCCCTACTCTCGGACTGAGAGTTGTTGTCCCGGCAATTTAGAATTGGAATGAGAAATTAGGGTTTCACAGGTTTGCCAAATCAGAAATGAATTTGTGTTTCCAATCTGTTATAACAATAATGAGGTTTATTCAAGATGAAAAGAAATAGGGAACATTACACAAGAGCAAGATTCGAAAGATAGGGCACATTCTACAATAGGTAGAATGTGTCGACAGGTAGAGGAAAGGAAAAATATAATAGCAAAAAGAGAAGAATACAGCTACCAATTCGTTGTGCTAAGACTGCCGCTCGTCGGATGGAAAATCTGGATGCAAAAGGAACCAAGGTACCTTCTTAATTTTTCCTGCCCTTAACAGAGCGGGCGAAAACCTTTAATTTCCGTGGGTTGATTAACCCACTCTAGTCTGTTACTTTAGGTCACTCGCGAGAGCCACACAACACGCAAGCACCTTTCACATTCCTGAATTTACTTTTATGAAAGATAGAAAATGTTTCTATTTCCCATAAAAGAGAATTTCGTTCTAAGCAGGCCGGATAGGACACGAAAAACAACGTCACTCCCGCTACCGGTCCGGAAAAAGTATAGTTCCGACTAAACCGGGATAGGCCGCGATGAAGGAACGTTCCCGTTACGGCCCTGCCTCCCTCGCGCGGAGTTTGAATTTTTCGTCCAGATTGCTAATTCCGTTGATCGACCACTCGATTGGGAACTGCGACTTACCCCTATTGGCGATCCGAGAAAAGTATAGTCCCGACTAAACCGGAATAAGACGCGACTATTTGCTTACCGAGAAATTCACTCTCATGTCACGACGGAATTTGAATCGCGAAGTACGGACGGGCAAAGACTAGAGTTGGTCTGAATTTCATTAGCTAAACGTTCGCCCCAACGACTCGCTCCAGTTACGGGTCCGGAAAAAGTGTAGTTCCGACTAAACCGGTATAGGCCCCGCCGCGATTTACGGGGGTTCGCAGCGTAGCTACACACGGAGAGTGAGACGGCGATGTTTAAAGTGTCAGAAAGAGAGAGAGCGGAATAGGTGCGTATCGCATGCATGCGTGTCATAGCGAGTGTAACAACACCCTCGTTCCTTTTGGACCCTTACAATGTTTCCTTTCTTTTTTGAATCTAGGTTTTTAGGAAAATGCTTTTACAATGTTTCGACGTCGTTTTCATTTACAGGTCTAGACTCAAGCTTGCGCCATTCATACAGCACATATACATATTTTCTTCCCGCAATCCACCCTCACATTATTGAGTATGTTGGGGAAGGTATCCTGAAATTTTAAACATCTAAAAAAAAAAAAATAATTGGGAGCATAAGTCGATCGGAGAATAATTTTAATTCTCGATTGAAATTATTCTCCTAAGTCGACGTTCTTCTCATTTGCGAGTTAGCTCGTCGTTAGCCTTCGAGAGCTTGGAATGCTACGTTAGCATTCCTGTAGCAAGCTCTCCGGTTACGAGCGAACGGAGAGACTTGGAGAGCTATATTGTTTTTAATTTATGTGATTCGAAATAATATTTCGAGCCACATTATTTTTGATTTAAATTCTCGAAATTCGCTCGTAACAAACCACACCGGAATTTGATGATTTCGTCCCCGAAATTTAGGGTAGCTTGCAAATGAAGAGAACTTCATTTAATTGATGAATTTTTGTTTCCCACATTTTCAGGCGAGATAGAGAGAGAGACGTATGGGGAATAATCCCTTTGATCGGAAATTCAACAGTTCCGTAAAATGTAAATAAAAATAAAATAAAAATGTGACTGTTGCATTTTGCTTAAAAATTTGCTATTTTAATTATAATTTTATATTGAAGATTGCTATTTCCTAGTCAAATATTACATTGTTTGGTCAAAAGTTCATGCAGGGTCGTCGAGAATTCTTTTCTTTTTTTTTTTTGTAGGAATTCAATCTTCTTGGTGGAATTTCACTCTTCTTGGTCAATCCTAAAATTCAAAAACATTTAGACAAACTCAAAGTTGTTCGCGAATGAACTTAATATAAATTAGCAAATAACCTAACATTTCCTTTTTTAGAATGACAGAATCAGCACTCATGACCCAAACAGTCAGAGGCCAGTATCACCCCACTTTAATACGTCCCAAGGGTAAAATTGAAGATTTACAGTTCCCTAAAGGACCTTCGGAAGAGTTGGCTGCCGAATATAATTTTTCGAAACCTAGTTATACATTAGTTAAAACGACAGGCCCTCACAATGATAGCAAATTTTATGTTAAATGCGTGGTGGAAGATGTGAAGCACGGAAATTTGTTTATTCAAACAAGTGATGGAGAGAGAAAACTTAAAAAGGCCGAACATGAGGCAGCTAGGAAAATTCTCAAAGAGCTAGAAAAAACCTATTTCTATAGCGAGACCAAAAACCAATCTCGAGAAACAGAAATTGAATATGTAGTTTGTCCAGAAGAAGATCAAATATTAAGAATTAAATTATATAAATGGGAGAACTGCTCTGAGTACTGTTACTTACGCGGACATACCATAAATATTTGCGCTAAAGAAATTAAACGGAATACAAATTTTCCAGAAATTGACAATATAACCCCTGAAGACTTTTGGGATTTGGTAGAAGAAACAATCTAAAAATATCATCGATCCATCACTTCAACAAATTAAAGTGCTGAATAAAATAATCTTGTAAATCATAAGCATAACAACACAATTAATCACTAGAACATAAGAATTATAATGATGTTGAGAAAAGCGGAGAGTAATAAATAAATAAAAAAAAAAAAAAAGAAAAAGGAGGAAGAGGATTTGGTGGTTGCCTTCTTATCTCCCCTTTTCACGACATCAAAGACAAATAAATAGAAAAGAAAAGCGAAAGAAAAATTAAGGAAGAGGATTATGAGGGTATCTTCTTTTTCTTTCCCTCTTAAACAGGGGAATTTTATATAAATTAATCATTATAAATTTTATTGAAGTAGTTTTTACTGTTTAGACATGCATGGAGTGGATCAATTCTCCCCTAAGGCATTCCAAGTGGATATGGACAATATTCATTCTACTTCCAATCATCCCAGAAAGTCCCATGCACTATGAAATTCAACCCTTAAAGGAAAATGTCGGGTTATTCTACGAAAAACTGGACCCAATACGACTGACTCAGAGTTATTGGAGAATAGTTATATTTCTGGATATTGGAAACTTCAGCCCACACTTTCGCACCAAGGATCTTATACGAGACATCAACTATAGCTATGCAAATTGTAGGAAAAGCTCAACCCACGAAGACTACCGAAACGACGTGAGAATAAACGCTAGAGAGAATATTGTCAGAAATGCAGCATTACAAATCTGAAATTAGTTCAATACCAAGAATAATGCAGAAACGCAGAGTGCCAATGTTAGGCTTCATCGGGTCCATTTTAGGGCCAGTTGTTGGACTTTTAACCACGGAAGACGGAGAAGAATACACGGAAATAATTAACGAATTATACGATAACCAAAACAATTTAAGCCAGATACTAAGAAAGAAAACCCACATAGTGACGGCAGAAATTCAAAACATACATAAAGAATTAGATACAAGAGCTCACGAAATAATTAATATGCAATCATTGTTAGAAAGAACAATGGAAAACGTAAAAACTCAAGAATACAGCATTAATAATCTAGAATACCTAAATTATGTAAGGCAATGGACCGCACAGGTAGAGTCAAAACTCGATCATGTATACAACACTCTGCAACAATTCACAGACATTATTATTAACGCAAGAGAAAAGAAAGTACATCCAGCCCTGATAACAAATAACCAATTACAGGAAATAATAATGGAAATAAACAAAGAAGTAAACGAATACGAGTTCCTACTGCCAAATACACACATAAAAGCTGAAGATTTACATCAAATAGGAAAATCAGATGTTGGCTATCATTTTAGCAAATTGATGGTGACTATAGGCATCCCTGTATTAGAAAGAAAATTCTACCAGATGTATAAAATATACCCATATCCAGTACATCAAAATATAATTACAAACATCACTGGAGCCGCCTACATCCTACCTAAACAAACATACATCGCCTTATCATCTGACGACCAGAGATTTTTCCTAACAGATAAAGAGTATCAAAATACCTGTATAAAAACTACATACAACACCGTTTGCGAAGCAAATCAACCCATACATACAATTTCAAGCAGCTCATCCTGTGAAGCCGTTATGCTACTAAAACCAACGATAACGAACCTACAAAATTGTGACGTGAGAATCACTCTAGGAGAGAAAACATTCTGGACACAAATACCTTCCCTACAAGCATGAGAATATATCTCAAATTCCGGAATAATTCGATTGGGAAGTGGATGTATTGCCAGAACAAAAGATACCACGTTAATAGGTATAACCATAAATAAAAACAAAGAGGAATATATATATATATATACATATATAAATATATATATATAATTAAAAAAAAAAAAGTTAAACAACCACCGCAGGGTACCACTAAGAGCAACTGCCATCTGGAAAAAATGTCAATGGCCCCCAGTAGAACCGCGGTAAAATACACCTATGGCCACGTCTCACATCCGTGAGATGGGTGGTCACAGGGCACGACGAAATCACAACGACAGGCCGGCGAAACCCTCGTGTGTCTTGAGGACACGAAGCGACCCAAGGATGACAGCTTTCTGCATCCATCTCGCAAGAGCCTTGGCATATGTTTGGCACGCGGGTATGGCTTTAAGGTTACGAACCAGCGATAATTTCACACCTCCGAGAGCACCTATCACAAGGACAATTACTCGTACCGAATATTTTGGGTACAGTCGACGCAGCTCTCTTTTAAGGTCTTGATATCTCTCCTCTTTTTCTTTCTCCTTTGCAGTGAAGTTGTATTCGGATGGAGCCGAGAATTCGATCACGAATATAGTTCGTTTCTCGAAGTCTTGGAGAACAATGTCAGGCCTCGAGTGCGCAACGGAGACTGCTGCCCGAAAATCGTAGTTCCAGAAAATCTGGCACTTCTCGTTTCGGACAATTGACTCTATTTCCCTTGGAGCGTTCGGCAGGGCAGGGTCGCGACCAACACCGTAAGAGCGACAAAGGTGGTAATAAAGTACTCTTAGGGCCGCATTATGTCTATAGATATACGTTGTTCCTGCGTGGGTCGGACACCCCGATAGTATGTGTTCTCGGTACTCAGCGTGTGCATGACACGCTCTGCACCTATCACTGGGAACTTCTTGACATAAAATGCGGGCGCG
>CAKNXH010000842.1:25606-38059 GCA_932178445.1 Andricus quercusramuli | reverse complement strand
TTTTAAACTCAATGTTACAAACAATCCTCTTTTCTTAAAACGTAATTTAAAATTAAAATTAAAATTCATAATCAAAAGTTAGCCAGCATGGTAATGTACAATTCAAAGTATAAAGCAAAATCTCTGAAGTGAGTCAAACCAGACAAAGGAGGCAAATAAACACAAAACAGGGATGTTGAAACAACGACAAGTGATTAAAAAACAAGCAAATAAAAGTCTTTTTGAAAAATTGCAAAAGTCTTGTCGTTGAGTCAACACACGCACACACATCAATTACACAAAATATAGTTTTATTCAAAATCAAGAGAAATAGTACATTATAACACAAAGAGTAAATTGATAAGAAACCAATGATTATGTGAGAAGACTATGTCTAGGCATCGGTTTCATCTAGGTCCCCACACTCGAGATCCGACACCCAGACGACCTCAATTTTGGGGGCTGAAAATAAAAACAAAGTAAAAATAAAACCATACCAGGATATTAGAAAACATGAGGCAGTAATCGTTACAACAACCAATACCTGCTAGATCTCGTATAACGTGGCCACATCGACAGGAGACTTCAGCTGATTCAATACGGATGTATCTACCACATAAGCAGAATCGAAAGCTGGTGCCCTCTTGCCTGAAACAACAAAGAAGAAACTATAGGTAAAACACAATCTTAAGAGAATGAAAAGAGAAGAGGAGGTTACAATGATATGAAATCTTACCCAAGACACACCAGATGATTGTGCCTGCACATGTGTGCATAAACGACTCTCTGGCTCCTCAGGTCGAGAGAGGTGTTGGCTGATAACTTCATATAATTCATCGGCCCGCTCTCACAAAGAAGCGCGAGCCTCCTGCAGCTCGGTATAAGTAGCCTGTGTGGCGTCTGTCACCGCCGCTCGACTCCTTCTCGGACGTCCCCGTCCTCGCCTAACAACCTTGCCTACGGAATATAGAGAGCTAGACGTGGATGCATTCGGCGCCAGCTCCAACTGACGAACTTGAACCAGAGCCGAGTAATATCCTAAGGCTGTCACTAGAGATAACAGCCGGCGGTGAAATGCCGCTAAAGAAAGTCGCCGGGGATGATCAGCAGCGCAGCCAGCTGAAAATAAAATTATATGATAAATAATCTGACACATAATATTTTCAGAAAAACAAGGTAAATTAAACAAAACAAACGTGATACGCATGATCGATCCAGAAGCGTAAGGTTCTAAAGCAAGAAGAATTTTCCCAGAAGCGGAGCTTCAGTTCAAGAGGAGAGACGCGAAGAAGCACGCCTTTGCGCCTCCAACCTAATTTTCTAACTACAGAGAAATTACTCGCGTTCACCGATAATCTGAGAATATTGCGATCCAATTGAACTACAACATTCACAGCATCCAAAGGAGATACCTCCCAAAAAGCAAATTGAAAGATACTGGTGTCTCATAATCTCGCACTTAGCCAAACTACCCTCGCCTATTGCTCGGGACGTGACAGAGTACATAACAACATAGAGTATAATTGATTTAAAATTACTATATGTAATGTTAAAAATAAGCCCACCATCTAGACAATATACCAAATATGCTTAGAACATAACCTCTTAAAATTTAACTAATTTCTTCAACATGATTATCAGTACAGGGTTAAAACTATAGATTATGCTTCTAAGTAATAATGTCCATTTTCTAATCAATATAAATCTGTTAAATTACCAGTGAATAGATACATTCATTGGCAGAAGGTAATTGGCAATCCATTATCTTATACTAAGTCAAATGTAAAGAAAAGGCTTAATAATATTGTAAAATGTTAAAATTCATATGAGGCTTCAAGGTTTAAGACACCTGTCAAAAACAACAATAGCATGTTTTTTAATCAAAATAGAACATCTAAGTTGAATCGGGATTAAATTACCGAATTGGATAATTTTATAAGGTAACTTGATTTATGATACAAAGTTGAAGGAAGAAATAAGGAACAGACACAACTTTTGCACTAACGACATATAAGTTAATAAAATAATCATATCATTGTATTTTAAAGTAAATCAAGCTATTTCATTGGTCCAGAAACACCTTATTTAAACGTACAAAAGAATAATTTATTCACTAATAGGAAGATGAATGGCAATTCATAAATAATAGATTACGGACGTTGAGTCGACGGCCCTGGCAACTCAAATTCGGCCTCAGATTCTTCAAAATCACTGCACTCCAAGTCCGATAACCAAACGGTCTCGATTTTGGGAACTGAAACAAAAGAATAATAAAAAATTTGCAAAACGAAAAATTATGATTAACGAGTTATAAAAGGGAACCAGAGACAGAAAAATCGACATTACCTTTCGAATCCAGAAGCACATATCCACAAGTACAAGTGTGTTCGGTATGCGTCACAGGCACGAATCGCCCACAAAGATAAAATCGATATTTTGTGCCCTCCACACTGAAGCAAGAGAAAACACATGTACAAAGGAGGCAGTTAACCCAATAAGATATAACAACAAACTCAAAAGGCACGACTAAGGAAGAAGGAAAGCAAAGTGTCAGGGAATATGGAAAATAAAGCATAATATTGAATAATAATGTCGAAGACGAAGCATCAGACGGATTGGCGCCTCGAGTTCTCCTCGGACATCCTCGCCCCCGCTTACCGACCTTGCCGCTCGTCAAGCTGGCAGAAGACCACGGCTGCACGGCGTTATCACATTTCAACACCTGAGTCAAAGCAGAATAAAACCCTATGGCAATGCCCAGGTTTAACAATTAAGAGTAAAATTCTTTGGTAGAAAGACGCCCAGATGGAGCCCTCCTAGGAACATCTGAAACAGTAAAACGCAAGAAATTAGCAAAAATTGATTATCAAACCAAAAACCCACAACTATCAGTAAATATTGGCGTACTTAAAGTAACCCAACAATTATTCCCAACGCAATGAATTATACATTTTTCAAAAAGTTTTCTTTGGCCAACAGCCCCAGTCACGAAACGATAAATTCCTGCACAATTTTCAAGCTGTTCCATTCGAAAATACAAACTTTCGAGTACTGATAAACATGGAGGAGAACAGGCGGAGAAACAAGATTGCGGAAAATTGTCAGAAATTTTCTCACCCTCTACACTCTCAAGGGATGACAAATCACAATCGGCGATATATTGTTCAAAGTCCGACGATAATATTACTGACACGACATCAACATCATTAATCACAATTGTATTATTCACAACCGGAATTGAAATTTCACGAACTATTTCATTAACCGCGCTATTAAACTCTGAACAAGCCGGATACCGATAACTAAAAAAAAAAACACTTAAAATGGAATCTAAACCGAAACGGTCCGTAGATACACTTGAGGAAGAACCATTAGTAGAAGTTGCCATTTTAAGAGACCAAGCGACACTAAAATGAAATATAAGTCTCACTCACCAAAAAAACTAGACGCAGCGGAATTTGTTGATAAATCCATGGCTACGTTTTGAGCTGCACAGTAATCCGTGTAAAGAACCGTAGAGGAGGAAGATAAACCTGTGTCCGAGCTATCACTTTCCATTTCTGACAAAGAATAAACTATTTTGCAGCAAGCCAGGACCCAGATGCTCAAATGACATCATAGAAAATTTTGATGACACCAGACGTACAAAAAAATCAAGCACACTATACACCCACTCTCATACAACACTAAGACCTCGCAACATGGCGATATATAAAATTCCGAGTTTAATATGAAATTTATCCTGTTGCCCTATCTACATCATAAATTATAATCATCAGAATTTTAACAAAAGAAAAATAAATTGAAAGAGTTGAACATCACAAAATGTTAAAGAAGGAGAATGCGCTTAGACTTTCTTTGGGTGGAATTGTAAGAAGGGAGGACTGTTACATCCCGAAAATTTAAAATTTTCTGTCGTTACACTTCGCCCTCTTCTGATGAAAGAATACACTAAATTGCAACACAATATGGTCACGCCCATGGTAAGACTCTTCCTATCTTTAACCTAACTTCGGCACATGCACCACTGATGATAATGTAGAAACCGTAAGGTAAACAGCTAGCAGTACCACGGGAGGATGGAGAATCAATAAAAAATAATGAATTATAAAAAAATAAAATCTCAAATGAATTTTAAAAACTCAGACTATTAGTTAGTAATCACGTAAGGTTATAGATTATATAAAACGTAGTTATTAAGTCCGCAATTATGTGTAAACCCCGATGGCAATTAAATTTTAACTGACGCCAAGACAAGTAACATCCAATGTTTAAATGAATGCGCACTGAAATAGTCAGACGCACCAAAACCGAGAATGCCTGGCGGGAAGTACCACGCATAATTATCGTAAGATATAATAATATCCATACTAATAAGAAGGTCAAGGGTAGAGTTGTGCGATCGCTAGCCCCCGCGTTAGCTATTAGTCACCGCATGTAATAACAATGTTCGCGCATATCTAATGACATGTAGCCGATCTAGAGAAGACACGGCTGACCACCGGAAGTATCAGTAGACGGGACATAAATAATCTTTACTCAAGTAATCAAGCGTATATAAACCCCTACACTACCTTTGTCAACCGACAGTTCACTTCCATCTACGATCAATGAATCGCTTTGACAAAGTCGCGGCTTCTAACATATTGTGACCGAAGAAACACTCTGAATGAGTCGTGTACTTTCGAGTTCGATTCAAAATAGTTACCGCGTTCAAGTCCTGAACTAAGTCCCCTCGGCTGAGACTTTCGGTCGTTGCAAAGTAACTTTCAGAATAAAGTTTGCGGTGTAAACGTTCGTGAAAGGACTCGCTGTTGAATTACTTTCAAGTAAATTCAACTTCTCATCCAATAAAACTCCGTCGGTGTTTTACAAACAATGAGAAGATCCAACCGACAAAACAACTAACTCTCTTGCCCTTTCAAGCATCGAAAGTTATATATAAATTCATTCCATGTAACTTTTAACTCTGTTTTTACTCTTTAAAATAAAACAATTATTTAAGCAACCACCTCTTACGCATTTTAAACACTGTACTCAGACACAGTCCGCGTAGGGCTGATAAGTCACACACAAACCCACAATCAAATAATTGGTCAGGTCTTACCAGCCTGACATAATCAGCACACTGGTCTCCCTCTTTTCCTATTTTCCATACTACCCTCGCCTATTGCTCGGGACGTGACACTGAGTGCAACCGAATCACTGCTGACTCGGAGGAGTAGATCGTTTCTTCCCCTTCGTCAACCACTGGGCCCTCAAAACTTTCTTTGGCTAATTTGTAGGCCATTTCAATACCGATGATCCCTTGGTGTCCAGGAACATGTTCCCAAATCACTTCCAGGGGCTCTAGGGCAGCCTTCATTTTCTTGAATTCTGAACGGTTCTTAACTGGTTTATTCTCATAAGTCTTCCAGTCCGCGGGTATCGGAATTTTTCTTGGCCTCCCTAGTTTCCTGGGTAATCGTGCGATGGAAGCCTCAGGTGGTTGTGGGATAGCCGGGTAAGGCTAAAAAATACTCTTTGGATCTCCTTCTTAACCTTCGTCTTGGCAAGATCCTGAGGTTGTTCCACTTCTATGGAGGGCTGAGGAGATATCGAGGTTACCTTCGAGTAATTGGGGTCTGGTGTTTCCTTCGGACCTTCAGAAGGGCCGTCGTGAGGATTCCTCGACAGTGCTTCGACTCCCCTGTTTAGTTTCCCTTGTTTGTACTTGAATTTGTACTGATACTTCCGGAAATTATGCCTCCAGTGGAGCAGTCTAGCCCCTGGGACCGGTTCATAGTCACAGGCGAGTACGAATTCCCGCCCATATAAGTATGGTCGAAAGTGTTCATGGCCTTGGCAAAATATGCGAAAGGCATGTCGAAGCCTTGTTCTTCTTGGCTTAGTATAGCTCCAACAGCGTGGTCCGAAGCGTCAGTAATTAATTTAAAGGCTTTCCTGAAATTGGGGTATCGAAGGATGGGCTCACTACAAAAGGAGTCACAGAGCTTACAGAAGCTTTTATCCTCTTCTTCTCCCCATTTCCATTTCTCGTCTTTCTTGAAGAGGTCAGTCCGTGGCTTGGCGCTTTTTGCATAGTCTTGAATAGATCGTCGGTAGTAACCAGACAGTCCAAGAAATTGGCGGATGTTACGTTCCGTTCTTGGACGAGGGAAGTTTCTTATTAACTCTTTTTTGGATGGGTTTGGTTTCAATCCTTCGTGTCTAATAATATGGCCAAGATACGCAACCTTCTTTTGTAAGAATACCCATTTGCTGGGTTGAAGTTTAAGATTGGCTGCTTGAAGTCGATACAGTAATCTTCTAATTTTAAAGTCATGCTCTTCCAAGTCCTTTGAATGGACCACGATGTCATCAAGGTATACAAAAACTTCAGTAGGTATTCAAAGTGCCCGCGGGGCGCAAAGAATGCTGTCTTTACCCTGTCGTCAGAGTGGGTTCCAACTTGCTGAAAACCACTAGCCAAATTAAGCACAGAAAAATACTTGGCTTCTTCCGAATGGTCCAGGATATCTGTAATGTTGCGCAGAGGGTATGCATCCCCTACGACCTTCTCGTTAAGGGAAGTACCCATGTACTGCGGACAAATTTTCAATTATTCTGACTTCCGCTATGCCTCCGAATTGAGTTGGACTAATCGATTCCGGATTAGAAATGACAAAGAAGTTAAAGTTCGCTTCCCTGATTTCCAAAACTAATTTTCCCACTAATCGCAGGGTTCTATGTCCCAAGGTGACTTCGTATTCGGGGATATCGAGATAGAGGTCTTTGAGACTACTCCTGTCTATAAAATTGTTCTTTTTATTCCAATCAAAAGTTATTTCAGCATACACCTCTTGAAAATCGCCGCCGTGCAATTCCAGTGAGGTGGGCAATCGCCTTCCGATTGAAGACGCAAATTCAGTTAGCAAGGGCGGCATTAATCTAGTTATCTTTTTAGGTGAAGGGTGGCGAAGGTTCGCCACACCGGAATTTTCGTTTCCCTTGAAACAGGTCGTTTAATTTATAATCGTGCTGGATTTGGGGCTATCCCTTGTTAGCGATTCAAATATCAGTTTCGGAGGGGGAACTATGGTACACCACACCGGAATTTTTCTTGATTTCCTAAGTTCCCGAATTGGCATCGGACCTTGAATTTAAGATTTCGATTTCCGGGTCTAGAATGACTGTGTCGTCGTCTGAAAGGTCACCGTTTGAGAGGTCGACCTTTGAGGGTCCGGCTACAGGTTCGATTTCACGTTCGTGATTTTCAACCCCGAGATTAGAATGGGTTTCCTCTAAAAAGGCGCGTCTCCTCTGCTGAAGGGCTTCCTCTTGATAAAGGTCAAGTACGAGGATAGGTGCGTTTAGGTTCGCGGGAGCAACTTCAGGCGCGATATTTGCAGGTCGAATCGCTGTTCGCACGATACATACAGGAATCACCTCCCTAACTGGGCAAGTTAGATTATAAAAAATAGTAGGGATTTGTCGTACGCAAGATTTCTTCTGACGCTTCGCGCCGTACCTTTTTCTTCTTCTCCGAGATTGAAGGTCATTGGTCAATACCGTTTTATTGGGAGCTTCAGACATTTTTACTTCGGCACTTGCTCATCACAGCATTGAAACCATCGCTGAATAGTATCTTAATTGATTATCACATAGGGTTAGAAATCTCGCCCTCATCCAGGGACCTGGAGAAACGAGAACATTCTCACAAGACCAGGGAGAATGAGTTATAAAATAATTCGAATAAAAGATTTCCTGCAGACAAATGCTTTCTAATTCTTGCCCTATGGACAGAGAAAATAACTAGCCTTACACTCGACGTAGCCAACAGAGGCTCACGTCTCAACGTACCCCTACAGAAGGGAAAACCCACAAGCTTAAATTGAACAAGAGTTCAATCGAAGCTCCGTGGCGTTATTTCCCTGCTGTATTTTCTTTTACAACAATTAAATCAGATGTCTAAAATTCTGACATAAACAATTTTCGAGTCGCGAATTTTCCAAAAAAGAACAAGCTTTTTGTATTAGAGAAACCACCTGACTTCCTCCTTTTTTTCTTTCTTTTTTCTTTTTTTTTACATTTCTGAGACCCTCAAGCTCGGAAATTCTTAGCCAGATCTAGTTATCTCCAGAAGAGCTAGGATTGTTTCTGAATCCTTGATCAACCACCTTGAGGAGGTTCACTCTGGCTTCGGCTCTATTTAGAGCTCTCTTGAAGAACAGGGAAAATTGTTCCGGTGTTTTTGATTTTTGAGAGCATAATTCTTGAAGCTCACGGACTTCGACAGAAACCTTGGGGGTTACGAAAATGACGAATTCGGGTTCACATTCACAGACTTCACTTTTTACTCAGGCAAAGTTTCTCCCTAATTTTCGTCGGAGGTTCTTTCCTGAACGGTACCTTTGCTTGCTTTTGGCGCTAGTACTACTGGAAAAATTAGACATTCTTAGGCGGTGTCATAACTAGGAGTTGTGACTGTTTCGTACAGGAATAATTTTTAACCAAAATCTAATACCTCGCTAAGTAGCGAAATAAAGCCAAATCAAAAATACCGAGGCAATTGAGGCGTCGTCCCCTAGCAAATTAACACGTGGGTTTTTTATTTGATTTGGTGGCACTCTTTTAATACTTCAAAGTAAATAATTAAAAATGGAGCATTTTCAAAAAAAAAAAATTGATAATTTGGGCTTAAAAGGCTCAAAATTGAATAATTTGACATTTAAATCGCTTATGATATTTCAATTTGATACATTAGAAAGTAAACAATTAAAAATGTTCACATTGAAAAGTGTCAATTCGAAAGTGGCCATCCAGATAAAATAAGGGTAGAGTCTCCTAAAAAAAAATTGAGAGTTTACATTAATACTGTTCAGCTTTAAATTTAAAGTCACAATAATTTTACAACTTTAAGTTAGTTTCCAGCATTCAGAGTTGGATAATTTGAATTGGAATATATTAAAGTATTGAGTCCTTCAATGAGAATTTCAACTATTTTGTTTAAAATTCAACCATTTGGTTAAAAATTCATTCTTCCTGGTTGAAAGTTAATTTTCGAACTGAGAATGTAAATATTTTTATATTTGGTTGAAATTTCATCCTTCATAGTTAAAGTTTCAAATATCTGATTGAAAATTGACCTTTTCTGTAGAAATCAACTGTTTGTAATTAGGAAAAATTAAATAAAAATGTTTTTTTCGGTTGATACATGAACTTTTAAATTTTTCGTTGAGAAATTCGTTTTTTTTTGTTGAAGCTAAATTGTTGTAGGTTATACTACTTTGTTAAACGTTAGTTTTCTTTGTTCAAGATTCATCTTTTCCAACCGAAAGTCTAACTATTCTATTTTCTTGGTTAAAAATTTAGCCTTGATAATTATATGTTTGGAATTTCGTCCTTGGGGTTGAAAATTGTATTTCTGTGCCTGATTTCCTATTTCACATTTTCAGCCTCTGGATTAACTACCCGGCCTGTGTAGTGACTGACAGGCGTCAACCTAAAACCGAAGAGTCTACGTGATAATTAAAATTCTCTGTTGCAGGAGAGGTACGTCCAACCTCTTACAGAGTGCTTTTCCCTATTGGAGGAAGTGGGGGTTTGCCAAGGCGACCAGGGACCCTGGGAGCTATCAGATTTGGACGAGATGCCCAAGTTTCCATCCTTCCCGGGCTTTCAGCCCCTAAGGGAAGATCTGATGCTTGTGTGGATTCAGGCCCACTTCAAGGACCGGTATCAAAAACCCCGAGTGCGTGCGCGCTTCACCCTGGTAAGTGGGGAGGCAGGGGTCACTTGTCTTAGGACATTTTGAAATTTCAATTCATGTATCTCTTTTCTTTAGTTCCAGCGTCAGTATGTTCCAGCGTCAGTATGAGGCGGTTGTGCGCACCTGGGGTTCCGTTCGCAAGAAGGGTCGGTTACTCAGCCCAACAAGCCAGGCGAGTGGGGCATCCCTAATCCCTTTCCTTTGTAATAAATATTTTTGAGAAGAAATCCGTGTTGTATGTCCCTTTCTTTTTTCTTATGCCTACTATTCCATTTTTGGTTAGAAATTGATCTATTTGGTTAAAATTCATGTATTTTGTTGACAATTCATCTTTCTTGGCTTTTAAATGGACTTTCATGTTAAAAATCCTACTGTTTTGTAGAAAATTCATCTTTCTGACTTGAAAATTCATCTCTTTTGCCTTAATTAATCTATTTGATTTGAATGCAACAGTTTAATTAAAAATTATTTTATTCGATCATTCAAGTATTTGATTGAAAATTCATCTATCATGCTTTAATAATAAACTTTTTTTTGAAAATTCACCTGATTGGTTGAAGAACTAGCTATTCGGTCGAAAAATATTTTTCCCTTGACAGAAAATTGGAATTTTCGTTCTTTTACGGAAAATTCAACCATTTAACTTGATTTGCTGTTATTTCGGTTAAATTCAATTGTTTCTTATTAAAAATAAGAATCTTTTTAGCCGAAATATCAACTGTTATATTTTTTTCGTAGGAAATTCATCTTTTTAGGTTGAAAATTCAACTCCTTAGCTGAAACTCGAGCTCGGGTTGAAGTTCGTCTCTTTTGGTAGCAAATTAATCTTCTTGGCTGTAAATTCAACTATTCCGTTAAAAATTTATGTATTTTCTCCTAACATTTTTGAAGTTTTGAATAAAAAAAAATTAAAACTTTTCGTTCTGAAACTTCATTGATTACTTCCCGAACGTATTTACAATTTGCTTCCAGGGTTGAAAATAAATCTACTTGGTTGAAAGTTACACTACTTTGTGAAAGATTAGTTGTTTGTTTGGAAATGCATCATTTTAGTTGAAAGTTAATTTGTAGTTGAAAACGTAACTGTATTTGTTGCGTGCGTAAATTCAACAAAAATGAATCATAAAAATAAATGAAATAAAAGTGTGGTTAAAAGCATGAATAGAACTGGTGTCAAGGTATCCAATTCAGAATTAAAACTTCATTAGTGCATGTAGATATGAATGTATCCGAGTAGCGATGAAATGTCCTATAGAGGATAGAGATATGGAAAAAGAGAATAAGAGAGAGACGCATAAGCTGGATCGTACGCTCACATGTACGCACACCATTCAAATTTGAAGTCCAGCTAAATGAGTATACGCGGATACATGCATATTCTTCATGCACTGAGTAATCCGACGATGCCTCGTGATTTCTCACGTCTTCTGTATAAATAAATTTAATTATACTAAACCGAAAAATTTATAGATGCTTCATTACAAACGTAAAGTAAGCATACCAACATTAATTGTCATCCATTAATTGTCAAAGTCTAGAAGCTATTACTTATAAATATAATAATAGGAAGTAAGCGATTTTACGAAGAAAGGACGTAGAAAGAAAGAGAGAAGTATGCGCTTGCCGGCTTGTGGTTTAAATTCCATGTTCCTCCTTTGTTTCTTCACATCCAATTTCACAACTTTCCGATTAAGCTGACTGATGGTAAACACTGCCATGCGATCTAAAGGAGTACCAATATGCATAAAATGCTGAACTAAAATAACGAAGGCATTTCCTAATTGTCAATTTGAGGCAAGGAAACATAAAAACAAATTCATTTAATTCAAAGGATTCTATTACAAGAATTCTATTGCACAAAAATGTATTGCAAAAACCCTGTTGCAAATTTTCCTGTCACATGTAAATGTGACTTCGAATTGCCAAATTGCTGACAACAGCTATAAAAAGCGTTCAATCAATTTGGGCGAATATTTCAGTGAATATTAGTCAGCAAATTCCATCTTTCCGTACATTCAACTTCCCCATCGAACGAGTTTACCACTAGCCGATGAGCTAAAACAAAATTGCAGTCTGAGGAAGAACGTACTAGTGAGTGGTTCTTCCCTCGGTATCTTTTACATAAAAAGTTTAAGTTATAATCGCCCGTCTGCGGTTCGGGATCGGTTCTTTAATAGTTCGTCAATTCTATTAGTGCCGTGCGGACGTAAAACTCCTAATTTGAAAAGGAACTCGCCCGACGAGTGCCTTAAATTTCTTTAAAATAAACATACGTTTAAAGCTTAGTGCGAAAGAAAACGGAGTAACGTGACGAATATCACGGAGAAAGATTCTTCTCTCGAATCTCAAAACGAGAGGGGAATTCTCTAAGGAAAATTCTAATTTAGAATTACCTAGAAAAAGAATAGAGAAGAGGAGGCTTTTTAAAAATACTGTCACTCTTCTTGTTAAACGCAGTCTATCTCTTTTTCAAGGTAATTTTAAAAGAAATTCAAAGACAAGAAGTTCTTGTGTGTGCAACGCACAAGTGCTAAGGATAAATTTTGAGAACGCCCACTTTCACGGAAAGTATCGAAAGAGGAGAAAAAAAACCTCTCTCTCTCCTTCTACAACTGGTTTTCTTGAAAAGTGGTAGTTATAAGACCACAAGGGGCAACGTACAAAAAATGTGTATCGTTTATATATATATATATATATATATATATATATATATATATATATAT
>CAKNXH010000842.1:0-25506 GCA_932178445.1 Andricus quercusramuli | reverse complement strand
ATTTTCACTTATTAAAGTTTTTATTGCCATAATAACATTTGAATCTTCTGAACTTGGCCGTTCAAGTGGGCCAAAATATATATATATATTTGAATAAAGTTATTTATAATTTCAAAAGTGCAAAAGAAAAATTCAACAAAAACCTTTCTCTTCTTAAAGTCATCTCCCCTCCCCCAGAAATAAACATGGCAGCAATGGTACTCTCAGTCCGAGAGCAGTAATCTCGATCCCATTAATAAAAACGAATTTAGCGTAAAGTTAAATTCGACAGTTTGTGAAAGCCTCCCCGTATCAAAAATTAATCAAACATTAAATGGACATCAACAGCTAAATTGAGGTACGTAACAAACTGATGGTGGCAGCGAAAGTATCAGATTACACACCATCGTCCTGCCACGCTACCGTGAAACGTTACCGATTACCGTTACCGTTACCTATTTGTTAAAATCTGGTTACTATTTGATTATTATTTTGTCTGAAAATTTTCTAACAATGATGAACCAAATTACTCTAAGCAACTGAAAATTGTGCAGCTAAAATATGCTAAGCATTTTTCTTTTAATGTTCACCATGCAGCTATAGCATGCTGAATAGTTGAACGTGATTGAGTAAAATAAGTGAAGCGTTGTTGAGAAATTTTTCTGTAAACATTTAAATCGGCGATCGATTCTCACTTCGAATTAAAAGGATACAAATTATGCAGCTACAGTATGCTAAGTTTTGGCCTCTTGTTTATTCATTCAGCCAAAGTATGCTGAATAACTAAATACAATTAATATTTGAGAAGTGAGAATTGATACCTTATTCTGTTCAAACTTTAATAATTGTTTTTATTGACTTTATTTTGATTGACGATTTTTCAATTTTGAGACATTTAAAAATGATAATTACGCAGCTAAATCATGCTAACTAATTTTCGTTAAATTTCACTATGCAGCTATAGTATGCTAAGTAGTTGAACGTAATTGATGCTCAAATTGTACGTCATTGAGAAGATTTCTTGTGAACACTTAAATCGGCGATCGATTCTCACTTTGAATTAAAAGGACAAAAATTATGCAGCTATAGTATGCTAAGTAATTTTTGCCTTTTGCTTATTCATTTAGCTAAAGTATGCTGAATAAGTAAATACAATTAATATTTGAGAAGTAAGAATTGATACCTTATTCTGTTCAAATTTTAATAACTGTTTTTATTGACTTTATTTCGATTGACGATTTTTCAATTTTGAGACATTTAAAAATGATAATTATGCAGCTAAATCATGCTAACTAATTTTCGTTAAAATTCACTATGCAGCTATAGTATGCTAAGTAGTTGAACGTAATTGATGCTCAAATTGTACGTCATTTAGAAGCCAAGAAAAGTAGAAAGAAGATAAATGAATTCTCTTCCTAAATGGGTGGTCGATTCTCACTCTAAAATAAAAATACAGTAATTATGCAGCTATAGTGTGCTAAATAATTGTTGTCTTCTGTTCGTTATGCAGCTAAAATATGCTAAATAACCAAACAATATTAATATTTAAGAGTGGAAGTTGACACTTCATTAGAACGAATTTTCATTGCGAGTTTAATTTTTGAATCTCATTTTAAATGTCTTTGTCGATTCTGAGATATTAAAACGATAATTAGGCAGCTAAATTATGCTAATTACTTCTCGTTCATGTTCACTGTGCAGCTATAGTATGCTAAATAGTTGAACTCAAATAACGTACAGATTCGAAATTTGACATTTTTGATGATTGAGTTCGAAACAAAAATTTACTTTCAATCGTTTTTCATAGTTAAATAAAGTTTTTTTCAATGTCTGCCTTGCCTGGTCCCAGTATAAAAAATTTAAGCTACGTTCAGGTAAGAAATTCCGTGAAAGAAGAGACAAAGCGTTGTGTATGAAATTTGCGGAACAAAGTTTGGCTAGAAAATTGATTGTCCGCGAGATAAAAAGAGTGACAAAGCCCAACGGAACTTCCGCAAATGTTGCATTCAACCTTAGGTTTGTGAATCCACCACCTCAGCGCGAGGAGGATAAATTTGAACCGATTACGAATTCTCACCAATTCAGCCATCTTTTTGACTCCCTGATTGGTAAAGCTCAAAAGAAAATTGATCAGAAAAATTATAAGAAAGCAAAGGGCACTGATTTAAAAACCCTAGTTTCCAATTCCGATTCTGAATGGAAACAATAAACTATGAAAATGAATAACGCCAGTTCCTCTGATTTTTATTTCTCCTCGCACGAATAAAACGAGTAGTAGAAACTTTTTGCTATGCCCAGCAAGTTTTTGATTGAAATAACAAAATTTCCTGCTTGTTATATTAAATTTAATAAAAGTTAATAGATAATTGCTTCGGCCATATATAAGAACGGACAAGAAATGAGATTAGAATTATTCATTAATTAATTATAATTTTTATTTCCTTCTAATATAAAGCAGTAGGGCCAATAAATGCAAGGTAGTTTCAATTGCACGACCTCGTGCGAGAAGTAAATAAACGCGGGCGGAAGCAAAGTCACCGCGCCGGCTGAGGTGTAGAACGGAGGTACGAGAAGGCTATTGCCCTCGTCCTCCAAGCAAGTGAAAAGTTTCTTGCGCGAATAAAACAAGTAGCATCAGCGTAAATAAAATAAAACTCATTTGCGTACGCCACCAGATAATTTTGGCAAGAATTATTATCCAATGATTCGAAAAGCCATGCAGTTTAAATACTGAAAATAAAGGTTCTTTTTTTTTAAATAAAACAAGCCTTTGCTCTTTCCCGGAATTGGTGCTAAAAATAAATAATAACAAATCATAATAAATTCCGGTATGGTATCGCTCCCCTCTTGTGTAGGATTTACCTCAAAAAGTTAAACGTCTAAAAATTTCCAATTCCTTATAGAGACTAGAAAAAAAAACAAGTAAATATAAATTAAATTAATAATTGATATTTAGCAATTCGCGCACTCGCGCGCTCAGCTGACGGGTCGAAGTTTTTCTTTCTCTTCCCAAAAATTCTAAATAATTTCTGAAAGAAAACCGAAGTCACCAGATTTTTCTTTTGAGTATACTCAAATTACAAAATTATGTGGTTCATCCGCACCGAACTGAACTTAACGCATTAGCGAAGAAAAGGTCAACTGCAGCGCTTGAACATTCGTATTTCTTTTCATAAAAACAAAAAAAAAGAAGAGGAAAAATTGTTGAATATTTAAATCAATACTCAACGATCTTTAGCAAACTCTCTCGCGCGACCTTGAGCAGGATACGAAGCGTTTTGAAATCCGCATCTGATATTCCATTGACTTCTTCCCAATGCCTAATCCAAAAAAAGCCCTTTCCAAGCTCTCATTAAACTTCAAAACAAAAAGAGGACAGCGAGCTAAAAAGAAAATTCAAGCTAGCGTAAAGATAATAACAGCAAGGTCAATTATCTACAATAATTTTTTTAAACCGATAAAAAAATCAATATTCACACTTGTGGTCAGACCAACAATTCGACCACTTATTGCGCCAATTCGCGAAACAGAGGCAGGGCATGTTGAGCCAGATATAATCACCATTGACCCCCCTCTAGAAGAAGCACTTGAATAAGCAATCACGGCGTTTAATCAAGAAATAAGAATCGTTAACGTACGATTGATAAATCCCGATGAAGATTCAGATAAAGAGACTGTAATTTAAATTGTTACAACCGAAACTGTTGAAAGGGAAGAAATGGAGGCAATTACGTTGGATTAGATAGCGGAAATCTCGTCAATACAATTTGAGTTGCATGTCTCCATATCTTTTCTTTCAACCGATTTCTTTCTTACCGCGTGCACATCATTATTGATCAACGAGTAAGTACTACGTATTTGGATTAATAATAGTCACATGGTATTTAAATAATAATTAGTGAATTACAATCTAATTGATTGGTATTCACTAAATATTAATTAATTATCCGCCTACGTCAAGTCAATTTTATTTCAAGCAAAATGGCCGGTGGCGACGAAACGCCATCTCACCCAAGTCAATTAGACAATAACACAGAAGATCCTCACGGGTCTAATGCGACTGGAGACGTGTCCAATAGCATTTTGGGGATCATTCCTAATATCCAAAATCCTACAGGAACACAAATGGACGCGAGTGTGGTGGTCGCTTCAATGCTGGAGTGTATGACCCTCTAGCAAAGCACATACCACATTCCGTCCTTTGACGGAAAGAAACCTCCCCTAAAGGAGTTTCTTCAGGACATTGCTAATGGTGCCCGCTTTTATCAAAGCGGTCCTGAGAAAACTCACGGGCACTGCGCGCGAAAGTGTTCGTGACAAGCAGTTCAACAAAATTAACGACCTTATAGCGCATCTAAAAAAACGATTCGCGCCAATAAAACAATACCAGTGGTATCTGGATGCGATCGTCAACTTTAGGATGTCTGGCGGTGCCAGACACAGCCTGGAAGCAAAATGGAAAGAAGGGGATGAAAGCAAGACGATGATGAAACCAGTATTGGAATGTGCTCGTGATGCATTCATCAGAGGCCTCCCTCAAGAGATGTCCACTTTCGTGCACACCCGTGACCCAAAGACGCTTGAAGAGGCACTCGAGTACGCACGGCATATAGAAGATCGAATCAAGTATCAGGAGAGGAGAGGAGCAGCTGCCGCATTTCATATTTCTTGGCAAATGGAGTCTTCTTCAGAGCGACCTCGCTCACCTAGTCCTTATTCACTACAGATGGCGTAAACGGAGATAAAAGAGAATCCTAGCGTTGCAAAAGACCAGGTAAGGCCAAGCCCTTCATCTATGATGATGCCTAACATGCCGTACCTCCCTCAGCAATATATGCAGATCTCCCCCCCCAGTTCCAAAATTTTCAGCAATTCCCAACTTATCCAGTCCCTCAACCAAACTACGGGTGTATGTACTCCTTCCAGTATATGCTTCCTTCTATGCAGCAGCTGAATCAGAGTTGTACAAATCAAATACCACAACCTCCACAAAATAGGTACAGCAGAAATACTACCCCTCCTAGGTCTTCATCGCCAGGCCCAGTCCATTTAAACTTCCGCAAAAAAAAAACTTGCCGCAACGACGCAGCAGCGAGTCCATCACCCAAAGAGCGTCCGAAGACAGTCTCTTTTCTGAAAGATTTGGAAGAGTCCTCCGAGCAGGAGGTAAAAAGGAAGACTCACCAGTAGTGGAATTGAGTGCCCCCGGAATTAAAAAACCGAATGCTAGTTTTCTTGTTGACCCGGGTTCAGACGTTAATTTAGTAAAATTACATATCCTACACGATTCAACAACAGTCGAGGATGAAGAACTACTGTCTATAGCAGGAATCACTGATCATCTTCTAGAAACCCTCGGTACAGTGGACCTAACAATTTTGAACACACCCGTAAATTTTCATGTTGTTCAAAGTCAATTCCCCATATCCGCCGACGAAATACTGGGAAGACCGTACTTGCGTCAAGAGCAAGCGCAGTTGTCCTTTAGACACAATACACTAGTCACTGTCTCTAAACCCATAACGCCAAACCCTTTTGTTGATAAGGAGTCACGAGAAGCTAGGAACGCCCTTAGGCATGAAATTAAACCTTTTGCAAGAATCCTCAAAATTAAGGCTAGGACTCGGCAACAAGTTGCTATTGACATCACTAATCCAGATGTCACTGAGGGATACTTACCTAGAATCCAGACACCGGAAGGGACATACCTAGGTGGAGCTGTATTATCCTCTACGGGCGGAGTTTGTCAAGTTCTTGCAATTAACACAAGAAATGAGGATGTTGAAATTGAGGTAACGCCCCAAGAGTTAATCCCTTTTGATTTTTGCAAATTCAACAAATAGTTATATCACAGTTAAATAATAGTTAATATCACATGAAGTCAAACTTTATATCACTCAGTTAATAAAAATTGACATAACTTTGCGTTATTTTATAATATGCTGGTATGAACTTTAACCCTTAATTTCATGAGTGATGTTATTTTATTTCATTGCCATGGTAATTAATGTCATTCCTTATGGTTTACTGTGTTGAGCGCCAGCTAATTTCTACCTAACATTAGCAAAGGGGATAAAATTCAGTTGGTTTCAGAACCTCCTCAATTTCTTAATATGGGTTATATTCTGTTCGCTTTATAGAGTGACTAGGCCCTACTAGCTCAGATGTAAGGGAAGCGGAGAGGGGGGTGGTCAGGACTGACGTCACACGTTACTGGGTAATGATTGTTCACGAGTCGTTTCCATTTTAACTCATATATTTAAAACATAAAGGAATTTAATTCAATTTACCGACACATATTGAAAATTAAATACTAGTCGCCTGATTTGCCAATTATCAGACGGTCATGTTTGATGGTCATGCGCTGAATTCGCGGAACGCTTAACTCACAAGAAACTTTTTATTCGAACTCCTATACATAAAATGTAGTTGAATTGATTTTATTAAAAAATATATATATAAAGAGAGCCCAATATTACTAGCCAGATGAAAAAATTTATCCGTCGGCCATATTCGATTGCCACGCGTCAGATTCGCGGAAACTCATAACTTTTGAAGCATCAGTAAATATCGCGATTTTTCACGGACGACTGAACTCGCAGGTCACAAACATTATTCGGCTGTTATAAGCCGAATTACATGCGCCTAAATTATTCCAATTTACGGTTCCGACGATCAAATTTTAATTGACGAGAAATCCCTCGACATTCTACCAGGTTGGAGTCTCGAATTAATGACTAGCACGCGCCCGTGCTGATGGTTATGAATGACCGGATTCTACCGACACGGCGTCGGACATTTTGCAAGACCGCGTGGTCGAATTCTTAAATTCCTACTCACTGACACTACGCATGCATGAGAAAGCGCGACTGAGAATTCCCACAAGTTCAGTTTGAACCACTGAAGTTGAAACAGATAGGACTCGTGAAAATGCATTTTCGAACTGAATCGTTGAGACGCTTGATTAACAAACGGCCACTGGTCAGCCATTGCTGACATCTCGTAAATTCTTGGCTGTTATAGCCCACTCGCGTACATTTTTAATTTAAAATGAAACAAGATATTTCAAACGAGACGAAAGGTAGAGAGCAAGAAATTAAAGGTGCATAACCTCACCTCCGATCACCCTACGTCCCCGTAGAGAACCACGTCCCAGTGGCATTTTTACTTCTCCAAGAAGATCAGTTCGAAAAAAAAGACTTCGTGATAAGTCGAAAGACTGCTGCTTTCCTCGTGAGTGTCGAATACGTTTGCAACTGGTGGCGAGCATGCGTTACGTCACGAGTAGACAACGATCCTGCGGATAGAGAGAGAGAAAATTCTTCTACAACGGACGGTACGAGGTGGCGCACAGACGAGCAGAACGACCACATGGTCCGCTACGCTATGGTCTATGGTGTAGCAGTATGGGCGCGCGTTTTTTCACGCCGGTTCGTTTACATCGTCGCGCTGTGAACGTGGACGTCGTACTAGGGGTACGTTGTCCTACTGACTCACGTAACGGCCCAAAATGATTCCCGGTTGGTTCAGCCGGGGCGAACTTATTCACCAGTGACAATTATTATAAATGCAACCGACACGATTAAACTCAGATGAGTTATTCGTGGATTCGGATCTATCGATCGACCCGAATGATTTATACGTGAGTGGACCTGACTGTTACGTCAAAGATTTGTAGGAAGTCTAACCTCTACTAGGAACGATCAGAAAGTCCGACTCCGGTGTTGCCCGTAACATTCGAAACGCGAGTTGCTTCGGTTTGTCGAACTCGAAATGGAAATCCGGTTGCGCATAACAGTCGTATGCTGATTATGTTCGAGACTGAACCCGAGTCCACAATGTCCCGCACCGTTGTACCTTGGATATGAATCTGCAGACTCATGTTCAATCACGACTTCCGAAATCAATGCGAGCCAGATTTTCCAGAGAGATTCCAGATTTTCCAGCCCATAATTCCCTAAAAATGCCGGGAAATATTCATTTGCCTGTTTAATTAAACCCACAGAGCGTCAGAACCAACAAAAAAAAAATTTAGGCCACATAGGCAACAGTTCGGGCAACCTGATCAGACTCAGGAGAAATTATGTCCGACCTATTGTTCAAATCAGTAGAAATGTTGAATTAAAACCGATTACCTCGGTCAACATCAATAAAGGTTCATAAAAAATTGTCTTGTCGAAGAAAAATTCGGGTAT
The DNA here is from genome assembly GCA_932178445.1 of Andricus quercusramuli. Classification (NCBI taxonomy): domain Eukaryota; kingdom Metazoa; phylum Arthropoda; class Insecta; order Hymenoptera; family Cynipidae; genus Andricus; species Andricus quercusramuli. Next base: position 17,332 of record CAKNXH010000842.1, on the reverse strand, counting down.
CATTATTACATTCAGGATCAGTCAATCCGAATTAATATCCAATTCAATGAGCAGATTTTGAATATCATCAATATTGATCATCAGAATCAACATCAATAAATTCCATTAACAAGTGGTCTTGTTAAACAAAAAATCGGAGACCATGATCAGAGTTAGGATCAATTAAATCCGAACTATTATTCAATTCAATGAGTAGATTTTAAATATCCTCAATATTGATTATAACAATCAACATCAATAAATGTTAGCAACGAGTTGTCTTGTTAAACAACAATTCGTAGAACATGACCAGAATTAAGATCAATTAAATCCGAATTATTATTTAATTCAATGAGTATATTTTAAATATTCTCAATATTGATTATCAAAATTGACATCAATAAATTTTAAAAACAAGTTGTCTTGTTAAACAACAATTCAGATACCATGATCAGAGTTAGGATCAATTAAATCCGAATTATTTTTTAATTCAATGAGTAGACTCTAAATATCCTCAATATTTCTTATCAAAATTGACATCAATATATGTTGACAATGTTACACCCTCATCCCCAAACTTCGATAAAAGAATAAAAATTGAAAATATTACCAATAAAGATAAAAGTTTTCAATATAAAATATCGAATAAGTGGGACAAGGCGGATGTAACGCGAATATCACAAATTCCGCAAACTCAGCGTTATTCACGTTAAAAATTCTGAATATAAATATGTAGTAAAATGGAACCAAGCAAAATTAGAAATTGAGGTAGAATTAATTTTAAAGAATATATTAACTATAATTCCCTATCAAGAATTATAAAAATGGAACAAATAATCTTTCTTTTGTTTATAAAAGAGAAAATAAGAGAAAACTAAAGTATTGAAATAAAAATGGGATTGCGATCATGATGAGAAAAACTATGTAAGAAAGGACATGATAACCGAAAATGTAAAAATAGGAAAAAGACTGGAATGAGATAGAATAAGAATCGGTAAACGTAAGATTGTAAGATAGTGTGAGTGGTCGCGGTCAACCACCTTTTGTTCATATCATACACAAGGTGCGAAACACACGACGAAAGCTGCCGCGTGCATAGAGGCAAGGAGCATAGTATTGATGCTCCTCGGCGAAACACACGCTGGTGCGCGGTGAATCTGATCACCCGTAACAAGCGCAACTATTATCTATCTTTCCGCTCCCCATCCTACGCTACTACACCCTGTTGTTCTACCTTTAGCGCACCTGAATATAAAACAAAGCATAACTCCTGACCTATTGCACCGAATTTCATGAAACAAAAAATTACTCATGCAATATGGACATTTTGAAACTATAAAAGGGTTCAAACATAATAACTTCCAAAATCGGAAGGAAAAGTGAGACCTTGCAATTATATCCTGAAATGATTACAATCAAAACAATGTACAACCTAATCACTTCAACAGGTATAATTGCAAAATGGATTAAAAGCTGTTCCAGCGGAATGTCAAATTGCTCACAAAAATTTAAGCCAATGTTACAAATTAAAATGCACAATCAAATTTTGTGGTACAATGCACACACTTACAATACTTGAAAAAAATTCTGCAATAGCAGCAGTCTAATAACCCAGTTTCAATCATTCCCATCACTTCGATTTCAACACCAAATAAAGGAATGTGCAACCTACCAAAATCCCCCACTGCAATAATTTTAAAAACGCGTCGACGAGGAGCATCGATCGAAAATGATCAAGGCAGTTCGGTGAGCTTCTTCAACCGAGTAAGAAGTCTCAACAAATCTCTTGCTAAGAGACCCGACGACGCCCGTCTCGTTAGAATACTAGACGGCAGTACAACGTCCCACGTTTCGACACCAATTACTGTAGTAGGGACGTTAAAGGTATTTGGCACCATCACTCTAACGTTGTGTATCTAAATATAAGTTACAATTAAAAGAGAACCAACAATATTGGGTTATCTTACCGAATCTCAAAACGGTAAGGAATCCCAATCAAATAGGTTGTATTTGTCATTATTGGAAAATGGCCAAAAGGGTTAACGGAGTATAAAAGAGTAATACCCTTAATCCTGGTTAAAAGGGGCCACTGGAATCCATTTTTTAGTAATAACAATTATTTAAAGGTGAATAGGTGGAAGTGAAGTGTTCGACCCGCACGGGTGAATCCTGAGTGTGTGTGCAAGCACACTCCTTTAGAGTGGTCCAGTGTAAGGGACTACAAGTTTAGTGTAACGAAAAACACATTACATTTCGGTTGTGCTCTAAGGAAGTAAAAGTTATTATCTACAGCCATTTAGCCAAAATAATACATGAATGACGAAAATTTATATCTAGCCGTTTGGCTGTAATAAATATTCGCCTAACGTCCCTTAAATCCGTTCAGCCGAAGGAATGTTCATGAATTAACTTTTGATTCCATAATTTTGAACACATTCATTTCTATCTGAAAGAACGAGTCAAATCTATTCAAATAATTTTTCTATAGCGGATTGGCTGGAAAAATTTCAAATACAAAAAGACGGAGGGATTTTTGTTTCTAGCCGATTGGCTGAAATAAAAAATTCACCTGACCTTCTTTCTAGCCGTTTGGCTGAAAGAATGCGTTTTGAGTTTTGACTTGTTCCCCAGCGATGAAATGAAGTTCTACAGTGAGAATAATAATAACTAACATATGCTGAGATGTCACCCCCTCTGGGTAAAATCGTGAACAAACGAAAACCCAGAGCACGAGGAGGAAAAAAGGTATGCGAATCCAAATCGCCTTACACATAGAAGAGAGGCAGGATTATGCGAATAAATCCAAAACAATGGCCTCATCCTACCACATTGCGTGAAGGGACGATGAAACCAGCGAAAGTCGTCCACCCATCCCTTTTTCGAAGCAAATGAACTTTATGGATAGGCAGGAAAATAAAAATTACAAGAGAAACTCGAAATCTTCAATTTTAGAGCAAAGCCCGATACAAACGATACTTAGTGGCCCTTTCTCACCACCAACTTATGCTCAACTATTACAGCAATATTACGGAAATTTGTCACACCTGCTAGGTGCGCAAACACCTTTTCTAACGCCACAGCAGGCTTTGTCAGGGTATGGTTTACCTATGCCTTATGCCGGGTGGCCAACGGTACCACAATTTCCACTGAACCAATTTCCACAGAATTTATCCTGGAAGGGATATAGGAAAACTACTCCAAGACCTTCCTCACCAGGACCATCAAAAGATTTGAACTCGAAACAGACTCTGGGCAAGAACGCTACCTCGAGTTCGACAACAACGGAGCTTCCCCAGTCGAAACAATACCCGGAGAACTCAATAGGATCTTTCGAACAGGGAGAGAAACAAAAGGCTCCCCAGTAGTAAAAATCACATCCTCAAAGTTCAAAAACGACACTGCCTTTTTCCTTATCGACCCAGGGTCAGATTTCAATTTAATAAAAACATGCGCCTTATTACCACATCTAGAATTCGACCCAACACGACCTGTACTGCTGCACAGTGGGCCAGGAGGCCACTCACTTTGGCCAAAATTCAAGATTTTGTCATATTTGCATTAAACCTGGTATAGAAGGGTTTTTGGGGTCGCTGAAACTGAATTTGATGTCAAAATTTCATACTTCCAAATGGCGGATCCAATATGGCGGACTAAAATGCGAAACTTTGAGGCATTTGCACCAAACGAAAATGTGATGTTTTTGCACCAAACTTGGTGTAAATAGGATTTCGGGGTCTTTGATACGAAATTTGATGTCGTCATTTTTAAATTCAAAATGACGGATTCAATATGGCGGACTAAAATGCGAAACTTTGAGGTACTTGCACCAAACTTGTTCCTCTATATTTTTTTTAGCTGATGATAACAGATTCAGATTCCTTAATAGTTTGAAGTTTGTTCAGGCGACAAAATCTTGAACTCTGTGATGTTCTGCTATTCCATAAAATATCGTTACTTTTTGTTAATAAGCGGAGAGGAATAAAAGATGTAGCAAACAAGTTGCCTTCGCTTATGTTTAAATCAAATTCATTGGACTTATCATTTTGTTTATATTCTGAATGGCCTGAACTTCCATCAAAATCCCTGGACGCAGTAATACACCTTCGATTAATGTATTGTTTGTACTCTCCATATTTTGAAGTAGGACTTCTCGTTGCAATGTTATTCATCTTTCTGAAGTGTGGTTCAGTAATGCTGGCAATGAGACTTCGACTTAAGTTTCCTGGATCGAAATAGTTTCCTTTGGTGGTCTACATTCAGATTTAGTTTTGCGAACTTCGTTATACGGTGGTCAAATATCCGCACCACATTCTTTTACCACTAAACGCATGTTCGTGTACATATTTTTCGACATCGAATTCTCTAACAGAAATGCTCGAGCTTCTTCAGGATTTTTTTTAATGATTGGAGTCATTGTGTCTAACAACTTTCTAATTTTTTTTGGCTGCACGGCATACCTGCAATATTCTTTGTGGATCATGATCAAGATTCGGGCTGATATTTGCAGCCTCTTGCCTTTTTGACCGATCCGATTTTGATATCGGGAACTGTAAACTCGGAATCTAGCCAACTTAAATTTATCTCTTAAAACTTCTCCTTAAATATACATACTTCATTCCATTTCTTATTGCGTTTAGTTCTTAAAGTCGAAAGAGCAGATTTTAAATACTGCAATCCTGTTTGAGAAGCACCCTCCTGGCGAATATTTAATTCTCTTAGAAAATAATTCATGGCTTCAAACAGATCCCCATTAATAGGAACATTTTCAAGAATTTTTTGTTTCGTAAAAGTAGTCATTATTTATTGTAAAACGAAAACATGCATCAAAGATGAAAAATACTCGCTCAAGCAACTTAGTGTAGCACAGCAGTACGTGCAATGCGGATCAAATAACGCGAGGAGTAGTATGTTTTGGCACACATTCAGCCACGCACCTGGCGGTCATCCGTTGTCGCTCGTGCGGAGCGGGGCGTGTAGATGCTTTCTTGTTCATGCACGTTTCTTTAAGCTGTACGGCAAAAGTAGCAGGTCTATTTCGAAGCTCAGATTACGCAAAACACATTCATACCTTATTTTACCCTGTAGGAAGTGGAATATCGAGGAATAGTGAATTGGAAGTGGGCGGATTTCATCTGGAGGGGCTTCGTCAATTCCTTCTTTGTCGCAAAAATAAGACTGGTGATCTTCCAACGATCAGTCAAATTTGGAGATGGAACGTTGAATCGCTGTCCTTTCCATTATAGGTTCGAGTGGTTTTGTTTCTATGCCTTTGTCACTCTGGCCGTCATCGCTGTCGTCGCTGTCGTCGCTATCTTCACTGTTCTCGGCAGGGGGACTGACATAAACTATAGGATCTTTATGGCTAGTGGGCGTAGTGGAATCCTGCTCTTTCTGGAATGTACTGGATTCTGGAGCATGATTGTCGAGGGCAGCATTGTCTCTGTTGATGCCTGCTCGTGCCAGCGTGCCAGATAATCAGCCATCTCATTGTCCTCTATCCTTTGGTGACCAGGAATGTGGTTCCAAGTCACATCAAGGTTCTCTATTGCTTTCCTTAATTCCTCGAACTCTGACCGATTAACAATAGGCTTGCCATCAGTGGTCTTCCACCCGTTTGTCTCCCAGTTCGGGATCCATTTGGTGTAACTGTCGATAAGGAAGTTGGAATCCTTATTTATCCGCAGTTTGTTGATGCCGTTTTTAATCGCTTTCCTCGCAGTTGCTGTAGCACCTTGGATTTCGACAGCATTATTTGTTTGCCTCCCAGTAGCGAGTTTGGAAATATTCCATGGATGATCGTGGCCGAACCAGACACCTATGCCGCCCTCCGGTTCTCCGCTCTTAGTATAAATACACGCTCCGTCTACAAATACGTTGGTAGTTTTATCGACTAGACTTGGGAAGCAAGAGTTAAGTAGGGTTGGGGGTGCACTTTGGGGTTGTCGATCCTTCTTCGGTTTTGATAATTCAGGGTCAATACTCGAGAGAAGACTATGCTTCTTTCGATATACTGGAGGATCTGATTCACTGCTTTCTTCACTTTCGGAAGACGCCTCGTTGGCTGATGAAGATGCTGAAGTGTGTGCGAGGGGCTTGAGACTTTTCTCTCTTTTCTTCCGTTCCTCGAGTCGGCTCGCTATTCCAGTTTGATTGATATCCTCCATTTTTAGATGAGGAGGTGGCTCATATGGTTTGTCTAAATCTAATTTTCCAGGGACCTTATCCGTTCTTCTTCTACCGGGCGCGGCTTCAGTGCTTGACGTGGATGGCCGTGAGTTTCTTCCTTCTAAACCCTTAGGATGTACGGCTAACTGCTTCTGAATAGATGGTCTTCGTCTGGAGCTCGTTAGTACCGGATTTAGTTCCGTGCTTGTAGCCTTTGGCACTTCCAATGGTTGTTTATTTCCAGATCGAGTGCGTTGACATAATTTCTCTGGTTCTGTAATACCCTTTTCGGGAGTCTTACCTTCCTTAGCACTGTCCTCAGTCAAGGATCTTTTTAATGGTAAGGCCCTGTATGTGGTCATATCGGCGGATATAGTTTTAACACCATTTCTTCCATCGTCCTTGATGGGTTTACTTGCAAGCGCCGAATGATTTGAGGTGTTTTGTTTTAAGCCCTTAACTCGTTTGGCTTGCGTAGAGGCGGAGTCATCAGACTCGGTGAAGTCATCAGTTTCTGTCGACGCTTCTTCCTCGTTGAGTCCAATGGGATTTCCAGATAGGGCCTCTACTCCCCTGTGTAACTTTCCTTTCTTGTATTCGAAAGTATATTGGTAGTCGTTTAGTCTATGGCGGCAGCGAAGCAGCTTTGGACCAGGATTATCAATATATGTCATCCAATGTATGGGTTCGTGGTCGCACCTAAAAATGAACTGGCGTCCGTACAAGTGTGGGCGGAAATTCATTACGCCATATAAAACGGCCAGACATTCTTTTTCAGACTTAAAGTAGCGTTGTTCAGTGGGACCCATTATTTTTGAATAATATGCGATAGGCATATCCATGCAGTCCTTTTCTTGCGTCAAGACGGCTCCTACTGCGTATTCCGAAGCGTCGGTAGTTAGTGTAAAGATTTTGTTAAAATCTCGGTATTGCAAAATGGGTTCGCGACAGAGGTAAGTGCGTAGTTTGCGAAAACTTCGCCGATAATATCCCGATAGCCCCAAGAACTGTCTGATCGCCTTAACAGTCCTGGGCCTAGGGAAAATCTTTATAGCGTTAATTTTCACCAGGTCTGGTTGTAATTTGAAGTTCGCTTCCCTCAGTCGTTTGAAGAGTCTCCGACCCTTCTTATCGTGCTCCTCTAGAGTTTCCAAATAGATCACGATATCGTCCAGATATACAAAGGCTTCCGTACCAAGCATCCCCTTTAAGACATTGTCCATAAGGCGTTGGAAGGTTGTTAGAGCATTTTTTATACCCATGGGCATTCGTAAGTACTCGAAATGTCCTCTCCGAGTAGAAAATGCAATTTTAGTCCTGTCACCTGGATGAGTTTCGACTTGATGGTATCTACTCACCAGGTCAAAGACGGTAAAATAGCGTGCTCGACCTAATTGATCTAGTATTTCGGTGATATTAGGTAAAGGGTAGGCGTCGCCGATTACCGCTTTGTTGAGAACTCGGTGGTCGATAACAACCCGGTATTTTCTTAACCCCGATGCGTCCATTTTTTTCGGAGCTATCATTAGTGGCGCATTGTACGGTGATTGTGAAGGCCGGACAACCCCGCTTTTAAAATTTGGATGTCAATCTGATCCAGTGCGTCTAGGGGGTGGCGATACGGTTTCCTTAATATCACTGCATCATCTAGCGTCGGAATTCGATCTTGGATTTTGTTCGTGATATTCAGTGTTTCTCCAGGGATACGGAATACGTCAGCGAAATCATTGGCCCAACCTTGTATGACTTCTTTCTCCTCGGCATTACGATGATCGGTGTGTAGAATTTCGGTAACACGTTTGCTGTGAGTCTTGGTAGGCTTTAATGTTCCATTTTCTGGGAAATTTTCCGTATCTGAACTGGATGACTCTTCTCCGGGGTACTCGCAGTATTCAAAAGGAATTATCTACTGTGGTGGTAGGGTCATCTCAACTTCTTCTTCAGTAGTGTTATAGGCATAGGCATAGCAAATTCCATCTGTGCTTTTTACTACTAGTCCGGGCTCCAATTTTTAGGATTCGGTGGAAAGGTTTAATATCATTCCTGAGCTTCCTTTTTGCTTCTATGTATTCAGTGTCGACGAACGGTATGGGTTTTATTGGGTCGGATATTACAACAAGGGTATTGTGTCGAAACGATACCTGCGCTTGTTCTTCCCTTAGATATGGTCGACATATGATACCGTCAGCCGAGATAGGGAAAGAGTCTTCTACTAGATGGAACTCGACCGGCTTACCGAGTATGGTGAGTTCCATCGTACCAAGCACTTCGACTAGGTCGGTCGTTATACCGGAAATGTTGATTGAATCGTCCCCTACGATCATCGTGCTTTTCAAGGCTCGAAAGCTTTAGTAAGTTAACGTCGGAACCTGGATCTACTAGTAGATGGGCTTCCGCGTCTCTAAATTCTGGAGCAGCTACTCCAACGTCTAGGGAGTCTTCATTTTCTCTCCCGGCTCTAAGGATCCGCAGTGGTCCGTTAGAAATTGTACGGTTCTTGGACGGTCCCTGAGATTCGGACTCGCGGTTGCGTCCACACGGCGGGTCTCCTTGTATTTTGAAAAAGGTTTCGGTGAGATAGGTCTAGGTAAGTTTGACGAGTTTTTGGTGTATCCGCTAACTTCTGGTGGTCTTTTTGCAGCATCTTGGAGGTAAGCTTGAGAGGGGGGGAAGGGGGTATAGTAGTGGATAGGGATAACCATAGCCTGGAGGGAATAGGTTTTGGAACGGGTAAACCGGTGGATATGGAGAGTTGTAAGATGGGTGCTCAGGGCTGGAAAAGGGGTATTGAAAAGGTGGAGTTGGACTACCTTGAGTGACGTTTCTCAAACTATCCACTTTCTCCATTCTGCGTTGCTTCTGATTTCGGTCCAGTTGCCTCGAATAGCGGCTAAGTGATCTTGCACGCTCTGGACTGGGTTCATTATGTCGGGATAAGTGGTAGGAGGAGACCGAAGTTGCCTTTAATCTGTTAGCATAGCGCTGTCTTTCCTCAACGTGTAGCGCGTGCTCGTAGGCCTCATGCAAATCCTTAGGGTTGCGAGTGTCTACGAAGGTGGCCATGTCATCGGGTAGCCCTCGCATGTAGGCGTCCAAGGCACAGTCTGTCACCGGCTTCATCATCATCTTCGTATTATCGTACCATTGATACTTCTTCGTAGGAGCGAACCATTTCTTTAGATGGGTAATCAGGTCTTGTATTTTATTGAAAGTTTTATCCCTCACGCTTTCCCTGGAAATCCCCTTCAACTCACTAAGGACTTCCTTCACAAGGGCGGGTTCAGAGGTTTCATTCACGTACACCGAACCGTTTGCTACGTCTTGAATAAAGTCTTTCAAGGGGGAATTTTTGCCGTCAAAAGTAGGGATATGGAAAGTGCATTGTTGTAGGGTCATCCCCTCCAATGCAAAAGCCCAATATATACATCTTACGCATATATACTTAAGATACATACACGTGAGACGTACACATAGGCGCGCAGCCCACAAGGAACGAAGGTGAGTGTGGGATTTACCGAAACGGCACCTACCCACTAAACCTTAACTCCTTTTCCCGCCAACCCACGACGTCGGAACTGCTTTTGCATTACTTCAAGGACATGGGGGTAAGGCCACTAAGCCGTGCTTTTGCTTCCGATGTCTAGCCAGCTTGGCATTTCAACTCTCCGCACCCAACCAAGATGCACGCATCGTCCTCAGTGGTGTGGTGGTACCACAACCCGGGCTCGTCGCCCTTCGGCATCTTGGATGGGTGCGATTCTTTAACTTGGTCGTCCTTGATGTTTCCTCGATGAGGCTGCCTCTCGGAACGACCAACACCTCATGGTCCCCGGCAGGTGATCGGTGTGGGGTTTCTCCTCTTTAGCGGCGCAGAGGTAGCACTGCGGCGTACTTTCGCACGCCGTAGCCCTATGGCCCTCTGTGCCGCACCTCCAGCAGGCTTGAGTCCGGTCAGAACCCCTGCATCCCGCCGCCTGATGACTAAAGCCCAGGCAGCGGAAACACCTTACAGTCGTCGTCTTCCTCTGCACACAACATGGACACCCAACCCACTTTGAGGTGTCCCGTGCAGAGGAGTCTTTTCGCCAGTTCCTCTTTCATTTCGACGAGGGCCCTCAGGTTACCTCTGAAGACCTTCTTTGTCATGGACACCTTTAACTCGCCAGCTGTTGCTTTCCCGAAGTGTTTTCGGACCGCATCCTCCACATCTTCTGCATCTGTGATCAAGTCGAGGTCCAGGACCTCGACTTCGATACGGGGAACAAGCTTGCGCATGTTCTTCCTGCTTCCCACGGCATCCTCAATGGCCGCGGACAATTTTGATCTGCCGCCCGCAGCCGGCCCTAGCTCCACAAGAACCTCTCCCCTTCGGGTCTGTCGGACACCCCTGATATTTACACCAAAGATGTCCGGCTTCACCTTTTTTTTGAGGCTCCTGAGGACCTCCTCGTAGCTCGAACCCTCGGCTGGTCTTTTTAGGACCGCCTCAGGTCGGGCTCTCTTCTGCTTCTCCTTCTTCGTGGGTGCGGGTGTAGAGGCGATTTCCTCAACATCCTCGCCCTTCAGGGTCGAGGACGCCACAATTGTATTGCGGGTTCTCGGCTTCTTCTTCTTTTGTTTTGAGGGGCCAGCCTCAACGGGACTCAGAGTGGGCTCCCTCTCTCGCTTTCGCTGGTGGGGAGTGAGAGTTTCCAAGGCTTCTTCATTTTGTGTCCCGCTCTGGCTCATGTCGTTCCTCGCTTTCGCCTGTTTCAGGTACTTCTTTCCTACCTCTTTTCCGACGTTCCTTACCGCGTCTTCATAATATGAGTCGATGAGCATGATGGAGACTCGCAAATCCCCCGTCACATTCAGCGCCTTTTCCAGTCCATCCCTGATGGGAAGGAACATGTTGCGTTTGGAGTTGCAGAATGTCTGCATCTCCTCCCACACACTTCTATTCAAATATTCTTCAGTCGCCATCTTATTCCCACGAGTAGCTAGAGAAATAAAGTTCCACCCGCGCAGAGCCCCGCATGCAAGGGTAAGGTTTGTGTACTCTAGAAGGCGACCTGGACCTCCGAAAAGTGCGGTACTTTGATTTAGTTCGGGGTTTGGATTCGCTTCCACCGTTTCTTACCTCCAACCGACTGTAAGCAATTGAATCAATATAGAAGTGGCAAAGGTACACCATGTAAAAAAAAGAACCAGGTACTTTAATAGAAAAGATAAGGAACACATTCGGATAACAGTATATTTACAACCCTCGCTGGGTTAGTCATGTAGTTTCACTAGGGTCGTTACGCAACCTTCGCATTTCTGCTCGTCAAACAAATAAGAAAACCTCGCAAGGTCTTTTCGTTTCAACGCTGCAATTCTCTCGATACCTCTCTCTCTCTCTCGTATTCTTTCAGGAAATCGAAGGGAGTTCCAAGAATTCAATCGTACTAACTCTTCCAATTCTTAGGGAAATCGACGAGTCTCTTTTCATTTGTTTTCTAACTCTGAGAGAGATTTAGAGTAATCGTCTATTTCGCTTTGAGCAATTTCCTTCCAGATTTCCTCTTCGATATCTATTCCGTTATTAGAGGGATTTCGAATGATTGGGATGTCCGCAATTAGTTCTATTTCGTTATCTGAAGAGGAAGCGATGGCTTCTGTTTTCGTCTCTTGTTTGCTCTTCCGCGATTTTATTCTATCCAACTTTTGTTGCGCGTTATTTAACAAGGTATTAAATATACATTCGAATTCGCAGGGATTCTTGATTTCCGTGTAGATATCCTCCTCTCTCGGCGGCGGAGGGTTTACAAAGCGGATTTTCACGGGGACGTTAACTCTTTCCCCCGAGGGTTGTACTACTTCTTTAATTTCGTGGACAAGTAGCTTGTCGGCCAGACGACTTTCAGCTAATAATTGCTGTTCAAGCAATTGCTGGCGTCCCTTTACTTGTCTTCCCCCTCTAGGTTTAAAGTTCCTTTTTCAATTTAAATCCGACATTTTTGCATGCTATTCATGCTGAGGGCAGATTAACAGTCGATTCTGTAGTTAAGTCACTTTTAATTAGTCCCTACAGTCTTAAAGACTCTATGGACACTTGCCGCAAGATTCCATTAACCCTCGGGTGTCCTAGAAGAGTCAGTGAGGATATCACTTCAAAGGACAGGGTTGTGCCGAACACGGTGATTTGTATTGAGCCTATCGTTCGCAATTTGTATCCTGCTACACGAAGAAAAAAATATGGCTATAATAGTAAGAACACTAGTCATGCTTTTGTCGCAGGTTTCATTCAATGCTGTTGAAGCCGTTATCCCTCGCGAAAATAGCTCGAACTTCGCCTTGCTATATTCGTGAAGAACTCACTCTATTAGAGTATGAGTACTCTTACAAAAGAGATATTAGCCCACGCCTACTTCCGAACCTAGCTTCACAGCAAGCACCGGTACGCGTGGCCTAACATCGCTTTTGCAAGAGTACTCATACTCTAAGAGAATGGGTTTTCTTACAACCGTAGTGAGGCGAAGTTTCTTTATGGTATGAGCCATTTACATCTAAAATTGTTAACCTGATGCCTGTCACGTACGATCTAATTAGAATTTATTTTATAATCCCCAAAAAAAAAATGAAACGTAAATAAATGCTGCCTAGTATCAACACGCGGGGGGAGGCTTCCCCTAAACTGAAGGAAGGTCGAGAGACTCGACTTTCCTATTTTATTTTCTTGTGAGTCTGTACCCCTATCTCTCGGACTGAGAGTTGTTGTCCCGAAAATTTAGAAATTAGGGGGTTTCACAGGGTTGTCTGAATTTGAAATGAGATTGAAGTTCCGATATTTTATGACAAGAATGAGATTTATTCAAAGCACAAGGAAAAAAAGAACATTATAACAATAGTAGAAAAGAGCAATGCAATATGATAGGGCAGATTCTACTATAGGTAGGATGTGTCAACAGGTGAAGAAAAAGAGAAAAATACAACAGTCAAGAAAAATGGAACGATACCTCTCACCAATTCGCCGCCTTAAAATTACCGCTCGTCAGATCAAAAGAAAAATATTGGATCCAAAAGGAACCAAGGTACTCCTTTTGAATTTTCCTGTCCTTGACGGAGCGGGCGAAAACCTTTAATTTCCGTGGGTTGGTTAACCCACTCTAGTCTTTTTATTTCAGGTCACTCGCGAGAGCCACACGACACGCAAGCACGTGTCACTTCCCTGAATTTACTTTTAAGAAAAATAGAAAATGTTTCTATTTCTCATAAAGGAAAATGTCAGCCTTGCGAGAAAATTACTCTGTCTCGTTTTGAGATTCGAGAAAAAGTAGTATTCTCTAGACCGACTCAATTTCGTTTTTAGCAGGCCGGATAGGACACGAAAAACAACGTCACTCCCGTTACCGGTCCGGAAAAAGTATAGTTCCGACTAAACCGGGATAGGCCGCGATGAAGGAACGTTCCCGTTACCGGTCCGGAAAAAGTATAGTCCCGACTAAACCGAAATAGGACGCGACTATTTGCTTACCGAGAATTTGTCTCTCATGTCACGACGGAATTTGAATCGCGAAGTACGGACGGGCAGAAACTCTTACGTCCGGATCACTTATCCCGTTGATCGACCACTCGATCGGTAGCTGCGACTTACCCCTATTACCGGTCCGGAAAAAGCATAGTCCCGACTAAGCCGAAAAAGGACGCGACTATTTGCTTACCGAGAATTTGTCTCTCATGTCACGACGGAATAGCGAAGTAAGGACGGACAAAGGTCTGGGTAGTTCTGCCCGTGCCAGGTTGCCCAAGTTACTGCGATTTTTAGTAGTATTCGATGCACTTCGACGGTTCATAGTTGGGGTGATTCGGGTATGGATTTTTGCAAAATTGCGGAATTTGGATTGGGAAGGTAGGGATACGCCGTGAGAGCCGAAGCAGCGTTTGCAATTTTTACTACCCAGGTAGCTTGATTTCTTAAGTCTGCGGGAATGGTATTGCCAAATACTTTCCTTTTGAGTTTTGTTCTTTTGAAATAGGAACTTCGTCAGCATTTTACGAAGGTAAAGTGCTTCGAAATTTTTGTTATATTGTTTGGAGAAATTCTTAATTCAATTTGCATCAAACTGATGCAGGTTGGAATTTTCAACTTAGAGTTAGTATCTATTATTTCCAACCTAAGTTTTCCATTTAAGGAATTGAGCATTTTAGCGTAGCACCATTGCTAAGTAAGCACGTGGCTTTGTTTTGATGCCTCACGTGTTCGTGCTGTCAGATCGTGGCGGGCAGCATGTGGGGTGAGGAGCGAGATGAACTTATAGGAGAATAACGCGTGAAGAGGAAGAGGAAAAGAAGAGAGTCGAGGTGCATTTAACTGTTATGGTGTAGAGTGTACTTGCTTGTATACGAGGAGAGAGACGCGCTTATGCGAGTTGAGTTCGAACGTACGGTCGCGGGAGTCAGAGGGCGAGGAGGAATTATTGGCTTCTTCCCATCTCCTGACTTCCGCGATCTCGTGAGTGTAGTGAAGTGGTGTTATCTTTGTGGTGTTCTTCTCCCTCTTTTCAGGAAGCCTCTTTTTTTTCTCAAAAAAAACTTTCATATCCATCGATATGGCTCCACCCTCTCGGCGACCAAGAGAGCTCTTCGAGCTCGTTCTGGCGAAGGATCCAGAGTATGAGATGGCCGCTGAGGGTGAAAAAGCGTAAGTGGGGAGTTTAATGTAAATATTTTTCTGACTGAAGATTAAGCTATTTTATTCCTAGTTGAAAATTTATCCTTTGGCTTTTTGTTTGAAAATTTAGGTATTTTGTTAAAAGAATATTCATTGGTAGAAAATTAGTTTTATTGGTAAAAAAAATTAGTTTTTCTTATTTAGAATTAATTTTTATTTTAAAATAGAAACGTAACTGTTCCAATTTTTGTCTGAAAACTTAACTATCCTATTTTTTTGTTTTCTATCAAAAATGTATCCGTTTTAGGTGAAATTTCAACTCTTTGTTGATAATCAGTCTTTTCTTGGTAGAAGAATTTTCTCATTGGTTTAAGTTTAACTATCCTTTTTCTGTTTTTTTTTTGTTTTTTGTTTTTTGTTTTTAAGCTTTAATTATTTTGTTGAAAGTTTCCTATTCTGGTGGAAAATTCAATTATTTAATGTTAAAATTAACTTTATTATATTAATAAAGAATCTTGTTGAAAAGCATCTTTCTTTGTTTAAAATTCAACGGTTTTTTTTCCCTAATTAGTCTTTTTTGGATTGAATTCAAATGATTTTGGATAAAAATAAAATCCTTTTTGTAGTTGAAATATCCACTATTATATTGTTTGTGAAAAAAAAAATTCATCTGTTTTGTTAAAAAAAATTTAATGTGCTTTTTTGGTTGAGCATTATTTATTTTAGTTGAGAAACTAATTTATTTATATTAATTTATAGTACTATTTGGTTGAAAATTGATGAATTTCGTTAAAGATTAATCTCTTTTCGTAGAAAATTAATCTTCCTCTTTGAAAATTAATCTATTTTGGTTGAGGATTCAATTATTTTGTTGGAAATTTGGAATTTTGGATGGATTCAACAAAACTAAAATCTTTTGGTGAAAAGATCAACTATTACATTTTTTGTTAGGAAATAAATGTCTTGGTTGAGAATCAACTATTCCGGTTCCAAATTCATTTTTTTAGATGAAAATTAAACGTTTGTTGAAAATTCAACTCTTTGAGATAAAAAAATTATTTTTTTTTCAATTAAAGATTGAATGATTTATTTTTAAATATTAAATTATTCGTTTAAAATTGATATTTCCCTTCAAAATTAAAACGCTGAGTTGAGAACTAGGTAATTTCATTTGATGATTCAAGTATTTTGTTAAGACTCATATTTTACTCAAATTCGACTGTTTCTTATTTCAAATTAACGTCATTTCCTGAAAATTCAGCTACCCTATGTTTTATTAGAAGATTCGTGTTTTTCGTTAAAATTTCTATTTTATTATTATTTTTTTTTCAGTCTTTGGATCGACTACCCATCTTGGGTAGTTGCGGATAGGCGTAGTCCTAAAACTGACGTCTAGCCGCGAGACGGCTCCCTGGGCCTATGGGAGGAAGACCGGAGGCTCCAGGCGGGAAGCTTCAAGGGGCACACACACGCAAAGTGGTTCCAGGAGTATTCCTGGAGCCAGGAGGAAGGAGAGGACCTCACCCGGGGTACTGGGCGGTGGTGAGCCATTTAATTGGTTTTGAAATTGCAAAAAAAAAGAAAAAAAAAGGGTCGCATGTATTTTTTTTGTTTTTCTTTTTCAGGAGCGATACGTTCACCCGCTGACCGAATGCTTATCCATGCTGGAGGAGATAGGGGTCCAGCAGGGCGACCAGGGGCCCATGGAGTCAGGGGAGTTGCCGAGGTTCCCACCCTTCCCGGGCTTCCAGCCCATGAGGAAGTATCTGTCCTTGGTTTGGTTCCAGGCCCACTTCAAGGACAAGTTCAAGAACCCTCGGGTGAATGCGCATTGCGCATTGGCAAGTGGAGATTATTTACATTTCTACTTTTTTATTTTATATTTCCTATTCCTATTATTTCTGTTTTCTATTTACATTATTTCTAAATCCTCATCCTGAAGTGCGGCTGGAAGAAGAAAGGGGGGGGGGGGGGGGCAGAGAAAATAAATAATAATATTATTATACTCGGTATCCCGGGTCCTTTTTTCCCTTCTCCTCCCATCAATAAACGTCTTATGATTGTAATTATTATTTTTATTATTATTATAGTTTGATTCCTTCATATTTTTCGTAATTTTTTAGTAGTAGTTAATTTCTTTGCGAAATATTTCATAACATTTGTAAAATTATTGAAACCTTTGTGAAATCATTCAAGTGTTTGTGCACTCTTTGAAATCTATCTGAATTTTGTATGAAATATTTTTAATCTATCCGAAATCTTTGCGAAATATTTGAAATATCTGATAATATTGCAGAAAAAGAAATTAGCTAAAATCTGATTCTAAATCGCAATTTATTATAAGACTTCGAAAATAATTCTCAATTAATTTGAGCGTTGCCAAAGATGAAAATATTCGTCAATATCTTTCTTTAAGAGAGACTATACAAATGTTAGAATATTTTAGCTTCGTAACAAGGTTTATTTGATTTCAAACATATAACACATTTGAGAGTTCGTTATTTGTAATAGAAAATAATATTTCATGATGTATCTTATTATTTGTTTATAATATAT
>CAKNXH010000841.1:158969-228551 GCA_932178445.1 Andricus quercusramuli | reverse complement strand
AAAAAAAAACAGGCCGCAATGAAATGCTTATGAACAAAATGTTTTTTTTATAATTAAAAATTTAATTTGTAAATTATGTTAATGTAGAAAAGTTTGCACTTGGGACAAAATGAGTGCAAAACACGAAACACGTTACGAGAATGTGTTCGTTAAAACCCAAGGAGCTTTAACGAAAGAGAATTCACAGTTACTGAATAACAGTTTTCGATCCTTTTTCCTGCTTCTTTTTCTACTTTTTTTTTAAAGGCCTGTGCGAAAATGTGGGGGAAAAAATATATTGTACAAATTATTTGAATGTTTCAATAAAAATAATTGCGTAATGGTTTTTATGTTGAGAACTGATCAATGAATTATTTAATATTTCTACTAAATCTCAAATTTTCTTGAATTAGATCAAAAAGTTATTAACGAATCAAAATTTCAGAAATTAAAGTTAAGAAAAATATAAAGCAAAAATTATTTGAATGTTTTAATGAAAATCATAGTTTAATGCTCCTTATTTTGCAAACTGATTAATTAATTATTAGCTGATTAATTTTTTTCACAATATTAAATTACACAAAGTTTTAATTTTTTTTCAATCAAGTACATAAAGTGATTATTTTAAGGTTATGTAATTGAATATTGATTATAATGTAATTTCTGTTATTTTTTTTGCTGTTGTGAAATGAGTATCTGCATTTCATTTTTAAAATTATATATAAAAATGTTTTAATTTTTTTTCTGAAATTACTATAAAAGGTTATTATTGATTCAAATTTACAGAAACTTTACTAAAACAGAAAGTCTACTAAAACTCGAATTTTCTGGAATTAGTTAAAAAAATTAATAAAAAATCAAATTTTCAGAAATCAAAGTTAAGGAGAATATAAAGCAAAAATTATTTGAATGTTTTAGTGAAAATTATAGTTTAATGTTCCTTATTTTGTGAACTGATTAATTAATTATTAGCTCATTAATTTTTTTCACAATATTAAATTACATATAGTTTGAATTTTGATTTTTTCAATCGAGTGCATAGAGTGAATATTTGTTTTAAGGTTATGTAATTGAATATCGGTTATAATGTTTATAATAAAGATTTATTCATATTTAAAATGCCTCTATTTCAATTATGTAATTTCTGTTAATTTTTTTGACGTTGTGAAATGAGTATCTGAATGTTTTAATTTTTCATGGAATTAGTTGGAAAGGTTATTATTAATTCAAATTTATAGAAAAATAAAAAGTAAAAATTATTTGAAGGTTTCAATAAAGTTAATGTATCGAATTCCTGAAAATGAAACAAGAATCCAACGACCAAATTTGGACAATCACCACAAAATGCTCTTATTGTAATTTTCAAACAAAAAAATTTTAAAAGAGGAAAGAAAAATGAGAAGGCAACCAAAAAAATCCCCTTGGTTCTCTTTTTTATTTCTTTTGACTTTTTTATTTTTATTATTATCAAATCAACAAATTTTTAACAAATTTTTGTTTAAAAAATTACAATAGGAGCATTTTATGGTGATTGTCTAAATTTGGTCGATGGATTCTTGTTTTATTTTCAGGAATTCTATACATTAACTTGAGTATTGGACGATAAATAGCATCTTGAATTTAATTTTAATCTAATTCAAAATTTTTAAATTTCAATGGAGATAACTATTTTAATTTTTTTTAGTTTTAAAAGTTATTATTAAATTCAATGTATAGAAATGAATCAAGAAATTTTGAGAAGAGTTTAGAAAAATCAAAGAGAATTCAAAAGAATTTGATGGAATGCCTGATAATTTAAGGTGAATCTTAAAGACTTCATGATGAATTGAACAAAAAAATTTTTTACATCTATTGAATTGAGTAGATTTGAGTGAATTTCGAAGAATTCAGAAGAATTTAAAAGAATCTCGAAGAATTCAAAATAATTCAGAATAAGTTAATACGAATACCAGGCAAATTACCAATAATTGCAAAAAATATTTGAAAATCTCTTCAAATCTTTGAAACCCTACGAAATTCCTCAATTCTTGTGAAAATTCTTTTGAAATCCATCAAAATATTAAAATTCCTTAAGATTATTGAAACTCGTAGAAATCCCTCCAAACTATTCAAGTGAATGAAACATTTCTGATAATCTTTTAAAATGTCCTAAAGCTCTCGGAAATGCCACGGAATAAAAAAAAATAGCCGAAAATATTACAAATATTTTGATAATTTTATCTCTTGGATTTAAAAAATTCAAAAGAATTACAAAAAAATTTTTCAATCTTGAATGCATTCTTTAAAATTCAAAAAAATTTTGATAATTTTTTAGCGATTTTTTAAAGCACTAAGACCCCTCACAATCATTGGAATCTTTGGAATCCTTAGAAAATCCCGTGAAATCTTTTAAAATATCTTGAAAGCTTATAGATCCTGTAAAATCGTTCCGTATCTTCCGAAAATTCTTCACCCTAAAATATTGCAATAGCTTTGAAATCCCTTCAAATTATTGAAATTAATTACAAATTTCAAGGAATCTTTCAAGACTCCCTAAAAATCCTTTGAAATCCTACAAAAAAATGGAAGCAGTAAGAAGGATATTCGTCGGGGATAATGAATTTTTATCTACTAACAGAAAGTGAGAAGGAGTTATCTTATTAGATACGAAGAGACAGGAGAGGTAGAGGAACCATAGGAGGGAGTGAGAGGAAATTTTACCATTTTTGTAAAGGAGGGATGTATGGTTGATAGATTTCGAGGGAATGGAAAGGAGGGTGTGATGTGTCTATCTCCTAAGATAAAAAGAGAAAGCTAGTTGAGCGGGTGCTTTTTGATTTCGATTTTCTCCTGAGTAGAATTTGATTATCGGAGATTCAATTCGTTAGTAAGTGGGAAAGGGATGAGGTTAGTCAGTGTGTCGGCTGAAATGGCTGGTATCCCAGCCATCTCAGCAGGAAACGGGCTAGCTGGTTTACCAGCTCGCCGTTAGCGGAGGGAAGGAAGGGGGGGGGACGAGCGAGAGAATTCAAGTAATTAGAGAAAAATAGTTTAATATAATTTTTATTCGCATTCTTTATCTGATCATGATTTTTCAGAGAGTCGGAGTTCTTATTTGTCGAAGCCTTGGTTCGACCTCAGAAGAGGGTGATGGAGATGTGTATCCAGGCGGCCTCTGGCTGGTTCCAGCTGGAGGCTCCTGAAGATCGAGAGAGAGACCTGTAGATTGCGTGTGCGAGTGGATGGTCAAGGCAGTGGCTTGCTCGTGCAGACACATGGCTGTAGGATTTAGTGTGAGAGTTCTGGCTACCAGTTCCCAAACGATTCTGATGTTCTGGGCCCGTGCGTGCCCTTTTAAGGGGGAGTCTGCGTGGGCTTTGCGTGAGAGTCGAGCCGAGAGGGTAGACAATCGTTGGAGGGAGATGCGCGCGTCGAGTTTCGCGGGCGCTCTACACGCGACTCTCGCCTCTACTCGCCCTGCCACCTTGCTGACGTCACTGCTGACGTCACTTCACACAGTACCTCCTTCTCCAACAGGGCAGACACTCTGTATTATTTTTGGAATTCTTGTAAGTTTTTTAAAGCTTCCAATAAGTCGTTATAATAGACACTTGGGTGTTCTAAAAAAATTTAATGTTTTGTCTTATGACGCTCCCCCTAAACTTGTTGGAAATGGCTACCATGTCAACTCCACTGATGCTTGTTTTGTTTCGATGTGAAAAAATTCATCTTCATCCACTTGAGAATTACCCGCAACAAAAATTAACTGCTGTTTTTTCTGTGGACTGACCGTACCATACGTTCAGAAAACAAATAATTGACCCAATTCGACCAAAAATTCTGTCCTTTGTCTTCAAAAAGTAGATACTATATACATTTTCCATGTGAACGACAAATTGTGTCTAAACCTGAAGCATTATATAAACTGGGATCTCAATTTCATTGAGTTTATAAATTACATTTTTTTTGCGTCAAACTGAATCTAATGCAATGTAAATATCTGAAAAGGAGACGCCTGACGCCTACAATCTATAAGATAACGAATATACAATATATGTATTATATAATCTAATGAAGTACTAGAATATTCATCAGTCACATTGCTAACGAAATTTTGCAATAATACATTAATTAGTTTCTTCTCCAATTAGAAAATATGATGATTTTTTCAACTCTCATCGTATCCTTTGCAGTTGTTCTCAATTGTATTGGTGAGTATAATAATATAATATATCTATAGTTTTAAACACATTTTTGAGGCTATACGCAATTCAAAAAGAGCGCGGTTTATTATATATTATTTAAAATTTCTTCTTGAGACAGTTTGGGAAGTAAAGGGGTTTGGTATACTCTGAATGTCGCAAAAAAAAACATCTGAATTGTATACTAAAGAGCATCTGAAAGCTTACGGTCTTTCGAATTCTACGATTTGACCACTTTTATCCTAAAAAATTGTTGTCCATTGTTAGAGGTTTCGCTGTGCTGGCCACATGTCCGCACTGATTGAAGTCTTCATTGGTTCTCAAGCTAAAGTTTTTGTAAAGAAATTATCGTAAAAAAAGAGAACATAAAAAATGTAATCCTCTGTTTCTTCTTTCAGAATATAGTTCGCACTTCGAGTGCTTACCTAATGGCGCCTCTATTCCTGGTGTTCCTCGTCCCGGAACTTGTCATTCTCCTGACAGACATCAATCGCCTGAAAGGTCTCTTACTTCTGCCGGACCTCACTTTCCAGTCAGGTCTTCTCCTTCCGAGCGTCCTCTTCGTGTCAGGTCCAGGTCTCCTCCTGCCAGACCTTCTTCTTTACGTGTATTTGGATATGGCATTGAACAACTTAGATTTATGCGGTTTATTCCTAAGACGAATCCGAACCGACTTTTCGAAATTCGAAGATACACTTTTCCTCCGGATATACCCATTCATTTGAGAGGAAGAAGCCAGGTCCTTCTGCCTATGCCAACCGAAGAACAATCTGTATTATCAACGTCCATTGGTGACATTTTTGCAATATTGGGGAATAGAAATAGACTTCGTGCAATATATGCAAACAGAAGTGTGTATCATCGGGTAAAAGTAAACATGGACAGCTGCAAAGTTGAAGAGATGGACCAAGAAGAAATCAACGAAACTCCCGTAGGCAGCGATCATTCATTCTCAACCAATTTTAAAAGAGTAGTTATAGACAATTTACGTCCCCAAAATATTTTGCATTTGTAAACACATGTGAAACTGAAAATAGTGTGTGAACGACAAATTGCTCCTCATCATCAAACATCATATGAACTGTAATATCAATTTCAATGCGTTTATAAATTACATTGTTTTCCTTTAAATTAGATTTCATGCAATAAACAGTTCTGATAAGGAGACGCCTTACGCAAACAATCTGTGAAATAACGACTACGCAATAAATGTATAAGACAATCTAATGAAGCACTAGAATATTCATGAGTTACATTGCTAACGAAATTCTGCAATAATACATTAATTAGTTTCTTCTCCAATTAGAAAATATGACGATTTTTTCAACTCTCATCGTATTCTTTGCGGTTGTCCTCAATTGTATTGGTGAATATAATGATATAATATATCTATAATTTCAAGCAAATTTTTCAGGCTATACGCAATTTAGAAAGGTGCGGTGAAATATATATTTCGTCGGTAGGGAATTCGTAACATATGTTACCTCTCAGATTTCGCTCAGATTTCATTTTCATGTTACAACTCAAATCAATTAGTGCGAGTTGCAAGGATGTTTCCAGTTGAGTATTCCTGACAACAACTTGGTTAAAAGGGCTGATAACCCACTCATTTCCATACTCCCGATGAGCAAGAAAATATTCTCTAATTGAAATGTGCATGTCATGTAAATTCCTCGTAAATAACTCTAGTGTTAATGCATTTGGTGGATAGTTTGCAGAACGAACCTTTAGCAAAGGAAATGCATCGAATTCATGCATTTCCAATTGATCAAATGAATAATCAATTTTAAGCAAAAAAACTTCCATAGCGTACTGCGGAGTAATCATATCGCTATTACGACTTTGCATCTCCGTATTAATGTCGTTCACTAACGCAAACGTATCTGCTAAATAGCACATTCCGCAAACCCAGACCTGATCATCAAAGTTATGCGAGGATTTTTCCACGTGAAAGCCACCTTACTTGCGCATGGTACAGCGAATGGACAAAATCTGCCCCCAATTCAATGCAAAGTTCCTCATATACGCGAGCTATATCCGGAATACGCTGCACCAAACCTACTATTTTCCCTGTCATTGCGGCCGCACCGTCCGTACTGATTGCAATGCACTTGTCCCAGCCTGAATTAAGGTATGCCGTTTCTTCATCATGGTTTCAAAAAGACACTCTCCTCTGGTGTTTCCAGTCAATGCCAAACAGAACAGCATTTTCTCTCCCTCATCAGTCCCTCCTACGTATTTGACACAACACCGTAACTGAGCAGCACCAGGAACATCCACTGACTCGTAAAATTGAAGAGAGAAGTAAGGACTGCTGTTCAATAAAAATTTTAATTGGAACTGAACATCAGTCGACATTTCTTCAAATCTTCTTTTTATTGTGTTGTTGGAATGAGGAATTGCCAAAATTTGAACAGCAGCGTTTTCTCCCAGAACTTTTTGTACTGCATTGACGATTATCGGAATCACTGCATTTTTCATTATAGTTTGCAGTTTTGAATCTCGCGCAATCGTTAACGAAGCATAATACGAGGCTCTTAATAGTTTGGAGTTAGAAGCGTCCGAAGCGTCTGTTGCATTTCTTCATGTCCCCTCGTTATTTCCCAGTGAGGAAGCATCCAATTTCCCTTCAAAAAATGTATTGGCTTGCCTGAATCTTGCGGAAGTGCTGTTTCCAAGTGTCTTCTCAATTTCAGAGGTGTCTTCGAAGCTGCTGCCAGACACACGGAACACAAAATGCACTGCGGTTTGTCTTCCACCAACCGGAAAACATATCTCAGACAATCACTCATTTTTGAAAGAGTTCACACAATTTCTCAAAGACATATAGAAGCTAGATATTCCTTTTGCGAGCACAGCACACTCAGAGTTCACTTTGATAAGGAAGATATATTGTAAGTTAGATGCTGGCTGAATAACTGTTGTGGCCAGGAGAATTTTGTTTATCTTACACTAGACACTCGTTACTTCAGAAGCCAGCCGACTCCGTTACAATTTCCATAGAGAAGGTACTTTTTTCTGCCACGTGGCCCACTGTGCTGGCCGCACGTCCACACTGATTAAAATAAGAAATATTCGAAATGATATTTCTTCCGTAAGAATGATTTTATCATCCATTGAATTATTGCACTCGCATTACAAAAACGCACATTTAGAGCCATTACGCGGCTTCCTATCTTCATTCGTTCTCAAGATAAAGTTTTTGTCAATAAATCATCGTAAAAAAAGAGAACATGAAAAAATGTAATCCTCTGTTTCTTCTTTCAGAATAAAGTTTACAATACGAGTACTTACCTGATGGCGCCTCTATTCCTGGTGTTCCTCGTCCCGGAACTTCTCATTCTCCGGACAGACATCAATCGCCTGAGAGGTCTCTTTCTTCTGCCAGACCTCATCTTCCGGTCAGGTCTTCTCCTTCCGAGTCTCCTCTTGGTGCCAGGTCTACGTCTCCTGCTGCCAGGCATTCTTCTTTACGGATACTTGGATATGAACATGAAGAACTTAGATTTATTCGGTTTGTTCCCAAAACGAATCCGAACCGAAGTTTCGAAATTCGAAGATACTTTTCCTCCCGATAAACCCATCCATTTGAGAGGAAGAAGCAAGGTCCTTCTGCCCATGCCAACCAAAGAACAATTTGTATAATCAACGTCCAATGGCGACATTTTTGCCATATTGAAGAGATGGACCGAGAAGAAATGAACGAAACTCCCGTAGGCAGCGATCACGCATTCACAACTAATTTTAAAACAGTCGTTACAGACGAATTTCGTCCACACAAATAGTTACATTTGTAAATGATTTTCGAACTGAAATGTAATGTTGTCTGCGAGCCGAAGGATTCTGTAACTATGTAATGAACACGTGTTTTTTGTTTATTAAGAAAATATGTATGAAAAGGGGGAAAAATATTTATTGATTTATTTTTGAAGCAGATTGATTCTGACAGGTGAGATTTGAAAAGAATATAAAACGGCGGCACGTAGTGCACCAAAATCAATTTCATTCAAAGAAATTCGAAAGGCTTATCACCCGAGACTAGATCCCTTGGAAACTAATTTACCGCGTATTTTTTATTATTTTAGATGAAATCATTTTAAAAACTAGCTTCAAGCTTGAGAACGATAGAATGCAAATTTAAGACCTGTGCAATGATTTTTCTTCAAAGAAGAAAAATTATGTCAAGCTCTACTACAACTAAGAAAATATTAAATTTCAACAGAAAACGTAATAAATGATATTACAATAAAAAATTACAATTACAATTAAAAAAAATTGAACAATCCAAAAAAGATGAATTTTGAAACAGAACAGTTGAATCCCCAACTGAAGAAGAATAATTTCCAAGCAAATAGTTGCATTTTCAATCTAAAAAGATCAAATTCATACAAAAAGAGACAAATGTCCAACAAAAGAGTGAGATTTTCAACAAATGGAAATTTTTCACTTAAGAAAGGAATACAATTTCAAACAAAGCGTTAGAATTTCAAGCCGAAAACCCGATTTTTCTACAAAACATTTGAAATTTTCTATCCGAGAATATGAATTTTCAACAAAAAAGTTCATATTCAACCAAAAAGGATAATTTTTTAGATCAAAATTGTTGAATTTTCAATCAAATAATAAAACTTTCAACCAAAAAAGATGAATTTTCAAGAAAAAAAAAATAATAGTAGACTTTTCAATCAGAAAGATTAATTATTGAAGAAGAAGAAAAATTATCTATAGAAAACGAATTTTCAAAAGAAAATATGAATTTGACACCAAATAGTTGGATTTTCATCTCAAGAAGATCAGTTTTCAACCGAAAATAGAATAGTTATTTGGATTTTTATCCAAAAATATGAATTATCAACCAAATAGTTGAGTCGTTTAACAAAACAGATTAATTTAAACCAAACAGCTGCATTTTTGTCCAAAAAAGGTGGAATTTCTAGCAAACAAGATGAATTTTCTACAAAAAAGAACAAAAAAAGACAAAAAGAATTTCCAAAAAAAGAGTGGAATTTTCAACCAATAAAGATTTCTTAGTCAAGAAAGGAAGAAAATTTCAAACAAACTGTTTTTAAAAACGATTTTTTTTAACTGTTGAATTTTCAACCCGAAAATACGAATTTTCTACAAGATAGTTCATGCTCGACCAAAACCGATGATTTAAAAAATTCAAAATCGTTGAGTATTTAACAAAAAAGATATCTTTGTAAAAAATTGTTGACTTTTTAACCAAAAATAAAACTTTTGGCAAAAGAAGATGAATGCTCAACCAAAAATATAATGGTAGACTTTCTATTCAAAAATATTCATTTCCAACCACAAAAAATAATTTTCTACTAAAAGCCAAATTTGCAACAAAATACATGAATAATATCCAACAAAACTGTTGAATCTCCATTTGAAGAAAAAAAGTTTTTTCAATTTCAATCACAATCAGTGTAATTCGAGTAAAACAGGCGAATTATGAACAACATTTTAAAATAATTTCAGAAAAATTTAAAACATATTTACATATCATTTTCAAGTCTGAATTCAGATAATCACTTCACAACATCACAAACATTGGCAAAAATTACATAATTGGAATCTAGGATGGAAGCTGCAAATTTTTTGTTATCTTGCAAAAAATTTGTCGATGCCGAGCGTGGCTTGGGGCTGATATTCGATCAAAAAAATATGTCTCATGCTATTATTTGTCAATTTCGGAAACAAATTATTTTTAAAAATTCCCATTACGAACATTAGAAGGCAACGAAAAATAATTTTATCTGATAATTGTCCTCCATTTATGTTTTGAGGGAGATTTATAAGAATTACGGACAGTTTGTCAACTTGTATTGCTTTTTAATATCATAAAAAATGGTTCTAATAGTTCTCAACCTGTTTTACGCTCTATGTTTTATGTTTTTTAATTTTATGCCTTCATTCCCGGAACCTTCGCATTATATAAATTTAATGCAAATGAATTTAATTGCTCTCGAACTTTACTTGAACCTTCCCTGGGAACTTTTCTGAATATTCAGACATTTACCTAATTCGATGGAGGATAGGGGAGTAGAGAGAGGCCTAATTGAAAGGGTAAGGGAGATATATGGAGAGACCAAAGACAAGGTAAGAGGAGGGGAGGGGATTTCGTAGGGATTCTGGATGGATAGGGGGTTAAGGCAAGGGTGTCCACTTAGCCCAACGCTTTTTGAGATTTTAATTGCGGATATGGAAAGTAAGCTGGAGACCGGGGTGGTAGGAGGAGTCTGGATAGGAGAGGTTAGAATTTAGTCACTAGCGTATGCAGATGACATAGTGTTGCTGGCAAGCAGCGAGGAGGCTTTGAAGGAGATGATGAAGAGGTTGAGAAGATACCTGGATGAAAAGGGGTTAGAGCTGAATGCGGAAAAGTCCAAGGTTATGGTGCTCAGAAAAGGAGGGGAAGGGATAAGGGAAGGGAGTGGAAGTGGAAGGGAAAGGAGGTGCAGGAGGTTAAAGAGTTTGTGTACTTGGGCTTCGTGTTTCGAAGGAATGGGGGAGTGGATGGTCACACAAAAGAGAGAGTGAGGAGGGCAAATGTGGTGATGAGGCAGGTGTGGGGGTTGTGAAAGAAGTTATTCGCAGATGATTTTGGAAGGAGAATGAAATTCTTTGATTCACTAGCGATGAGTGTGCTATTGTATGGGATAGAGGTGTGGGGGTGGAAGGAAAGTGAAGAGGTAAATAGAACGCAGGAGAGATATGTAAAGTGGACCCTGGGGTTGGCAAGGAACACGCCTAATTATATTGTCAGGAGGGAGACGGGGAGAACGAGTGTAGGAATTCTAGCAGGGAGCCGGGCGTGTAAATATGAGGAGAAATTTTTGGCAGAGGGAGGAAGTAGGCTGGTTAGGGAGTGTTGGTGGGAGAAGGAGAACAGGGTAGGGGGTGGGAAGATGGAGGCGGAGAGGGAATGGTATTTTAGAATGAATGGACTGCAGATGGATGAAGTGAGAAGGATGCACGAGGAAGAAAGGAAGCTTTATGACTTGGTTAAGCAAAACGGCATGGAGAGAGAGAAGACAGAAGGGGAAAAGAGAATAAGAGAGTCAAGGTTTAACGGGAACTATATGTGGATTATGCCAAGGGCAAGAGCGCAATATTTGCGTATGAAAGGAGAGAAAGGAAGTCAGGAACTTATAGCGAGGATGAGGTGTGGGTGTATGGAGGGTTTCAATAGGTTCTGGCTCTCTCGGGAGAAGAGGATGTGTGAAGTGTGTGGTAAGGGGGATGGTTGAAGGAGTGCGTGGAGGTGGAAGGAAGTGAGATAAGCATGAAGGTATTGTTGCATGAAAAGAGGGAAAAAAGGGCAGTAGCATGGGTGAAGGGAGTGTTGGGTAAGATGGGGATGAAGAGTGGCAATGCGAAAAAGTAGGGACATGCAAGCGAGGCGAAGCGAGGAAGGCAAGGCGATAAGAGCGTGCGGCTTAGAGATAAGGAATGGATCGATGTTAATTTTTAAGGGTTAGTTTTAAGAAAATTCTGTAAAAATGGATGCGTAAAATAAACGTCTATCTATCTATCTATATGTATTAATTACATTTTTCTCCTCCGAGCTGAATCTAATGTAATGTAAATATCTGATAAGGAGAAGCTTGACGCCTACAATCTATGAGATAACGACTATAAGATATATGTATTATTTAATCTAATAAATCAATAGAATATACATTCGGTACATTGCTGACAAAATCTTATAGTAATACATTAATTCGTTCTTCTTCTAATTAGAAAATATGAAGATTGCTTTAACCTTCGTCGTATTCTTTGCGGTTGTCCTCCATTCTATTGGTGAATATAATAATATATCTATCTATATATCTACATCTATCTTTATCTATATCTATCTGTTTATATCCATATATCTATCTTTTGAGACTATGGGCAGATCAGAAAGTGTGGGATGTAATTAGGACTGAACTAAATATGCGAAAAGAAAAGACGGAAGAAAAATTAAATCCTCTGATTTTTGTTGTAGATCTTAGTTCACAGTTCGATTGTTTACCTAATGGTGACCCTATTCCTGGCCCTTATCTTTGCCATTATTATTCTCTGGACCGACATCGTTCGACGGAAAAGTCTATTTCTCCTGCAAGATCTCATTATCTTGTCAAGTCTCCTGCTACTGCCGAGCCTTCTCTTCGTGTCAGGTCCAGGTCTCCTCCTGCCAGGCATTCTTCTTTACGGGTACTTGGATATGATCTTGAAGCGCTTAAATATATTCGTCTTATTCCCAACACGAATCCAAACCGGCGATTTGAAATTCGAAGATACACTTTTCCTCACGATGAACTGATTAAATTGAGAGGAAAATTTTTTGTCCTTGAGCCCATGCCAAACGAAGAACAAACTGTATTATCAGCGTCCAATGGTGACATCTTTGCAATAGTGGAGGATAATAAAAGACTTCGTGCAATATATACAATGAGAACTAGCTTACAAAACAGGGCGAAAATTAACATGGACAGCGGCAAGGTTGAGGCTATGACTCCAGAGGAAATCAAGGAATCCCCCGTAGGCAAGGGTCGCCCAATCTCGAAGAATTTTAAAATAATAGTTTTGGAGGAGTTTTGTCCACGCGAATAGTTAAATTTGTGAACAATTTTTAAACTAATATATGATACTTTTTGTGATTCGCAGTAGGGCCAAAATGTTACAAGTGACTGGTAATATAAGGGCCGTTTTTTATAACCATTAGAGTGACAATCTGAAAGCTAAATATTTTATTCCAACCCGAGCTAACCCTTTAAATGTTTACTTTCAGCAAATGAATTAAGAAGACTTCTTTGTTCTTTAAAATAAAAAATTATAACCTATGTCTCAGGAAATTTTTAATAATATAACCCAGAAATATTTTGTACGCGTTTATTGTGTACCTAACTTTATTTTGTACGCTATTTCGGTTTCTACGGTGCTTTAGTTTTTTTCCTCCTGGAAAAGAGTTTTGGATTTGACCTGGAGAGGAATATGACAATCCTCTTTTGCACTCATGCATATAATCCTGCGATTCTTGATTACAAAATGAGTTCGGGACACCTGAATATAAATTAATTTTAAAATATAAAATGACGCTAAAATTTTGTGGAATTTTCCTTCACAGTTTCAAAATCTGCCTTGGAAATAGTATTAAGTTTATGGTAAACTTAGCCTACCCCTACCGGCTTTAAAGCAAATATTGTCTTACAGATATCGAGAAATCATACTAACTAAAGTACATTTACTAGATTTAGACGACTGGTTTATCACGCTTGAAATCTGAGGTATACTTGCCACGAAAACCCAATAAGATTCCTTCATATCCCTTGAAATAAATAAAGTGTTTTCAACGTTTAACACAAAATTTATTACCAAGACTTAAAAAGTAACTGACACCTTAAGGTATTTTCTTATTTTCTTATTTTTCAGGTATTGCTTATTTATTAGCCATTTATCATTAATTTTCTCAACCTGGTGGCAGTGATAGTATTTATGAGTCAACTATTCGAATTTTTTTATTGATTTAGTGACAAGATCGTGACCAAAGGTTTGAACAATTCTGTTCTGACAATCAAAATATAATTAGATGTTATCATCTCCTGCTAATTTAAGAAGTTAAACTTCAAGGTTTGAGATTTCTTTAGAAATGTATTCTAATAGTATAATTAAAATTTGCAATTTCAGTTTTCAAAGTTTTAATTTTGAAGTCCATGTATTCTTTTTACATTTTTATCAGAATGAGTAGGTATTGTTTTTATGTGAAAACTGACTACCACGGATTTCTTTGAATGCATTTTCTTCAAATGCACAAACCAACTGTAAGATATAATTTTTCACTCTTTTAAACTACACGGAAAAAGTTTCGTGTAATTGAAAACGGAAGTCACATATTGTTTGCAGCGTCTCAGTGGGAATGACTGTGATCCATAAAAATGGCCCTGGCTCCCAGTAGAACCGCGTTAAATCACACACATGCACACATCTCGGGTCTGTGAAATGGAATTTGTTTTCTAGTAATCAAACGATTAGCAGCGATCAGCTACGGTGGAGCTGA
Source organism: Andricus quercusramuli (assembly GCA_932178445.1). Classification (NCBI taxonomy): domain Eukaryota; kingdom Metazoa; phylum Arthropoda; class Insecta; order Hymenoptera; family Cynipidae; genus Andricus; species Andricus quercusramuli. Next base: position 214,343 of record CAKNXH010000841.1, on the reverse strand, counting down.
GGCCGGGCGAGCGTTCGCTGCTGTCTTCGCGCCAGGGAACCTCGTGGAACAACCTCCAGCTGGTTTCTTGCATTATGTTTAGTGAAAAACAAATGAGGAATATGCTTTAAAAATTAAATCTATTGGTATAACTTTGGCATAACTTTCTTTGCTGCCATGGAGAATTTAAGTTTTTTTAGTTACTCTTCGCCCACTGGAATAAACCTTGTGACAGGGTAAATTTTGACTTACCTGTCACTAAAAATTTTGAACCCCCATTCAGGGGTTGAAAAATAGATTTAGAAAAAAATAATAATAAAAATAAACTCACCGACCAAGAGCGAAAGTCACCTCGGCCAGGAGCGTTCATCAAGAAGACTATAGTCCTTAATCATTCACCTTGCAAAATTTGTATGCTCCCATGTGAATTAACCTCAACCTATCAAATCGAGTTCTACAACAACAACACCATGGTCGTCAGCGAGGGATCGTTGAATCAGAAGTCACCAGTACCTACTAACGGACCCTGGATCAAGTACCTATCACTAACCATATTCCAAGCGTCCCACGTCCCCATGGTAACCGGCTTCAATGCAAGACTTCGGGCCACTATCAACCCGTAAAATTAGCACCGTATCTGGCCGTCATCCCCACTGGTCCTTCAGCGCCATATCATCGAGGCGTGACGTCACGAAGAACATATCGCAACAATAATACCACGGAAGCCAAGGGTGGGTAGAGGCAGCAGAGGTTTCTTTGGAGTTGGTTAACGCATCCTGAGTGGGGATCCGCTACCAATCATGGCCTTACCATCCCATGCCACCATCTTCTCGATCGCAGTACAAGATGGCGGGCCTCGAAAATTCAGTAGTTGGTCTCATTCCTGATCGCCATCTTTCACTATCCACTGCGATATATTCCCAAAGCGGACGGTAGGATACCAGTTAACGACTCCATGACAACCATGGCTGAGTCAATGTTTCGCGAATATTGTCACGGAAATCATTTACAGTTTTAGTTAACGATCAAACTTTAGTAGTTGCGCCGTGCCTTAAGGTTTGTGAACACGCCTTCATGTGAGCACCCTTCGAGTTCACGGTCTTGGTACGTCGCATGAAATCTGTCACGTTCTTGGTTTTCGAATGGCGACACGTGCCACGTCTGCCAACTCGTTGTTCTCCAGATCATTATTGGATATATTTAATTATGATATTGGATTTTCTATGGAATTCACTGTTTTACTGAACTCATTGGATTTGAAAAATTAATTACTTCACGAACTAATAACTTCACGAGGACGTCTGAGGTAACCCTTTTCGTATTACGGCAAGCGACGTAATCGGCGGATTGTGTGGTGGAATTGCACTGTTTTCCGACCCACTGCCTCGCTGGCCATTCTTATTAAGATTGCCTTTCTTGTATTGAATTTCGTATGCCTAGCGAGGCGAGTCATTTTTTTTTTCGAGTTTGTTCTGTTTTCTTGTATTGAGTTTTAATATACTTAAGGGGTATTCGCGTTAGAACTCTCCAGTTGATTTGAAGATGGCGCCTGCGGTTTCCATCGCCTTTGGCTACATGGCCACAACTTATATTTATTCTGCTAGGCTTCCGTTTGCAACTAGTAACTGGTAACTGTCGGGAATTGACGATAATAAATGTAAAATCTCGTTTTCTTTTTTTTTGTTTCTGTTTTGTTAATAAATACCCAAAATGGACTTAAATTTTTTTTGATAGTTTTGGCCGTTAAGACATAAAGAACCACCCCTGTGATTCCTTGCTGCGTTAGCTTTTCTCCTTTCAGGCTTTCAGGTTTCATTTAAAATTTTATATTTTCATTTAAAATTTTGGCCAGGTCACAATTTCTAATCTTCGCTGTAGGGGCCTAGATGGCACTTGCTATTAGAAACCACATACGTATACCCATGTACATACGTATATAGATACGTATATACATGTGTATACACTACACGTAAACCGCCATTTGACAGGTGGCCATAAACCACTCTTGCAACCTTGAGGGGTGAGTATTGTGGAACCCAAATTCATTCATTTAATATGCCTCATAGTAGTGGGGGATGCGAGCGGCAGATTTGTCATGTGAGTAGCTAATTCTGAGTCCAGAGGCGTTTAAACTGCTGAATCGTTAGTAGGTCTTTCTGTAATAGGCTGCGGCTTGAAGTGCGAATCAGCTATCGGGAGTTGAGACTCTCGTTTTCTGGACTGATTCCGAATCTCGAGCCACCGATCTTGATGCCTAGACGAAGTGGAGTCGTTCATGTAGGAAGTCTTAAATACAAGTTCCTTTAATCAATTTCCTTTGGGAATTAATGCCCGTCATCTCTGGCAAAACCACAAACGCACCTGTGAGGCTACATGAAACATCAACTGATTTTCGAGGTATTTATGTGGCGTTGTCAAGTCAACGATTGTCAAACGAGCGAACTGCGATTTAAAAGTGAATAGGTTATGACTGAGATATTTTAATACATGTCACTTCATTTTTCATTGAAATAAACATTATATTTTGATGTCTCAAAACCTAAGTTGCCTCACTAGTTAATTTTTTCAGATGGATTTTTATCAGGAGCTATAATTTAGAATAAGCGAGTTTTACAATATGCGATGATTTGGGGACCATTGCGAGCCAGAACACGCAGCAAGCTATCAAGCAGTTAACTTCCCAAAAAGCGTAATAACGGAATCGCAGAAGAGACCCGCAATAAAAACTGCTCGAACGCATGAAATTGCCGATAAAATAAAGTGACATTCGAAGGCCAACAAGAACCGCAATTCTTACAAGCAAACTATATACAGGGTGGTCGATTTTAATCTATTATGGGAAATCACTCAGAATTTTGGATGGATATGAAAAAAATGTTTTAGGCAAGAGCTGAAGGGGAAGGAGGAGATCTACTACTGGTACCAACGACCTTGACCTTGAATTCAATTTTCAAGGTTAGTCGTTTCCACACCACCTATGAAGTAAAATAAATGGCGCAAATGGAAAGATAGATGGATTGATGAATTGGATTGATGTTTCCATTGTGCAATCCTTCTCTGCTGGTCCTTCTTCTTCGCCTGAATCCTGTTCATGCTGAGTTTGCAGATCTTAGCTTTGATTCCTTCCTCTTTCTCCTCATCGTCTAAATCGCTCAAAATCTCGGCAACCTTCACGCAGTCCTGCTTGTTATAATTCATGCAAATTATGAAAAATTTCAGCTCTGCCTTTCTATAAACACATGATGAGCAGCATCCTGTTTGTCCATGTGCAGAAGCAGAATTTGAGAAGAGCCTCAGGAACAGGATCTTGTGTCATTGTGACTTGATCCCGAACTTACCATCAAATTACCATAAGGCTGAAATTTTCTGTCGTTTGCATGAATTGCAACTAGCAGGAATGCGCAGACGTTGCCGAGATTTCAATCGACTCCGCGCAAGAAGCAGAAGTGAAAGAAATCGAAGCTACCATTTGCAAACTGTCGCAAACCTAGGAAGAAGAGGATTAAGGCGAAGAAGAAGATCCACCAGAGAAGGATTGCAAAACTAAAGTACAAACGAGTACATCGAGAATTTCAAAGCGAAGAAAAGTTACTAGATCATAAAAAAAATAAATGCGATAAAGATAATCCGGAAATACATGCCTCCACTGATACATTCATCAATTCATCGATCCATCCACAAATCCATCCATCTAGCAATTCATCAAAACAAGATCGAATCAGCATAGTTTTGAGGACACTATATACATTTTCCATTCAACCGGAGGATTGCGCTTGAACGCAAAAGATTGTATAAATTGCGATAGCAGTTTAAAGAATTTAATAACTGAACTTTTTCCTTGAAAGTGACATTGATGAAATGTGAATATCTGATGAGTGTAAACGTGACGCCTATGATATAAGAGATGACGACGTTAGGTTACACTATATAATCTAATGAAGAACTGGAATATTCATTGGTTAGCATTCTTAATAAAATTCTTCATTGATAAATTAATAGTTCTTTCTCTTATTCTAAAATATGAGGATTCTTTCTACTCTCGTATTAACATTGGCGGTTGCTCTCAATTCTGTTGGTAAATATAATAATATATTATATATGTATATAATATTCAAACTTTCTTTGAGATTGTCCGAAATGAGTTCTAATTTAATCTGAATTTATTCCGGGAAATCCAAAATGTGTGTATTAAAAGAAAATTCATGTTAGAAACTGTTTCTATTCGTATGGAGTTTGTAACATATGGTATACTTCTAAGGGGTCATCCACAAAGTTACGTAAGACGATTTAGGAGGCGGGGAGATCTTACGTAAGAGAAATATGATAGCTGTAATATAACATCTTATTCGTTGACATTATACTAGAAATGGAATATACGCAAATATTTTTATCGTACAAATACAAAAAACTCGCTTCACCGACCAGTAGAGAAAACTTAATCGATGTTATAAGCAAAGTTACCTTTTCCCCACCGGTCGCCGCTGCCCCTCCTCACCATACCCAACCTTATTTCGTGAGTTATTTCGACTTTTACGGAGTCTGACCGAAATTTTTCCTGAAAAAGAGTTTGGGATTTGAATAGTGCATAAAGAAGAGAATCCCTTTTTGCCCTCCCAAATATAATCCTGCATTTTTTCTTGGCTAAATTAGCTTCGGTACTTCTCTCGCCGGGAGACAAAAATATGCCGGAAAAGAAAATCAAAATCCGGCAAAGTACGCCAGAAGAGGACACCAGAAAAATGTAATCCTTTTTTTCTTGTTGCAGAGTATAGTTCACAGTTTGAGTGTTTGCCCAATGGCGCCCCTATTCCTGGTGTTCCTCGCACTAGACCTTCGTATTCTTCTGACATATATGAATCTTCTCAAGCGTCTCTTCCTCCTTCCAGACCTCATTCTCCGGTCAGGTCTTCTCCGGTCAGGTCTTCTCCGGTCAGGTCTTCTCCGGTCAGGTCTTCTCTGGTCAGGTCTTCTCCTCCTGCCGAGCCTCCTCATCGTTTCAGGTCCAGATCTCCTCGCACTGTCGAGCCTACTCTTCGTACCAGATCCGTGTTCTTACCCACTGCAGATTCTCGAAGCCCTCTTCGTGTCAGGACTAGGTCTCCTATTGTCAGGTATTCTTCTCTCCGGGTACTTGGATATGAACTGGAACGAATTGGATTTATTCGGCTCATTCCCAACACGAATCCGAACAGGCGATTCGAAATTCGAAGATACACTTTTCCTCCCGATGGACCAATTCATTTGAGAGGAAGATGTAGGGTCCGTCAGCCTATGCCAACCGAAGAACAAACTGTATTATCAACATCTAATGGTGACGTTTTTGCAATTTTGGGTAATAATAAAAGACTTCGTCCAATATTTGGAATAAGAGGCTGCCATAGAGTAAAAATCAACATGGACAGCGGCAAGGTTGAAGATATGACCCTAGAAGAAATCAGGGAATCTCCCACAGGCAGTGATCACGCTATCTCAACTAATTTTAAAACAGTATTTCTAGATGAGTTTCGTCCATAAGATTATTTAAATTTGTAAGGAAATGTCAAACTATAATACAACATTGTTTGTAGCCCGAAATAGGAAGAAATACGTATTATTTTGTTTTGAATGAAATTAATTCTCATCTGATTTTGAAAAAATCGAGAGGCTCACCACCTGATATTATACTGGATATTTTACAAAGAAAATGTATCTAAATATTTTTCCATTGATATCAAAATGTGGAAAATCGCACGTCAAAAATATTCTGTGAGAAATTTGCTTTCGTGACGTTAGACATGTCAAAAATCAATGTAAAATGTCTAAAAATGGTAAGATTCTTATTTTTGAAATCATCTTGGTTTTCTGAGAATAGTAAACGTTCAAAATGGTTTCAACAAGTCGATAAAATGTGGAAGTGTAAACCAAATTGACCATCTTAACCTTCAGATGAATTTTCAAGGTCAATTGAAGCTCAATATGATATTTTTCCAAGGAAATCTCTATTTCAAACTGCGGATTTAAAAAGAGCGAGAAATTTTACGCAAATTTTTTGTTTGTTTGGGTCTAGAAGAATGTTTCAGACAAAAGTTGAAGGGGGTGAAGTGGTTCAACTACTGGTACCATTGACCTGACATTGAATCCGATATACAAGGTCATTTGAAGGTCAACGTGATTTTTTAAATGTAAATCCCTCCTTTTGACCCCACATTTGAAAAAAGCGGGAAATTTTACGTTCAAAATGGTATTTTTATTAAGTTCATGGCAAGGTTGAATGAAAGTCAAAGGACCCCGCACACTTTACATTAAAATCTGGTCACGGTCAAATTAGCTGAAAATGCAATATGGCATAATTCGAAGCCTCCCATTAAAAAATCCTAGTGGGTACCAGTCCAAAAAATAAACAGTTTTCGAGGTTGTTCCACGAGGTTCCCCGGCCATCCTGAAATTGAGCTGTTTATAGGTAAATCTCATCTTTTTAACAAAGAATTGTTACACAAATTGTACAAAACATAGGGGGTCGTTTAACGGTACTACTAATTTTGACCTCGATGTCAATTTTCGAGGTCAGTTCAAAGTCAAGACGATTATTCAAATGGAAACCCCTATTTTTGACTGCGGAGTTGAAAAGAGCGGAAAATTGCACGTGAAAAATATTATGTGAGAAAATTGCTTTCGTGACCTTAGGAAGGTCAAAAATCAAGGTCAAATGCCTGAAAACGTTCAAAATGCTTTCAACAAGTCAATAACATGTAAAAGTGTTAACCAACTTGACCTTCAGATGAATTTTCAAGGTCATTTGGAGGTCAAGGTGATTTTTTCAGAAGAAGTTTCCTATTTCAAACTAGGGATTTGATGTGAGCGGAAAATTTGACGCGAAAAATATTCAATGGAAAATTTGTAAAAGTATGTACCATCTTGACGATCTTGAAAATTTATCAGAAGGTCAAGATCGTACACATTTTTACAAATTTTTCATAGAACATTTTTGACGCAAAAATTGTCCAAGTTTAATGTAGGGATTTCCTATAAAAAAATCATTTCGACCTTCAAATGACCTTGAAAATTTATCTGAAGTTCAAGATGATCCTGTGACTCAAAATTTTTGCGACAACTTTTGTTCAAGATTTAAAAATTCTATGTGCGGGTATATACGGGCTTCCACAACTGTCCTGGGACGGCTGAATATTTCCTCACGTAGAATATTTTTCAGAGAGATCAACGTCCTTCTTGAAGTAACCTTCAACGGGGAATTCAACGGTGACCTTTATTTTGATCTTATAGATGACTTTCAAGATTTTTTCCAATGTCAATTTTTTTCCAAACTCCCTTTTTTACGTCAGCATTCGATAGAGTACATACATAGGTACATTGTGACATTGAAGGTCACTCGAAGGTTATCTGAACTTAAACGAGGTCTGCATACTTCTGGGAATAGGAGCTTTTCCAATTTTTTTTTCATAACAAGCAAACTTACTAATTTTATCAAAGCGTATTCAGTAGTAACCGTAAGCATGACCTTGACGATGACCTTCAAGGTTATTTAAATCATTTCTCTGACCTCTAAGGGGATTAATCAGCGTTATAAAACGGTATTCCAGTTTCCAGCCGCACGGTTGAATATTTTTGTCTGATATTTTGCATACCTCATCTAAATATTGGTCTCTTTTGCTGTCAAGTCTCCGTGTTTTGAAAAAATGTTTATATTTGACGTTATAAACAAAAAGAAAAGAATAATAGAAAAAAATTCAGTGACGCTTAGTACTAGCTGAGTGTGTATTTTCGAGGCCTAGCCTATGGACCCCCGTTAAATTTACTCGGCAGACTCCCCGCAGCTCGAGCGAAGACTCTGGAGCACGTCGAATTACCCGAAACTAATCACCCTTTCGCTGTTATGATATGCAGACCGGTTCAAAAAACTGAAATCATGAAAGCCTCGCGTGATTTAATTTTAATTAGCAGAAATTTCAACATTTCTATTACTGCTGCAAATATTAACCGATTCTCATGAATCTTTTTTTCACTTTCTTGAAATTATATGAGTAAACTATTTCTCGGCTTTCCGGTTCGGGAATGGAGACGCGTAGACGTGCGTGAGATCGGTGAAGCATTTTGGCAGGATGGAGATGGTAATGAGGGTGGTGGTGTACTGGTGAAGTGAAGAAAAAGGAGAAGAAGTGGTTGGAAAAAGGTGGAAGTGGATGTGTGGATGTGGAATTTGTGGAGAAGGTGTAAGAAGCAAAGAAAAAATTTGCACGTGTCAGTTTGGAGGTTAGGGGTCGAACCGGAAGGACAGGGAAAAGAGGCGCTGAGGGCTTGCGAGGAGAGGGCGTCAGCTGTGACGAGAAGGTAGCTTGACTACAGAGGTGATTGCAGCGGTGGAGAAGAAGAGAGAGGGAAAGAGAAGTCACAGCGGGCAGAAAAAGTGAGAAAGTGTGCAGAGAGACAGTTTTGTAAGCAATAGCCGAACAGCGAGAAGAGTGGTGACGGAGAGAAAAGGAAGATGGAGGCTTGGTGGTAGGTAATAAAAGTGGAATGGGAGAAAGAGAAGGAACGAGAGAAACTGAGTCCTGGGAGAGTAGGTGGACGAGAATGACGTCACGAGTGTTGCGGGTGCTTTGGCGGCGTGGACGCAAAAAATCCCCAAGAATGAAAAATTTTGGAGGAAAGATGGTGAGAGGATGCTGAGGTTGAGGGCAGCCATATTCCTCCTGCCAGCCCTCATGTTTCGGACAGGTCTTCTCCTCTTGACGAGCCTCCTCTTAAATCCAGGTCAGAATCCCCTCCTACTACGGAGCCTACTATTAGTGCTAGGTGTTGTTCTCCTGCTACTGCCGAGCTTCAAAACCCTCTTTGTGTCAGATCTAGATCTCCAGCTGCCAGGCGTTCTTTTTACCGCGCACTTGGATTTGAACTTGAGCAACTTAGATTTATTCGGCTCATTCCCAACACGAATCCGAACCGGCGATTCGAAATTCGAAGATACACTTTTCCTCCCGATAAACCAATTCATTTGAGAGGGAAAAGTAGGGTCTTTCTGAAAATGGCAACCGAAGAACAAAGTGTTTTATCAACGTCTGATGGTGACATTCTTGCAATAGTGGGGGATAATAAATCACTTCGTGAAATATTTTCATCAAGAGCGGGCTATCAACGGGTAAAAATGAACATGGAAAGTGGTCAGGTTGAAGATATGACCCCACAAGAAATCATGGAATCTCCTGCAAATCAGAATCGTCCAATCTCAAGAAATTTTAAAACAGTAACTTTAGATGAGTTTCATCCACAAGAGTATTTCAATTCGCGAACAGATTCAAGACTAAAATATAATATTGTGTGTGTTTTGAAGTAGAATTGAACTATTACAAGAAACTGGTAATTAAGTGGTCGGATTCTATAATGTGTTTTTTATTCTTCAAAATAAAAATTCTAAGCTATTCCTTGAGACACCATTCATTAAGTAACCTCAAAACTATTTGGTACCATGTATTTTGCTTTGTTTATTCATAACATTATTTTGTAAACTAGTTTAAGGATTAAAAAATATAGAACTGACGTTTGACGCATGTACTATTTTATTATTAATACAAATTAACACGTATAATAATATCTTGTAGTAATGTGTAAAATCATTTGATAACTCAAGAGATGAAAGGGAATAACAGGATAAGCATGTATGTATAAGCAGCCCCTGCCACCACGAGTTGTTCCTAATATGAGGTTCTATTCACCGAAAGCTTGTATCTGGAAAATAATTTTTATGGGAGTTATGGGGGCGAGTAGAAAAATCGAAAAACCTATTTTTCTCGGAAACGGCTGTTCCAATTTCGATGGTGGAAAATATATTATGGACCCTGATGGAGGGATGTTCTGAAAAAATTATGAGACATTTCAGACTGAGGAGTCTGCTCGTTCTGTCAAATATCTCGAGTTCTTGCGACTAAGAAAGCAATTCCTCATCGTACAAGGCAAGGTTTCGATACAGAAATAGTAGTTGAGATTAGAGAAGCTTCAATCATTCTTTTTATCATTTGAAGTTCTTCCTCAGATCTTCTTTTGTTTTTTCCTCGTTTAGATTTGAGAAACTCGAGTCATTTGTTTTTTCATCTGATTTTGTTTCCCTGATACCGATCTTCTTGTTTTTTCTTCGGTTTATTGACTGATTCCTCATAGTACAGGGAAAGGTCTGTGACCTAACTTTTAACAAATGTAACAAAAATCTCAACACATGCGAACCCAGAAAACTTTCTTCCTAGGAAATTTGTTACTGAAATTTTGATAACAAAACTAATTCCCTAACAACAGTAGTCACCCTTTCCGATTCCTCTTAGAATTTCAGTTACAAAACTTGTAACAAAAATGAATAAAAAAACTGAACGTTTACGAAACCTAGCAACATTTCTTCTTTCTCTTCTTGAAATAAAACAATTTTCATGTTGTAATATTAGACAATTCCTATGCTTGAAAAATTCAGTATATTCTAATTATCAATTGTACATATAAACTCCTCAAACATGAAAATATAACAGTACTTGACTAGTAATATTTGAATAAAAATGATGTATTAGATAAGACCTGTCTTTTACAGCTCAGTAAATAAAAAGCTGTAACAATTTATGGAAACTTTTAGGATTTCTAGACAAGTGGAAAATATGTATCCATAAAGGATTAAGATTACGAAAAAAATAATTTTGTGAGCTAATTTTTCTGACTATAATTAATCATTTAATAATTTTTTTAGCCATTCTCAAAACCAGCTAAGTGGACTTTCATCACGCGCGATTGTTTACAACTCGTTTCAAAATCAATCCGTTCCAGATTTATCAATATTTATACATGGATGACGCTAAGAATGAACATGTTAAAAAAAAGCTTTTGTTTAAATCAGAGTTTATTTAGTTTCATTTTATGCGATTGTTCTTCTTTAGTTATTATTTTCTCGGCCTATAAATGTTTCTGATTTTTCTGGCCTGTAACGTTCAGCCTAAATTTTTTAATTTTCTTCAAATTACCATAGAAAAACCCTCGCAAACATTAGGCTGATAATATACACCGGGACAGCCCCGTTTTGGTTATTCGAAAAAAAATCCAACTTCAACAAAAATTCCTCAGATATATTGGGATGTAGTCACCTCAATCCAGAGAGCAAAAGAGCTTGTTCATTTTTCTATAATACTATAACAAGTAATGATGAATCAATTTTACCGGATAACACAGAATTGTTGAATTTTCACAAGTTTTCTAAAGATTTACGCATAAACAAACTATGGTCCTTAAATACGTTCGACTTCACGTTTTCCGAGTACCCCCACCATAATAGCTGCACCGGCGCGAACGGAACGCAAAGCCAATTGCCATTGAAATTGAAAGTTGCGTTTGCCGTCTAGGACGGTAGATCATTTTTTTGTATGGTGTAATTTTTTATTTCAATTTCTTACGATTTCATTCGTATTCCCCAGTCGGTTCAAATCCGCCGCCCGAACCCAATCCAAGATGGAAGGGTAGTCGGGCAAAACTAGGGAGCAGTCTGATTGGTTGACTTTTTTTTACTTGCGCGTGGTGAGACATTAGTTGATTGGATTATGGATTAGCATTGTAGCATATGTTTACTTTCTCATCAGTGTTCCAAAACTGCTCTCTGAGTTCCCACATGTTCATTATTCGTGATTTTTTTCATAATTACTTGCTCTTCATTAATTTTTTATTTGTGTGAGTTATATAATTTTCTAGTAAGTAATGGAAAAGAAAGAATATTTAATTAGTGAGATAAGAGAAAATTTCATTGGACGTAAACTGCCAAAAAATGGAGATGTTATGTCTGTATTTTTGTATCAACATGAAGTAAATAAACTGACATTGAAAAAAAGTGCTGCCGAGACAGTAAAAAAAGTGGAAGAAAAATGGTTACAAGCTGGACTTTCCATTTGTAAAAGTTATCACAGTATCAAAAAAGTTATGAAGTTATACAATAATTGGTTGAAATTAAAAAAAATCGATATCGGAAAAAGTCACCAGCATGGAAGAAATCCGAGAATGCATTTATAGAAGCGTCCGGGAAATTATTTGATATAGCTTAATTAAATTTGATGCATAAACTTGATGAAAATAAAAAACTGTTTTTAAAGAGTAAAAGATCTGCTTAACGATATGGATTCATTGATACTAATGTTTCAACTCAACAAAAAAAAACCAAGTCACAATGGAAATTGATGCTCATGGTAATAATTATTTTGATCTTTTATAGAAGAAATTATTATTTACGGATAGAATTGTACTTTTTGAGTATTTGTTTGTTGATTAAATAGCTTCTTTAATTAATTATCTATTCATAGATATAAACCAAACTGCGGCCAGTAGTAGTAATGCTCTGAGCAGTGGTGTTCCACCGTCTTGCTGTCAGCAGTCAGAAAGTGTTTCTTGCTATGAAATTTCACCTAGCAAGACAAATGCGCATTTGAAAACTGATATTATGACTCCTGAACTTGAATCTGCTCTTGATCGAGCAAATGTCAGTAACCGAAACGCTACTTATGTTTTAGCTGCTGCTTATATAAGTGTTGGATTGAATATTGAAACACTTAATTTAAGCTGTAGTACAATCATCACCATCACATGTTTGAAATCCTTTTGAGAGGTGTCTTTGAGGTGTACTGGCCCACAACTTCTGGCCTTACTACTTCATTTTTTGGAATATTTAAAACTTTTTAGGATAAAATCGATCAATAGAACTACGAAAGTGGTATAAAAGACAAAATTGTAGAAGATTCTGTGAAAGCAGAAAGGCTCGAAATTATTACTTTCATCAAACATCATTTAGCGGTACATTTTAAAATTTCACACTCACATCAATTTATCATTAACGCCGATCAATTTCAATTAACATCATTTATTTTTTTAAAGGTTTCTCAGCCAAGAGGTGACTATAGAGAGCTGCTAGAATTAGCCTTGATTTTTTTTTATGGTCTTCCGGAACGTACAGCTAGTTCTAAACTCCACGAGCAATGCATCATGCTCGATGGATGGCTAAAGCTATTTATAGTTTAAAAATTTTTATATTCACAAATCAATTGTCTCTTTCGAAATATGAAACCAATAGTTTACGCCACATTTGTATTTGTATCATCTTAGTTTATATAAAAGCATGGTTCACATCTTCTTTAGCGATCCAAGCACCGAATAATTATTTCCAATTATTAAAAAAGTTATTTCTTTACAAAGAGATCAATGGACCAGTTTCACAAAAAGCGCTCAAGAAAATAGGTGATCAGCTATGGTATTTAAATGAAGAATTTGTCATTTTATATGAGAAGTTTGATCAGAAAACTTTGTTATGTATGGTAAGCAAACTTTTGGTTGACGGGCCAATAACTGTTTTCGAGCAGAGTTGTTTTGATCAGGTGAGTATTTTATTTTTTGCTTTTGGATCTTCATTTGTTGATTGATAAATATCATCGGATAATCATTGTTTTGCAATAATTTAGTTATAATTTCTTAATTTTTTGTATGAAATTACCTGTGTGATAACTTTATTGCTCTATCAACCAAGTTGAATATAATGTTTTTTTGACTTGTTTTGAGTGACCTGAAAGGAAGTTAACTCTCCTACCTGATAAATTTGGCTTTTGGTACGATAGTAAAAAGGGAGAGTGATGCCGTGTTTGTCTTTTAAATTTTTAGGCAATAACTTTCCAGGTCATCCATAACCATGTCTGCAAATAGGGGTGAAATGGGAGAACCCATCGGAGTTCCAAAAATTTGTTGATATATATTTTCATTAAAAACGAAATAAGTATTGTTAAAAAGAAATTTTGTACATCGTCTTATGTCATCGCAAGGTATTTTACAATCAGAATGAATATAATTAACCCTTCTATCAAAACTAACTTTTGCTGAAAAATGGGTTGGACTGTCGATTAAAGAAATGATGGGACGAAGTGGTGTATTTTCCTTATAGATTTTTGGTAAACCGTAACATTTTGCTAACATAGTATTAGTGCAAGTCACCTCATAACTCAGAAGGGATTTGTTTTTAGTCAGGTTCTTAACCCAATAAATAAACAATTATATATTTCAATTTTACATTATTTTTTAATTGAGTTACTGTTGCGGAAGATAGTGGTTTATATTATCAACTCTAAAATATGATAAGATTGGGCGTGAGGAACCCACTGGAACCTCACTGATTTCATCTGGGGTCAAAAAGGTAATCCTACCGCTTTCTATGTTTATTTGCGCCCGTTTTGGATGTTTATCGCGACTTCTGCGCATATATATTCCAGCAAGAAATTTACTACTCTCCAATATTGCAAATACGTCACCACCGATTGTTGATAATACAATTTTTTCTTTGTTTGTTATGGGCCAATAGGTTCCCGGTCTTGCGAGTATTTTAATTTGTTGATCTGTAGGAAAATTGTATCTTCGAAGTTGGAATTGCCGTTGGGGATTCTTATTGGGTGTGAGGCGAATAAATTCAAGTTGGTCAAAACCATATATACTTCCGTCAGAAGCAATAATAAGCCTGGTCCGTGGAACCGTGCATCTGGTATAGGCAGGAGGAGACCTGGACCTGGAACGGAGAGGAGGCTCGACAGGAGGAAGAGACCTAGCAGAAGAATAGAATCTGGCTGGAGAAACAGACCTGGCAGGAGAATGGTGTATGTCAGAAGAAGAAGAATTTCGTCCGCCACGAGAAATACGAGGAATAGGTTCGCCATTTGGTAAGCAGTCGAACGGTGAACTTATGTCTGCAAGGCCAAACAGAGGATGAGATTTTTCGTAAAGTAGGGAAAGCTATTGTAAAAGTAGACCACTTTCAAGAGTAGATCTTTTTAATTTATTGCAAGATGTAAAAACTTTGGACGAATTTTTATTAGCATAAAGCTGAAAAATGTGTTGAAAATAATAAATATATTATAGAATCATATTCACCAATAGAATTGAGGATGAACATCATGGTAAAGACCATGGTATGAACGATCCCCATTTTTTGCAATAAGGGGGAAACCTGGTTAATGCGGTATAGAAGAATTTAGTTAACACTGTATCTGAAGAATATTCTGATATTTCGTCAGAGCATGTGTATATGGTAACATAATCGTTATCTCATTAATTGTAGGCGTCAAGGTTACCCTTTCGAGCATCAATAAAAATCTGAATCTCATTTGAAATGTTTTCAAACCAATTAAAAAATGTTGAGGACATCTTTTTACGGTTATGAGATAAGCTCTAAAGAGAAAACAAAATTTGTTTTGAATCATGAAGACTTAAAAAATGATTTATAATAGCCACATGAAGAAAATATGAAACGTACAAAAATATTTGAAATTAATTATGAATCAAAAATTGGTTGTATGAATATTTTAGACAATCTTTTTCTCAAGGAAGCAAACTTTTATTTGATGTCATTTTCGAAAATTTGATAGGAGCCAGTGAGGAAATGTTTCTCTTCAACAATAACTTTGAAATTTATTTTGCAATTCTTGAATGTACAATTATGAATCAATTTTTGTGTGCCTGCATTCTTGCAGGAAAATTGAGCTTCCTTAATGTCGATTAAAATTCAAGAATAAAAAGTAATAACCCCTTTTTTTGAAAGGCGGTTTCCAAAATAAATAACCTTATTTTCTTAATTAAAATAAAAGGATAAAATGATTTTTATTTAAAGCAAGGATATTTTTTCAGGTAATTTAGACGTTTAAAATTAGACGTTTAATAAACAATGTCAGAATAACAAATCTGTAAAGATAATCAAATTACAAAAAGGCATTTTTTCAACCGTAATACATTGCATTTTTACTTTTATTTGTAATTACAAGTTACTTTTAATTTCTTAAAACGACTTTGTGTCACAAACACTTTTATATTTTAGTTATATGTTTTTTGTAATTGAACTAATGGTTGTGGTTTACATGCTCTACTCTAAAATTTAATGAGATTGAGCGTAAGGGACCTACTGGAACCTCACCGATTTCAATTGGGGTCAATAGAGTAATATTCCCGCTTTCTATGTTTATTTTTGTCCGTTTTTGATATTTATCGCGAGGACCACGAATATATATTCCACCAAGAACGTTACTATTCTCCAATATTGCAAAAACGTCACCACCGGATGTTGATAAAACAATTTGTTCTTCGGTCGATATGGGCCAAAAAGTACCCGGTCTTGCGCGTGTTCGAAGTGGTCTATCAGTAGGAAAACTGTATCTTCGAAGTACGAATTGCCGGTGTCGATTCATATGAGGGGTAAGTCGAATAAATTCAAGTTGGTCAAATCCATATATTCGACCGTCAGAAGCAGCAATGAGCCTGGTAGGTGGAGCCACGGACAAGGTATTGGCAGGAGGAGACCTGGACCTGGCACGAAGTGAAGGCTCAACAGGAGGAAGAGACCTGGTAGGCGAATGTTGTATGTCAGAAGAAGAAGACGGAGAAGAAGAATGTAGACTGTCACGAGGAATACCAGGAATAGGTTCGCCATTAGGTAGGCAGTCGAACTGTGAACTTAACTCTGCAAAAAGAAATAGAGGAATACATAGTTTTAAAGTAGAAAAAATTATTAGAAAAACAGGCCATTTTTATGAGTAGATCTTTTTAGTTTATTGAAATATGTAAGAGCTCATCTTCTGGTAACTTTTAACACAACAAATAGCACAATATGTAACAAAACTAGTAGGAATTTGATGTAAAATCTCGCTGACCGTCCAGCCAAAATATCTTAACTGAACGTGCATTTCTTTTAGCAATTTTTGAATAAAAAAAACGTAACTGCTTTCTAGCTGTGGACTTTCCAAAATGAGGCTAGGAAGGTTTGATTGAAAAATATTACGAAGTATTGAAAACATAGAGGAGAACTGTTTTCTTGCATGTGAGGTACGTTTTTGAAATTTGCGACGGCGATAAAAAATAGCAATTGGGATAGAATGCGGATTACGCTTGATGAAAAGTTATTTGCGTAAGCCCGAAAAATGTGTTCAAAATTATAGATACAGTGTTATATTTACAAAAAGGATTAAGGATGGCCATTAAGGTATAGACCAGAATGTAAACGATCTGCATTTTTTTATAATATTTTGGTGTTTCATTAGAAACTTCATGTCCTCCGTGCGGACATAACGCGACCCAAGGATGATAGCATCCTGCATCCATCTCGCAAGTGCCTTGGCATACTTTTGGCACGCGGGTATGGTTTTAAGATTACGAACCAGTGACAGCTTCGAACCTCCGAAAGCAACGATCACAAGTACAATTACTTTAGCCGAATATTCTTGGTACAGTCGTCGCAGTTCCCTCTTAAGGTTTTGACACCTCTTCTCCTTTTTCTTCTTCTTGGCACTGATGTCAGAGCCGAGGATTTAATCACGAATATAGTTCGTTTCTCGAAGTTTTGGAGAGCAATGTCAAGCGCCGAGTGTGCAAACGGAGACTGATGCGTGACAATTGCCTCTATCTTTCTCAGAGCGTTCGTCAGGACAGGGTCGCCGCAAATACTGTAAGAGCTACAAATATGGTGATGAAGCATTCTTAGGACCGCATTATGTCTGTAGATACACGTCGTTCCTGCGTGGGAAGGCCACCCAGATAGTATGTATTCTAGGAACTCGGCGTGTGCATGATACGTTTTGCACGTATCACTCGGAACTACTTGACCAAAATACGGTCACAGTATACTGAGGTGGAAATGACACCACTACACTGATAGAAATGAACAGGTGGTACAACAATATTTATGATTAGATGAACCCTATTTTATTGCTGGTATAGATACAGCCATACGGGATGTCTGTTTTGGCCATTCGATTCAAATCGAAGGCTAAAACCGACGATTGGATGAAAAGATCAAGACACGCTTGCATCAACTGAACAAGAAGATTGAATGGGTAAGACGGAATGCGTGACGCGTTCAGTGTGTGATTGACTACGTAACATCTAGTAAAACGTTCACGAAAGGGGTTCGAAAGTTCGCCCATGAACTGAGGATCTACAATCACACAGTAGACAAGTCAAAGCTGCTGACAATCAAGCAGCATATTGTTGACAAAATGCAAAATTGAAATACATTATAAAATTATATTCACCAATAGAATGAAGGATAGCCATCAAGGTATAGACCAGTGTATAAACGATGCGCATTTTTTGCAATAAAGGGAAATCCCGAATAATGCGTTGGTGAAGAATTTAGTTAACAGTGTATCTAAAGAACATTCTGGTGATTCATTAGAATATGTATACATGGTATCTTGCTCGTTATCTCACGGATCATTATATGCGATAACCTTGTATTTCTTAGACGACCCGAACTTTTGATTTTTATCGCCTGATTCTTATCGCTTCAATTTTTTATAACGGTAGCTAAAACAATAAGATAATAACGAAGTGTCTCGTCTTACCGAATTTTTGGAACGAAGAGTTTATCCCCATTTCGAATTCCCCCATTTTCGCAGGATGACTAGACACAGCCTCTTAATAATTACTTAGAAGCTTATTTTTTCAAGACACGAATCTGCTACAACTTCAAATTAAAAAAATTTCAGAAAGTTTATGTTTAAAGCCTAAACTCATCAATATTTAATGTGAAACTATGGCGAGACGACAGCTCCCCACCACTGCACATTCACGATGTTTTTCAAGGTCGTTAAACTACCATGAACTTGCAGTAATGGACTAATGGTGCTTTCATTATGATTTTTGTTTACAACTACAGAACGAATCAGGGATGCATGAAATGTCAGTGATATCGAGGCAGATAGCTGGAGCTAGGTGAGATGTAGTGAAGGATAAAGTTGAATTACCAAACGTAATTCATTCCATAATGTTTCTGGATACGAAGTATTTTTCAACTGTCGGCAAAGTTTGGCAAAAATATCCTTAAGTTGGTAAATCCAAACCCAATTCCAGAAAAAATTTGTTTAATATTTGAACAATAGGTCAAAAAATGTTGGCAAGCGACCGCAAGTCTCTTGTCGATGCAGAATCATCAGAGTTGGTATGATTTTGTACCTCGTAACCAATAATAGCCAGTTTTGAAAAAGATGCATCCAATACATATAGAGATGGATCAAGAAGATGCTGATGAGAAATTCTTACTGTATCTTCACACATTTCCAATATAAAACGTGTACAAGGAACTGATTCGAAACACTCTGTACAATTGATATGAAGTGATGAGAATGATCTTCTTTATACGTATAAGTATATTTATAGTGTGAGTGATTTATCACTCGAAATCTGAAGTATAATTCCCATGAAATTCCATTGAATTCCATTAAATCCCTAGATATTTATGAAACCATGTAAGATCTTTTTAAATCTATTAACATCCAGTTTATATCAGTGAAATCATTCTATTTGGTGAAACGCTTATCAATTCATATGCAATTATTTTCAATGCCTGTAGCTCCGTGATAAAATTTTAAATCTTGGGAAATCCTTTAAAATTCCCCTCAATGCATTGAAATCCCGTGATCAACTTCATATATTTTATTACACTAATTCTGGGTTAAAACAGGGGACAAATAAAAGAAATATAGACCAAAAAGTCACATAAGGAAAGACGGTTATCTTGATTTGGAACAAGGGATTTCCGAAAAGAATTATGATTCCAAGTTGCGACATGGAATTTCAGAGAAGGAATATAATTTTGATTTTATGACAGGGGATTCGCGTGAAGAATTATAACGTTTACCTTGCGACAGGCATGCTTCATAAAGAATCAGAACTCTAAGTTTGGGACACGGAATTTTCTGTAAAAAAATATAATTCGGAGATGAAAATTAGAATTTCTGTTCACTATTTTTTCAAATAATTTCAATTCTGATTTAGAAAAATCAAAGTGACTTTAAAAAAATGTAAACACTAAAAAGGACAAGTTTTATTCCCATAATCTGTGAGATGATGCACATAGGATATCATTTAATCCAATGAAGCACATCAGAACCCATACCTTCCCCTTCGTGACGTCTCGCGAGCGCGATAAGGCAATCGCCTGGACTGGTCACAGAAGAAATGTAGGCCCTTTTCAAATTTTCATAGTTGGCGGGAAGGTAACCCTATGTCTGGTCACAGAAATAATGTCTAACGTCTAATAATTTCTAACGTCTCATGGGGGGGGGGGGGGTGCACCCCTGGGACTCTACACAGAAATAATGTTAGTCTCATATCTTCCCCTTTGCAATGACTCGCAGGGGGCAAGTAGGCACACCCGTGACTAGTCACAGAGATAATGTAGGTCACACATCTTCCCCTTTCCAACATCTTGTGAGGGGCTGAATGGCTTCTCTGTGATGGGTCATAAAAATAATGTACAGTTGCAGCTTCCTTTCAAGGTCTTGATACCTCTTCTTCTTTTTCTTCTCCTTGAGACTGATGTTGTACTCGGCCGGAGCCAAGATTTCGATTACGAATATAGTTCGTTTCTCAAAGTCTCAGAGAACGATGTCAGGCCTCAAGTGTGCAACGGAGACTGCTGTCCGAAAATCGTAGATCCAGTAAATTTGGCACTTCTCGTTTTGGGTAATTGACTCTATCTCCCTTGGAGCGTTGGGCAGGGCAAGGCAGCGGCCAACATTGTAAGAGTGACAAAGCCTACCTCTCGAAAAATGGATATGTACGCAAAGCGCTTCCCCAACCGCTGCTTGAAAAAGCTGCAGATGCAGAGACTTCTGAGGGATGTTCGCGATTTGAAGACAAGGAGGAATATTGACATGCCATTGTTCAGTTTATGGTGCTGCGAAAACTATAGTTGATTCAAATCGAAAAACAAAATCGACTATGAATGATAAGACCATAAGACGCTCGCATCAACTGAGCTGACAATCAAACAGCATATTGTTGACAAAATAAAATATTAAAATATATTATAGAATTATATTCACCAATAGAATTAAAGATGGCCGTGAAAGCAAATACCAGTGTATAAACGATCCCCATATTTTGCAAGAATTTAGTTAACAGTGTATCTGAAGAATATTCTGGTGTTTCATTAGAGTGTGTGTATATATGGTATCTTAATCCTTACCTCATCGTATTTATCTTTCATAAATTAGTCCAAGGTATGAAATTTAATTACCTCAACCGAGTCTTATATGGGAAAAAAGTTCGGAAGAAGCTTCAATAAGAATCTGGGTTACGATTGAATATTTTCTGAATCAGTTCGAAAATGGTTTAGACATTTTTATTGCCTTATTCTTATTGCTTACATTTTTTATACTGATCGCCAAAATGATGAGGTAATAACAAAGTTTCGCGTCATACTGAATTCCTAAAAAGACTTTTTCATACCCCTTACCAACTCCCCCAATTCTGCAGGACGACTAGACACAGTGTTTTAATAAATATTTATAAGCTTATTTGCTTAAGAAACAAATTCGGTACAACACTAAAATTATAAAATGTTCAAAGTTCTGATTTTTATTGCCTAAAATCATCAGTAGTTAATGTGGCACTATGGTGAGATGACAACTCTTCACCACTCCTGCACCACTGCATATTCGCTATGTTTGTCAAGGGCGTTAGGTCATCATGGACCTGCAGTAATGGACCCAAGAGCATTGATTTAATTAAGGAATCATAATGTACATTGGAAATTTCAATCTTTTTAATTCATTACAATTTTTTATTTTAATATGTCACTATGTCGAGACAACTGCTAAAAACTCATTCACTGCTACCTTAAACTGGTATCGTGACATGTAGCTGTGGACGAGTGATGAGGAATTCATTTTTAGCCATAGCGACACACTATAGTTGATTTATCTCTTTCCGTCCTACTCTCCCTCTCTCTCTCTCTCTGTCTCGTACTCTTCTTCTAATAACTTTAACTAAGCGAAGAAGAAAAACAATAATGTTACGGAATATCTGACAATAAATTTTTTCTGCAAATGCTAGCCTTGTTAAAGAATTGAGATTCGCCAGACTCTCCTTCAGCCACAAGCGTCGTGCTTAAGAAGTTACATGGATTTTGGAATTAAGAAATAGATTTCTTTAAATTTTTTCATCTGATAGTACATGTCAAGAACATTCTGTCATACTTTCAAGGCAATTAAAATGAAACTCTAGGAGATAGAGACTTTGGAAATTCATGTCATTAGGTTCAGCCGCCGAGAAGTGTCGCAAGTATATCGAGGCACCTGCTTACCTATTGCTTGCTTGTATTTCTCGCTCGATTCTCGCTTTCTGAGGGTTATTTTCTGAAAATATTTCAGTTTCATGCAGTGTTCCCAATTCCTGTAATGTAACCTCTTCAACGATTTGCGATCCGCCGACCCCTCCTTCAGCCTTTAATCGTCACCACTGAAGAATTGAAATCCGCCGACCTCTCCTCAAGCCTCTAGTCGCGAGAAATATGTGATATGGAAGCGGAAGAGCTACGAGGAATGCATTTTCAAGAAATCGCAACTGCTGTAACATTCTTCTTTATCGAAGCAAAGAAAAGAATAATGCTACTGAATGCTTTTTTCCAATACTCCGTGAAATGTAGTAAAGGATAAAGTTGAATTACCAAACGTAATTGATTACGGAATGTTTCTGGATACGGAAAAGTTGGGCAAAAGTGTCCCCAAGTTGGCAAATCCAAACCAAATCCTAGAAAAGGTTTGTTCAATATTTGAACAATAGGTTGCAAGATTTCGGTGAGCGACTGCAAGTCCCTTGTCGACACAGAATCATCAGAATTGGTATGGTTTTTTACTTCTTAAACAATATCAGCTGGTTCTGCGAAAGATGGATCCAATCCATATGGATGTTAATCAAGAAGATGCTGATGAGTAAGTATTAGCAATTATAATTTTTTCTTGGATCAGGAAATTTTTAACATGGTACAGTTAATTTCTGATATAGAATAGGAAATTTATAACATAATTAATATGATATAGTTCTGACTTGAAACAGGGGATTTCCTTGAAGAATGATATTCTATATTTTCCAGCAGGGAATTTCCGTAAAGAATTATGACTTGATTTGAAAAAGAAAATTTTGGAGAAGGATTTGAACTCTCCCTCATCATCTCTTCCTCAAATTCAGAAATATTTTAATTCTTTTAAAATGTTCCGGAATCTATATAAACCTTAAATAATAATCATTTTGAATTATTCATATTTTGGAAACTCTTCTTAAATTACTTTTAAAATTATCCATTGTCCCTATTGATGTTACTAGGGTTTTTTGAGATTTGAATTGCTTCTCTATGTTTTTTTTTTGGAAAAATATTGTACGTTTTTGCGATGACGGTTGTTTTGTCAAATGAAATGCTATGTCCTGTTTTGATATGATGCTCAGCTAGTGCTGATTGCGTGAAATGTTTTATCCTGACTTTACTCTCATGTTCCTTCACACGTTGGCTCACAGCCCTCCCGGTTTCTCCAATATATACTTTGCCACAAGAACAAGGAATTTTATATACTCCCGGATCACTGAGAAGTGCCTTTTCATCTTTAGGGTTGTTTAGAAGTTATCCTATTTTTGCAGGTGTTTTAAATGTTTTGGATGTTGTGTTTGTTGAGAATTCTTCCTATTTGTTCTGTGATACCTTGAATGTAGGGTAGGATGGTGTTTGGTTTTCTCTCTCTTTCTTTGGTAGATTGTGAGGACTTATTTTTTTTTAGTGTATTTTCTCATTGCTTTATTAATTTGGTTGTTTATGTAATCGTTTTGTATTAGGATTTGTTTAAAGTTTTGTAGTTCCTTTTGTAAGTAATCTTTATCCGTAATGAAGACAGCTCTGTATACAAGGGAGTTGATGACCGATTGCTTTTGAGATATGTGGCGGTAGGGAGAAGGCATGTATGTATCTGCTTATATGGGTGGGTTTTCTCTAAACTGCATATACTAATGTGTTATCAGATCTTTTATGAACTAGTACGTCCAAGAAAAATAATTAACCGTTTGTTCAATTTCCATAGTGAACTTGATACTAGGGTGTAACTGATTAATGAAATTGAAGAACTTGTGCAGTTCATCTAGACCATGTCTCCAGATAACAAAAGTGTCATCAACGTAATGGCACCAAAATTCCGGTTCAAGCTTGGATTTGTTGAAGATTTTAGTTTCTAGATTTTCCATAGGAATATTGGCTATTACAGGTGAGATTGGAAATCCCATTGCTGCTCCTGAGGTTTGTTCGTAGAAATGGTTATTGAAAGAGAAGTAGGTATTAGACGATCGGTCTAAGTAGGATGTTGTTTTTGTGGATTTTTGAAAGTCCATAAAGTTTTGGAGGGATGGAATTAGTAGGTTTCAATGTAGATATTGTTTCGCTATCAGTTATAAGGTCCATGATTTTGTTGTATAGTCTTCTCTATTTATCATTACTCTTGTGTTACCTTTTTTGAAAAGGTTTTTTTTTTGTGGATTCCAATTTACTGATGATTTCTTCTTTCGGGATTTTGGAGGGAGCTACTGCAAAATTATGTCCTTCAGATAAGGCTGAGATCACTTAATTGCTGAGAGGATGGTTAGAGATGTTTTTTTTACTGTTTAATCCTTCGGTCATGAGCCAAGTCTCCCGAACGGATAGTAGCTGATACGAATAGAAAAATATCGAATTGGCTCAGTCAATTGAATTGAATCGACGCATAAGACAAATAATAAATACATCGTAATAATTTTAAATACATTAATACTTTAAACGTGGAAGATTGTATAAATAATGATATCGCAACTTTGTTGCGTAATTTTCTTTTATGGTTCCAAAATCTGCCTTCGCAAACAGTATTCACGTGCATCGTAATTTTTGTCTCTTCTTAGGCTTGAAAATAAACATTGACTTTCTGAAATGTGAGATAAAAACTTGAAAATCTTTCTCACCTCACTTTTATCTTAGCAGTTACTGGTATAGTCCTAAATTTAACTTCAGACTTTAATTGAAAAAATGAAGATTTTTATGGGCGATCTAATGCTCACATTAGTAATTTTTCTTAATTTTATCCGTAAGTAGAATGGTATAATATAATCATAGGCTAAACAAACAGAAGTTCGGTATTAAATACACTGTGAGCCTCGACAAATTTCAACGTCACAATCTTTGCACTCGCTGTTTTTTGCTGAATATAAATATCGACTAATTCTTCCAAATCGGTGAAATTGGTAACAGCAACTTTAGCAGTGTGAAAAACTTTATAAATCTTAACGTTCTTCTTATAGGATTGAGTGTACAGATGAGAAATTCGGATGGTGGGGAAGATAATATTCCTCTTCCACGTCGAATACCTGGACCTGCCGTATATTTCGTGCATGAGCCACTAGACAAGAGTACTGATCGTCACACACCGTTACCCAAAAATCGTATAGAATATCCATATACCACACAAATTCATATTGAGAACATCAAGAATTATTATTATCTGGGAAAGTTTAGTGAACTTGATCACGCGATACTTGCAGACGATTTGTATCGTAATATGCAGCGTGCGGAGAAGAGTCTACGTCGGCAATCACCACCACAATCACCACCACATCCAAAATCACGGCCACCAAAACTGCCATCCACCAGCAGTAATATTCAAGAAAAAAATTATGCAGATGCTCTGAAACCATTGACTGATGCCAATAATAGAAATAAAAGAAAGTGGATGAATAATGTATGAAAATTATGTCATATTCTTGAATAAGAACATTATTGACTGAAGATTACTCTTACGTGATTTTATTCCAATCCATTCGTAATTATAATAATTCAATTAGGAAGAATGTGAAACAAATTTGAATCTCTAGTTTTTTCTGTGAAGATGTTAAGGCTAATGTATCTTTACTTCCTAAAGGGAACAAACTCACCTGTTTAAATATAATTATTAATTTAGAAAGGCTATTATGTTTTTGATCGGAATCTCGATTTTGAAACAGGGCTTGATTTGGTTTCCTTTTCCTTTACTGGATTTTACTTTTGAATTTTATGTGCACTGGAGACCATCAGGTAACAAAAACTGCTCATGCAGATATTCCCTTGTTTACTGGGCGAGTTGAAGATTTCAGGATTCACTGGGGTATTTCGAAGGTTCCTTGACAAACTGGGTTTTCTAAGTCGGTAGGTTTTCTTCTCGTTGACAGTTACAGATGATTATTGGTTTCCAGATAACATCTATTCTTCTGCTGGTAATTCACCTTTATGATGGTTGACAACGAGGATTGTCAAGGATGTTTATTACTCGTTAGGTAGGCCGAGCTCGCCTCCTGGTACTTAAACTTGACGGTGGTTGACCACGAGAATTTTCAAAAGGATCTTTTATGGGTGGAATTTCGCTTCCTCTCAAGGAACTAAAATTCTAATTGACATTCCGATTGAATTTCCGACGCACAACACTAACTGATTCTAATTTTATCTTTGAAATTTAATTACGACCACTGGAAGTACGAGGGTCATCCCAAAAGTAAGTTTCTCTTTTTTCTCATAAGAGAACTAAAAGAGGTGGGAAGCTGCGGAAGGTATCAAGATTTTCGTTTCCGTACCATTTGAACACTCATGACACATCATGAGCAGCAGTAATTTGTCGATGAATTTCACCGGCGGTTACACCTTTCCACATCAAGCTCAAGGTAGGTAGCCATGTTCACGAATGAATAGGTTATAATCAATGCAACCTGGAGACCTGGAATTTTCACAGAGTTACGACTAAACAAAAATTAAAATCTTGAGACCTTCTGCAGCCTCCTACCTCTTTTAGTTCTCTTATGAGAAAATAGGGAAAGTTATTTTTGGGATGACCCTCGTAGGTTCCAAATGACTGGAGACTATCTGGTATTTAATATTTAGTCCAGGAAATTCTTCCGATGCATTCCAGGGCAAGGATTCAGCCCGATTTGACATTTGTAGATGAACTGATGCTCTTATTCTGATCCTGGGTTTATATAGATTATTTGAAGATTTTACGCCATCAGCAGACTTGTTTCCGGTCACAAGCTGAACAGCTCAATTGCTGATAAAACTTTGTCAAATGATTCCGGGGGAGAGAAGTTTCCTGTAATGAATTTCTAATGTATTTCGAACCACTCATCTCAGTGAAGAATCGTGGTCCAATGAAGAAAGTCGCTTTGCAAAGTTGTCTCTAGGACAACAGAGCGCCTTCTAGATTACTGAGACCTTCAGCTCGCATGTAGGGCTCTGCGAGGGTGGACCGATATTTCCCTAACTACTTGTGGGAACAATTTAGAGCAAAAGCAAACCAAAACAGGAACATGTGCGAGGAGTTGGGTGGTCCGTTGCAAGTAACAGAAGTGGAAAGTAAGCTGCAAAGCGAGGACGGGAGCGCAAAGCTAGCGCCCAGAAACATCAGGTAGCAGAAGAAGGAGCCACGTACACGAGCGTGGCCCGAGGCCGTTTTAATAAAAACCACCGTGGGATCCAGCTACGCAGATGTCCTCAAGGACGTCAAATGTAAGTTGAAGGCGGACACTCTTGGAGTGAAAATCAAGGTCATTGTCAGGAAGAAGAGGACTAGAGATGTCCTCATCGAAGTGAGCAGTGACACAGAGGTCAAGACCAAACTGTCTTTTGCTATCAGGGAGGCTGTTAGCGATGGGGGTGACGTGCGCCAGCTGGTTCCTTGTAACGATGTCGAGGTTCTGGACTTCGGCGAATCAAAAGGTATTCGTCGATCTAAATAGGGAGCATGCCGCGAGGCTACTTCGTACGGAAGACCTTATGGTGGGCTAGATGTCCTGTAGAGTTCACAAAAAGATGGTTGCAGCGGGGTGCGAGGGTCTGGACCGGAGCAGATTCCGTTGAAGATGCGGCGAAGAGGGCCAAAGTGCTGCGGAATGTGCAAGTGCGCCACAGACCACACAATACCACACACCTTTGCGCTGCCGAAGTAGGGAAGGTTTGGACCGATCATTGTGCTTCAAGATTTGTTCAGCTGATTCCCAAGACAAATACATACCGACGTTTCCCAGTTCGAAGATACACTTATGCTCCCGATGAACCACTTAATTTAAGAGGTGAACATGCTCTCCTGTCCATGTCAACCGAACAATAAACTATTATCAACGTCCAATAATGACGTCTTTGAAATCAATGCCATTATTTCGAAATTCTGACGTGAGATTTAGATCCAGTCACCTTCAAAACGTAAACATGGACAATTTTTGAAAGCTGACCGATTCGTTCCAATGTTTGTCCCACCATATTGGTTCCGCTATTTCTTATTTCAAAATTCTGTCGTCATATTTGGATTCAACGACCTTGAAAGCCTAAAGATAATCAAGTTCGTCAAGTTACCATTACGTTTTCGATTTGTGTTTTCCATTTTGCATTTTCCATCTTTAACCAGATTTTCTCAAAAAGGAAATGGGCTACACCATTGTTCTTGGCAGGTTTTGAATTTAGCTTTCGAAAATATGGTGTCTTATACTAATAAGAGACAATTTTGTTTTCTAGTTTCAGTACAATTTCGTTTTTTTGGTTTGAGCTCCATCATTTTAGTTGAAAATTCAACTACTAGGTTAAAAATGCATGTATTTTGTTGAAAATTAATCTTTTTGGTTTAAAAATGTATCTCTTTTGGTAGAGATATCATCTTTTTGGGTGCTATTTTCTACTATTTTGGGTACTATTGTCTGGAGAAAAATGCTGCTAACAAGGATTGAAATGAAATATCTTTTCAGTTTTTGGAATCTACGTGACATATTATCAATATTTTGCAAAAAGCCCTCAGATACCCTATCATCTCAGATGAATTCTAATTGAATAAAATTATCGCCAAACAAATATTTTCAAAATAGTGGTTTTATATTTAATCTTTATACATTGAAACTGTTTCTGAGTTTCTCAAAATAAAACAAATATACACGTGCGAGAGTTTAACTTCTAGATAATGATATTGTGAAAATAATTAAAATTCAGGATTCATGACCGGGAAGGGGAAAAAACAAATATCTCAGAAAAGTATATATGTATTACGAAACATCAGAATATAGTAACGCTGTTCTCAATATTCGGCGTTAATCAGTTTTTTCTACATTTTTAAGAAATGAGGACTCTTTATACTCTAGTCTTAACCCTAGGCCTTATTCTCAATTCTATTGGTAAGTGAAGAGAACATTTTTTTTTTTAAGTCCGTTAGAACATCTATTACCCATCAATGAATGGAAAGTACAATGTAGACTCTGCCCGAATAGCACACAAGTTTCTCTGAACATTCCTGGAACATTCCAATGTAAGATTCAGAGAATATCGAAAAATTTTCCAGGATGTTCACGGAAGTAGGTAAATGTCCACGTATCCAGGAAAGTTTCCAGGGAAGGTTCCAGGAATGTTCGTGCAAAATTTTCGCATTATATTGATTAATTTTTATGCTGCAAAAATTTTTGACGAAGATTCCGCGAAGGTTCTCGAAAGTAGCCAAATGTCTGCGTATCAAGGAAGGTTCCCAAGGGAGGTTCCGGGAATGTTCGACGAAAAATGTTCACATTATATGCATTTTATTGAAATGAATCAAACTCCTTTCAAAAATTCCTTGAACCTTCCTTGGGAACCTTTCTGTATACGAGGACATTAACCTACTTTCGGTAACCTTCCTGGAATAGGAGGGGGTTGAAATGACTGATGTACGTCTTAATAGACTACAAACCATTTTTTTTGGTCGGAGCAAGGCGCCTACTCCGAATAATTTTTAAAATAAACACCTTGTAAATTCCGCGTCACTTTTTTCTCAGAAAATAACGATTTTGAATTTCAATTGTCGCTTTAAAGTAAATACGTTATATTGTTAGAGGTGACGTATACGATTTATAAGTTTCACAATACCCTTCTATCATTGTGTAAATAAAGTTGGAAATGTTACACAATCGTGTTTTTTAACCAAGCTTTTCGCAATTATAGGTTTCTGAATAATTTAAATAACAAAATGTAAATATCTTTCATAATTAATTGGCAAACTGTCGCTGCACGATTGATGTTGATAAATAAGTATAGCTTGGATCCAAAAAATGTATTAGCGTTTTTTTACATGGCACCGATTCCTGCCACGAATCTTGCATAGGCTGCAACCGACTTATACGAAATAAAATAGAATAATCGAATTACGCTTTTTCAATTTTTGATACATTTTTAACATTACAAATTCATTAATCTTTTTTGTGTTTTCGCAGACATAACATCAGGTATGCCGCCCAAAACAATGGACCTTCTGGCAAATTTTGGGATGAGTAGTGAACATGTGAATCATCAAGGTAATCCTAGTGCAAATGAAAATTGATAACAGAAGTGTTGACTAAAAACAGTTTAAAATTAATAATAATTCCTACCGGGTCAAATCCAGGTAAGAGAGTCAGAGTCCGCAAGGACCTGTAGACATTTTAAACAATCTTCAAGAAGCCTATCTTTACCCACACCGAAAACTTCATCCAGCCAATCTTCAAAATGTTAAATTCTAGTCGAACACGGCCTAGCTTCAGCCTTCACGCATAGCCTGGAGTGTGTGAAGGCAAGCTCAAAACTTTCTTCAAGAAAGAAGTGTGGATTACCTCTACTTGCTCACAATACCTCCAAACCTAATCCCTATTGCCTAAAAAAGGACGCTTGAGATAAGGCTCTGAAATAAGATTTATTCAAAGCGCCAAGATTGCAACTTAAATGCTCGAAGGACTTATAAAGATGAACCTACGTCTATGTTAGCAGCACCAAACCTCTTTGTGCTGACCAAATAAAAGGTTCCCGAACTTCCAAACAGCTTGCCCAGGTACGTAGATTCTCGAACCATCTGGAAAACCATGGTCTCGGTCTTATCTGTACTGATTTCCAGACAGTTGAACCTACAATATTAGGCATTAGCATTGATTTTTCTCTGGAGCTTAATCCGAGAGTCAGCAAGTACAACTATACAATCACTATATGCCAAAAGAATAACCTCGATCAGGTGATCAATTGAAATTCCCGTTAGGCCACGACCGATTGTTAGGATAAAGAAAACCAGGCTTAGGAGCTAACCCTAAAGGACCCCACATTCCACGTCAACTGGGGCCGTGTTGCCCCTTAAAGTACGAATGGTCATCCTGCATGCATCATAGGTGCTCTTCAATACCCCGATAAATCTTATGCTGACAAGCTCAATAATTTGCGTCAGAGCAGATCATGGTTGACTGAGGGAAAGGCTCTTTTGGAATCAATAACACAGGCAAAAACCTTACGACGAGCAATTGAAAGATGGACCCGTATGATGTAGCTCAAAACGAGAATACAGTCTATATAAACTCTGACGGCTCTGAAACCTGCCTGAAATTTCGGCATACACTGTTACTCATTCATCTACGCCACCATTCTATCCAGAAGGTTCTGCGTGAATATTTTAGCAATATTGTTTACTAGCGTTATGTCTATATAAAGCTGGATCTTCTTTGTCACATTTTTTCATTAGCATGCAAAGTATATCTGGCAAAGTATGCCCAAAGAGAATACAAAAGGGAAATTTAATCTTCTGTTTCTTGTTGCAGAGTTGAGTGCACAGTTCCAGAGCTCACCTACTGGCGCCTCTATTCGTGTTCTTCCTCATTCCGCAACTTCTCATTCTACGGTCGGACATCAATCTCCTGAAAGGTCTCTTTCACCTGCTACATCTCATTTTCCGGTCAGGTCTTCTCCTTCCGAGCCTCATCTTCGTACCAGGTCCAGGTCTCCTTCTGCCAGAACTTCTTCCTCAAACGTACTTGGATATGACCGTGAACAACTTAGATTTCTTCGGTTCATTCCCAACACGAATCCGAACCGACGTTTCGAAATTCGAAGATACATTTTTCCTCGTGATAAACCCATTCATTTGAGAGGAAGAAGCAAAGTCCTTCTGTCCATGCCAACCGAAGAACAATTGGTATTATCAACGTCGAATGGTGACATTTTTGCAATATTGGGGGATAGAAGAAGACTTCGCGCAATATATGCTAACAGAAAAGGCTATCATAGGATGAAAATAAACATGGAGAGCGGCCAAGTTGAAAAGATGGTCCCGGAAGAAATCAAGGAATCTCCCGTAGGCAGCGAACACGCATTTTCAAAAAATTTTAAAACAGTATTTATAAACAAGTCCCCAACTAGTAATTGAGGAATCGGATTCTGTAACCATGAGTGTGACATTAAAAACCCTAGATATTGTTTTATAACTTGGGCCACCCCTGTAAATGTCCACTTCTAGCAAATAATACAACACGTGTTTTTGTTGGCATAACAAAATTCAACCTTTTCCCCCGATACTATCTTAAAACAGTGACCTTTGGGTTTGCATCTTTTCCCTATCTAGTCATCAGAATCTTACATCAGCTAGCAGCTGATAAAGGTGATTCCTTTCCTTCAGCTACTGATATCTCGATGAAGGAAGTATATGTCGTTGATCAGATGTTGTCTGGAGCAGATGATATTGTTACAGATAAGATGAAATGCCTTCAACTGGATTTACTTCTCAGGGTGACCGGATTTCTTCTCCAAGAATTGTTATCCAATTGTAATGAAGGTCTGCAAGGAATAACGGATCTTCTACGCCCTTCCAATTTGATCAGGAGCCCGTTTTCAGAGCTCTAGGAATTTTGTGGCAACCTAGTTCCGACTGTTTCAGGTTTTAGGTTAACTTACTAATGGTGATGGGAGCAGTGAAGAAGCAGAGTGTCTCTTCAGGGATTGCTCGAATCTTCGACCCTCTTGGGTAGCTGGCTCCAGTGTCCGTCGTCGCAAAGATGTTTAGGCAAAGTTTGTGGAAAGTCTAGGTTGACTGGGACCAGTCACTCCCCGGAGAACACATCCCAAATTGGAACCATTATCAAGCTGATATGATGAACATCTCTACCTTTCCTATAGCTAGATGGATGTCTTGCTAAAAATTACTATTTTCTGAAACCCACTGAAAACCTTCCCAAATAATAAAAGATTTATAAAAAAATCGGCAAGTTGTCAAGAAAAGCTTAAGGTTTACAGATTTTCCAGATTTTAAACCTTGAAAATAAATCTCCTTTATCATCTCAATAAAACGGAAGGGGAAGAAAAACCCAGCAAAAAGAACCTTCTAATATAAATTTTTAAGAAATTCACAAAAATCAAAAGATAAGAGTCTTATCTGAAAAATATTGTTTGCAAGAGTGATTTTATATTTATTCTTGTCACATTACTAAACTCTTTGCGCATATTAAGGTAGAGTGACATTCATCCATAAGCTTACTTCAAACATTAATTACCAGAGCTTCACGATGTAAAATAAATATGCGCATGCGAGAATTTATCTTTTATCAAATATTCAAGGTAATAATAATTAAAATTTGTCGCCTCACCAAGCCTGATTGTAATACATGCACACAATTCATGCTCGGGAAGTGGAAATAACAAACATCTGAGCTAATTATACATATATCCACGGAACATGAGAATATTCGTTAGGTACGCTGCTCTTAAAATTCTGCGTTAACGAATTTTGTCTGCATTTTGAAAAAAATGAGGACCTTTTATATTCTAGTCTTGACCCTAGACGTTATTCTTAATTCTATCGGTAAGTGAAGAATGATTTTATCCGAATCCGAAATATTAAAATTTTCTTTTAAAAACTCAAAACTTTGGAAATCTCCTACAATTTCGAGAAAGAAATATCTCTCAGGGGGAAAACCCGGGAAATCCGGAACTAGCAGGGTATTTGAATAAGTTATTAGAGTTTCGTAGCTTTAAGTAGAAATCTTTATAGTTTCGGTCGGTTGTCCGTCCGTCCGTCCCTCCATTCGTCCGTCGTACTCACAACGGTGGAAAAGTAGGCGAAGTGAGGGGAAATCAAGGGAGGCGAAATGGGGGAAATGAGTGGGGTAGAGAAAGAGATGGAAAATGAGGGGAGAAGTAAGGAGGGGAATTAGATGAGGAGGTGAAGTTGTAACGACTCATTTAGCCAACAATTTTGAATTTTGATCGTGATTTTGAAATAAAGAAAGGGGACGAAGTGTGCTAATGTATTTTCCTCATGTTGAGCTAATTAGGTATAAATAATTTTCATTGTTGGGGTGAGATAACTGATTCACAAGTTTCACAATACCCTTCTATCATGATCGAATTACGTTTTTACTATTTCAATTACATTTTTAACAATTCACACATCTTATTTGTCTTTTCACAGAAATATCATCAGGTACGTCGCCCAAAACAAGGGACTTTCTGACAAGCTTTGGGATGAGTAATGAACATGCGAATCATGAAGGTAAGCTTTCTAGGAATGTCCATTCCTAGAATTCCGAGGAATTCAATGTTAATTCTAACAAGTTTGAAAATTCATCTTCGGCAAAACACAAGGAAAATTTATTCTTTCGTTTCTTGTTGCAGATTTGAGTGGACAGTTTGAGCGTTCACCGACTGACGCACCTATCCCTGTTATTCCTCGTTTCGGATCTTCTTATACTCCTGAGAGACATCAATCTCCTGAACGGTCTCTTACTCCAACCAGATCTCATTTTCCAGGCAGGTCTTCTCCTCCTCCAGAGCCTTCCCTTCGTGACAGATCCAGGTCTCCTTCCAGCAGGCATTCTAATTTTCGGATACTTGGATATAAGCTTGAAGAATTTAGATTTATTCGGCTCATTCCCAAGATTAACCCAAACCGGCATTTCGAAATTCGAAGATACAATTTTCCTCCCGATAAACCAATTTATTTGAGAGGAAGAAATTATGTCCTTCTGCCGATGCCAACCGGAGAAAAAATTGTATTGTCGACGTTTCATGGTGATGTGTTTGCTATAGTGGAGAGTGGCAGACACCTTCGTCCAATGTTCGGGATAAGAGCTGGCCTTCAAGACCGGGCAAAAATAAACATGGAAAACGGCAAGGTTGACTTTATGATCCCAGAAGAAATAGTAGAATGTCCCGCCGGAAAACATAACCCAATCTCAAAGAATTTTAAAACAGTATATATGAACGAATGTGATCCGCAGTAGGATCAAAACGCTACAAGT
This sequence comes from Andricus quercusramuli, assembly GCA_932178445.1. NCBI lineage: Eukaryota > Metazoa > Arthropoda > Insecta > Hymenoptera > Cynipidae > Andricus > Andricus quercusramuli. The sequence continues at coordinate 179,498 of CAKNXH010000841.1, read as the reverse complement.
AACTGGGTTGCTTGTAGCCTTTGTAATCTTGTAATTAATTTGAGCCAAAAACATTAAAAAAATTTAAGGGTTCTTAAGATACGGCTGAAAATGCATAAGTCTTAAATGTCAAGTTTCAGTCGGCGATCGAGTAGCCTCGCTGGTTACGCCGAATGAAAGTCGACGCAGACACCCTTGGACATTTTTAGCCTTATCTCGGGAACACGTCAAGATTTTCCAGATTTTTTCGGCTTATATTGAAGATAAGACCTCAGACGCTGTGCAAAATAAATTCTTGATTTTTTTCTTAGTTTTTTCCTAGGTCATGCCATAAGTTGAAGTCGAGTTACAAAATTGGAGATATTCTTACATTTTTTCAAAAACTTCTCGCGTGGTACTTTCCTTTGAAAGGTAAAAATTATCTTCATCAGAGGTCATTCCAAGCGGAATTTGATAAGGTTCCCAACACTTTTTGAAAAAAGTTCCTCGCTCCCTTTTTGAACGATTAATCACGTTTTAAAGTCAGCAATGATTTTTAAAAGTACTCGCGCTGGTCGTGCTTTAACTGTTTGATATGAAATTTTTTTTTCTTTAAATTCAGTTTTCTGATTGAAGATTCTTGATTTCATTTAAGAAAGTTTTTGTCGTGAAAATTTGACTATTTTCTAGAAAATAAGTATTTTGGTAAAACACAACTTTTTCAACTGAAAATATAACCATTTTATTTTTGTCAAAAATTAGTCTTTCTTAGTTGAGCATTCACCTATTTTGTTGAAATTTCGTGTTTTTCGGCAAAAAATTAAGATTTTTAATTGAAAATTTAACTATTCGGTTGAAAATTGAACTACTTTGTTGAAATTTTTTGCATGTGAACTACTACTACTAATTACACTTTCCGCTGGAGTTTTCATAATTGAGCTCACAGCAAATATAATTAAAGAAGAAATAATTATTCAAAGCAATTGTTGTTACCAGTTACACAAAGCGTTATTTGATTCTTTAGGTTGACTTTGAAAAACACTCTCAACTTATTTTCTGATCACTTATGTAAAAAAACGGTTTTTTTCGTTTTTAGAAATGATATGTCTATGCTAAGAAGATATGGTTTTAGAGATTGATTTTTTCCATTGAATGAGCTAGTTTGCCGGAAAATATTGTGCTAATAAGGATTGAAAAAAAATATTTCTTCTTTTCTTCAAATCTACCTTACATAATACATTACATAAGATTACATAATATTACATAACAGCCTTGCTGAAATTTTTCTTAGGTGATTTTATAATTATTTATTCGACATTATTAAAGTCTCTTAGCTTCTGAAGGTAGAAGAATATACATACGGTTAATTCAAACATTAATTGTCTGAGTTTCTCAAGGTAAAATAAATATTCGCGTCCGAGAGTTTAACATATATGAAATATGTATTTATAATTATACTGATTAAAAAATTTTCCCTCGCTAAGCCGCACAATTGCACAATCGTTGAACAAATATCTCAGAACAGTATATGTATGTACACGATATATCAGAATACACATTAGTTACGCTGCTCTCAAAAATTCTATGTTAACCATTTGTTCCTACATTTCGAAAAAATGAGGATACTTTATAACCTGGTCCTAACCCTGGACGTTATTCTGAATTTGCTTGGTGAGTGGAAAATAAATTAATATTATTTTTTTGTAGTACGTATGTTGGGACTGACCTGAAAATGAAGTTTCACGTTACGTTCTTCTTATATACGTATTCTTTCTTATTCCTGCGACTGGACAGAGCGTTCTACCGTGGAGACTGTTCAAAATTGATTGATCAATCAAGCCCTAAAACAAAAAAAAAACGGGAGGACGGGAAGCCATATCGGATTGGTATTATAGCCATTGTCCCTATTGGTGTTATTAGGGTGTTTTAAGATTTCGATTGCTTGTCTATGTTTTTTTGGAAAAATAATGTACGTTTTTGCAAGGACGGTTGTTTCGTCAAATGCGATTCTATGTTCTGTTCCGGTATGATGCTCAGCTAATGCTGATTGCGTGAAATGTTTCAGCCTGACATTACTCTCATTTTTCATTATACGTTGGCTCACCGCTCTCCCGGTTTCTCCAAATAGACTTTGACATAAGAACAAGGGATTTTACATACTCCTGGATCACTGAACGGTGCCTTTTTATCTTTAGGGTTGCTGAGAATTAGCCGCTACTGATATTGTATACGCTTTATCAATTAAATATATGAAAAAGGGAATTATTTCCTTATGTCGAACAATTCTTTTCAATATTTTCTCTTTTCGAAGTAAAATTTTTCACAAAATAATATATATAGCAATTCAGGAAATTAATGGAATGTTGAAGAATGGGAGAGGGGAAGTAGGGAAGGGAAGTATAGAAGGTCTGAACCGCGTCACGGAATCTGTCCAACGGAGGCTATTGAACACTGGGGCGAATCCGGCACTGGGGCAAATCCGGCACCCCGGCGTTTCTCGGAAAGTATTAGTTTGAAAAGATCGCTAGTTGAACTTTTCAGCCTATTCTTCCAAAAAGCCGCCTCCCAAAGAAAATTAATTTGCGATAAAAAAAAAGAAAAAGGTTTTGTAGCTAAGAGTATATCCTTTCACTCCATACATATTGTTTCGCAGAAAAACGTAATTTTACTTTTGGAAAATCAATTGAAAAAAGTGCCGGATTTGCCCCGATCTCCCCTAAGGTGAAATATATTAAGTGTGTGAATGGATTTCTTTCAAATTGAAGGAATCACTTGTTAATACGTTATATTAGTGGAGGTGACGTAACCGATTGAAAAGTTTCACAATACTCTTCGATCATTGTGTAAATAAAACTGAAAATATCACACGTTCACGTTCTTTTACACAGCTTATCACAATCATAGGTTTCCTTGTCAATTTGAATTTAAAAATTGGATATCTTTCAGAATGACTAGGAAACTCTAATTTCACAGCTAATTTTGATATTTGAGTATGACTTAAATTCATAAAAGATATTTGTTCTTTTTTTACTTGGTGGCGTTTTGAAATTTCGATTACTTCTCCATGTTTTCTTGGAAAAATATTGTTCACTTTTGCAACGATGGTTATTTTGTGAAATGCAATTCTATGTACTGTTTCGATATGATGCTCAGCTAGTGCTGATTGCGTGAAATGTTCAGTCTGACTTTAATCTCAAGTTCCATTACACGTTGGCTCACCGCGCTCCCAGTTTATCCAAATAGACTTTGCCATAAGAACAAGGGATTTTACATACTCCTGGATCACTGAGCGGTGCCTTTTCATCTTTAGGGTAGTTTAGAAGTAGCCGCTATTGATATTGCATATGCTTCATAATTTGAATATATAGAAAATGAAATTATTTCCTTATAACAAACAATTATTTTAAATATTTTCTCTTTTAAAAGCGTAACACCGCCACGAATCATTGATAGGCTGCAAACGAAATAGACGAAATAAAATGGAATAATCGAATTAGGCTTTTACTATTTTCAATATATTTCAAGCATTACAAATTCATGAATATTTGTTCTCTTTTTTACAGATATATCGTCAGGTACGTCGCCCAAAACAAAAGACCTTCTTGCGAATTTCGGAATGAGTAGTGAACATGAGACAAGGGACTTTCTGACAAATTTTGGGATGAGTAGTGAACACGAGAATCATCAAGGTAACAATAGTACAAATAAAGATTGATAACAGAAGTGTTAAAGCTGTTGCTCTTGGTGGTTCGGAACCCGCCTCAAACTGTAGGTCCTACTCTCACCACCAGGAAAGTGTGTGGGGGGTGTGTAAAGGAATTGGGAAAAGATACAAGAAAAATGTGAACCCTTAGGGGACAAGTTAGAAGCTTCGATTCCAACTACACGCCTATTTAACAACTAACCTTACATCGTTCGTTATTATCGTTTTCAAGGCGCTTTGAAACTCATTTCCTGGAAACAGAGTTTGGGATTTGACCCAAAAAGGAATGCGCCACTTCCTTCTCCCTCTCCTACATATGATCTTGCGATTCCTATTGAATAAACGGGTTTGAGTACTTCTCTCTTCGTAAGAGAGAAACATGCCCAGAAAGGAAATTGATATCCGACAAAAATATGCCAGAAAAGAATCAACGAGGAAAATTTAATCTTCTGTTTATTGTTGCAGAGTTAAGTGCAGAGTCTGAGCGTTCACCTACTGGTGTCCCTGTTCCTGTTATTCCTTGTACTGGAACTTCTCATTCTCCTGCCAGACCTCATTATCCGGTCAGGACTTCTCCTCCTTCTGATCCTGCTCTTTGTGCTAGGTCCAGGTCTCCTGTCAGAAACTTGTCTCTACGGGAACTTGGATATGATCTTGAGCAACTCAGATTTGTTCGGCTTATTCCCAACACGAATCCAAACAGACATTTCGAAATTCGAAGATACACTTTTCCTCCCGATAAACCAATTCAGATGAGAGGAAGATACAAAGTATTTGAGCCCGTACCAACCGAAGAAAAAACTGTATTATCAACATCCAGTGGTGACATCTTTGCAATAGTGGAACAAAATATTAGTCTTCGTGGAATTTATTCAATAAGAATTAGCTTGCAAAACCGGGTGAAGATAAATATAGACAGCGGCGTGATTGTGGAGATGGCCCCGGAAGAAATCAAGGAAGCTCCCGTAGGAACAGCTAACCCAATCTCAAGAAATTTCAAAACAGTTCTTGTAAACGAACTTCATCTCTAAGATATTCTGCATTTGTAAAAAAAATCTGAAACCAAAATATATTATTGCTTGTGATTTGAAGTACAGGATCAAAACGTTATAAGAAACTGGTGATTGAGGAGTTGGGTTCTGTAACCGTTAATGTGACAATGAAACACCTAAATATTTTGTTATAGCTCGGGTCACCCCTCCAAATGCCTACCTTCAGAAAATAATCGAACGAGTGTTTTTGGTTCAATAAAATACAAAATTGTGCTTCATTGGGATTTATTTATCATTGGTGTGTTTCGTCCATTTCCCAGATCTTTCACCTTAAAACTTTTCCTAATTCTTCTATTACTTCTAATGTTTTTTTTTGTTTGGTAGCATTGCCAGCTACTAACATGTCATCTAGATATAATAGTTACACTTCCATCTTATTTTGCTTTCTTCATGTGAATTAACACGGTTTATGTAAATCATTTTCTAATCCTGGTTTAGACACTTCTTCTGGAGAGCTTCTATTCCATTTTTCACTACCAATTTCGAATCCGTGTATTGTTTTCACTAATTTACATACATCACTCTTTCTTGTTCCTTCACTACAGCTACTACAATCACAAAAACAGGCAAACACTCTATTCAGTTCATAACACATGGTGTAGATTTGTGATCGAGGATCTAAGCTGGAAGCCAAGTAGATTGGATCCCTAGATCTTGCTGATCGCGTAAATATATTGGATAAAATAATTCGTAACAGTTCAGGACAGTCAATTATACCTCGAATCAATTTAAACAAGAATGAAATGCCGGCAAACCTCCGGCTGTCCAGAAGAGTCCGAACATTCAATCTTTTACAGAGTATTTAAATCAGATCCCGGAAGAGGGTAGATTCCAAGTTTTTTGCAATTGAGATATTTCAGAAATGTTGTGTGACACGCATTTATAAGGATATGCTCATGGAGTCTAGAAGTGCAAACAGCAGAGAAAATATTCCAGTTCAGATCGTGCCAAAGTTTGAAATAACTTAATTATTGTTGAAATGTTTTTAAATCCCTTACAGATGTTGAATAAGAAACCTAGTGATTTATTAGCGCTAGTTACAATATTTTCCGTATGCACATCAAAAGTGAGATTTTGTTTAATTGTAGCTCCAAGGTCAAGCATTGCAGACACTCTCTCGAGGACTACCCCTTGTATTGTGTATTGAAAGTTTATTAGCTTATCTTTTTTGTGAGAACGAGAAATAGTCATAATCCGGCACATCTGAATGTTGATTTTGAGTTTATTGGATGTGTACTAGTCAACAAATCTATTATTATTATCCTGAAGATAGATGGATGAAGCTATATCAGAGAGAGGATAGGACAACTTAAGATCATTCGCATAAAGACGAATTTTAATTACATAAGAGCCTCATCTGAAACAAACTTTATCAAAGAGTGATTTTATATTCACTCTCTATAAATTATTCAAGTCTCTGGGCTTCTCAAGGTCGAACAATTATAAATTTTATCAGATATTTACTTTAAACATTAATTTTCGGATCTTCGCAAAGTAAAATGGACTTACGCTGCTCTCAAAATTCTGCGCTATCAGTTTGACCTACATTTGGAAAAAATGAGCATCCTTTATATTCTGGTATTAACCCTGAATGTCATTCTCAATTCTATTGGTAAGTAGAGAATAAATTCATATCCTTGTTGTTCATGGTAAGTAAGACGAAACATCCTATCTTCTGACTCCTATCTTACAGCTCAGAACTCACATGGGGAGGGAAAGCAGGTTAAATGATGGGAGGAAAAGTGTGGTTGAATGAAGAGAGGTAAGTTGGGAAATTCAGGGGAAACAGAGGGTGTGGTAGTGGGGGACGTGAGGACGAGCAAGGGTAGGGGAAGTAGAAGAAGTAGAGGGAAATGAGGATGGGTAATTTGGGAAAATGCATGGGATATAGGGAGAAAATAGGGGGAAACTCCGGGATAATTATGATATTACAAATTCATCAACCTTTTTGCATTTTCACAGAAATATCACCAGGTACGTCGCCCAAAACAAGGGACTTTCTAGCAAATTTTGGGATGAGTAGTGAACATGCGAATCATGAAGGTAACAATACTACAAATAAAAAATCCTAACACAATTCTTAGTTAATAAACAGTTTATGACCATCATCAATTCTTTGCACTGGGAAATGTTCTGCATACATGAAACCTTGTTCCCTATGCTTTGAAGCAAGATTTCCGTAAAAGAGCATCATATCAGAATTTTTTTTTTTACGAGCATCCATTTTGTCAGTTTCTTCTTTCTTGAAGCATGCTGTTTCGCCAGATGTTTTTGAAGAATAAAAAAAATACAAAAACCTGCAAGTTCCCTTGATATCATTGGTAGATCCTACAAAATCCCTTGCAACTTCTGAAATTCTTTGAAATTGCTAGAATTTATTGGGAATCATACAAGGAAGATTTTATATTATGCTTTTGTTGCAGATTTGAGTGCACAGTTCAATCATTCGCCGACTGACGCAACTATTCCTAATATTCCTTCTACCGGAACTTCTTACACTCCTCAGGAACATGAATTTTCTGGAAGGTCTCTTCGTCCTGCTAGATCACATTTTCCGATCGGGTCTCCTTCTTCTGAACCTCCTCTTCCTGCCAGGTCCAGTTCTCCTCCTGCCAGGCATTCTAATGTACGGGTACTTGGATATAAACCTATAAACCCTATCGGTGAATCGATTTATTTGAGAGGAAGACATAGAGTCCTTATTCCCATGCCAACTGTGGAACAAACTGTACTATCAACGTCCAATGGGGACGTGTTTGCAATAGTGGAAGGTAATAAAAGCCTTCTTGCAATATTTGGATTAAGATATGGCTTTCAAGAACGGGTAAAAATAAACATGGACAGCGGCCAGGTTGGCTTTATGACTCCAGGAGAAATGGCTGAATCTCCCACAGGAAGAGATCGCCCAATCTCGAGGAATTTTCAAATAGTAAATGTATCCGCATTTCCTCCCTGAGATATGGTTCTTAATATATTAAATTACAATAGCCACAAATGGCAGCTCTATGGAGATTTCAAAATAATAACAATCATGCTGGGAATGCAGAGTGGATTCACAAAATTTCAGTGTTTTATTTGCGAATGGGATAGCCGAGCTCCTGAGAAGCATTATAAACAGAAAAAGTGGGGTTTTCGAGAAAATCTTAATACAGGATCGTTAGATGTTATGAATAAACATTTAGTGGATTCAAAAAAGTACTGTTATCACCGTTACATATAAAACTCGGCTAAGTGAAACAATATGTTAAGGAATATTTTACGGTCCGCAAATTAAAGCTCTACTAAGAGATGATGAATTTGAGCTAAGAATGTCTAAAGATGAAAAAGAAGCATGGAAAAGTTCCAGGGAAGTTTGTCGTGCCTTGTAGCCACCCAACTCATGATTGTGAGATTCTTAATACCAGTTACACAAGGCGTTATTTAATGCCTTATATTCAGTTTGAAAATCACTCTTAACTTACCATCAGTCAATTTTAGTGAGAAAACTAATTTTTTGTTTCTTGAAATAATAATTCTATACTAAAATATATATTGTTTTGTAGATTAATTTTTTACGTTTGATGAATTATTTTGTAGAAGAAAATGCTGCTAACAAAGTTTGAAGAAGAAAAATCTTTCTTTAGTTTTTGAAATCGACGTTGCATATTATCAATATTGAAAAAAGGCTTTTAATGGACGAATTTGAGACGTATATTCGACGAGTTTCAATGACATAAGAGTCTTGCTGAAAATTTTTTTTCCAGAGAGTGATTTAACATTTGCTCTCTATACATTATTAAGGTCTCTGAGCTTCTCAAGGTAGAATAATATTCATGCATACGGCTACTTTAAACATTAATTATCTTAGTTTCTCAAGGTAAAGTAAATATCGGTATCTGTGAGTTTAACTTCTACAGAATATGTAAGGTCATAGTTATTAAATTTTTTTGACTCGCCATCAGAATAAGCTACGCTCCTCTGAAAATTCTGGTTTAATCAATTTTTCCTGCATTTTGAAAGGATGAGGTCCTTCTTCATTCTTGCATTAATCCTGGAAGTTATTATTCATTCTATTGGTAAGTAAAGGTAAGTAGGGAAAAAGAAGGTAGGGGAAGTAGCAGAAGTGGGGTGAATAAAGTGAGGGGGAGTAGGGGACGTGGGGCGAAACGAGGGTAGAGAAAGTAAGAGCAGTGGTGGGAAATGAGGGGAGAATAAATAGAGAACAGAAGTCGGATAGAGTAAGTGAAGGGAAATGCTTTTAGAACTAAGAAAAGGGGAAAGGGAGACTAGTCAACTGACGTTAGGGAAGGTAGGAAAGACAAGTGTTGCAGAGAGTTGTCCCAAAATTATGATAATTGAAAAAAAATTGGATTTGTTTTAGAATGACTCAGAAAACTTTGATTTCACAATTTAAGTTGATATTCATGTTCAACTTGAATCCAAATAAAATAAAATAAACGAATTATGCTATTACTAAGTTTAACGCATTTTTAACATTAATAAACTATTATTCTTTTTTGCCTTCTTACAGATATATCATCAGGTATGGTGCCGAAAACAAGGGACTTTCTGAGCAATTTTGGGATGAGTAGTGAAGATCCGAGTCATCCAGGTAAGCGTAGTACAAAAAAATTTATAACGGAAGTATTAATTAATAAACAGTTTACAGTTATCATTAATCTCTTGAAGAGATTGTGATCTAGATACATACACAATCTAAAGGCTGGATCGACGAGCTTGGATAGAGATCTTTTTCCAGAAAATGTTTTTTTTTTATAGAAAATAGTGTTTTTTTTAGCCGGCAACACTCTGGCTTGACGCTTCAAACAAAAAAAAAATCGGCAAAAGCTCTTTGTCCCAGCCGGTACAATCGCCTTGAAATTATGTGGAAAAAATATTACAATTAACAATTTATCCTTGTGAATGTATTTTCGATCATGCAATATCCCGACTCGTTTGCAGCACCTTAAAACGTTAATTGATTATCAATAGAATCTAAACAAAATTTCAAACAAAATTTCAACAAAACATTTAACTACCATAAAAAGGGGTGAAGTCGCTTATGTAGGGTAAAGTTGCTTACCAATAAATTCCCACCAAATAAATTTCAGAATAAAGTCTGACAGTTCTACTTTTTAAAACAATCGCCCGGATAGCACAAAAGTTGTCCTGAACATTCCTGGATCATTTCAATAAAAGCTTCGGAGAATTCCCATGAATGTTCCAGGAAGGTTCCCGGAAGTGGGTAAAGGTCCGCGTATCCAGGAAGGTTCCCACGGAAGGTTCCGGGAATGTTCGCGAAAAATCTTCTACACAATAGCTGAATCCTCATCCAAAGCCGATTATTTTTCAGTTGCATGTCTAACCAAGAAAGATGAAATTTCCACCCAAAGAAATTAATTTTTAAGTCAGATAGAAGAGTTTCCAACAAAAGAGTTGAAGTTTAAATGAACATTCTAATTGATTTTTAATACTCTAAAAACATTAGGTTAGAAGACTGAAAATTTGTTTGAAAAAAACAAACTAATTTTCCACATCACACATCCGGATTCCTATTGACTAAACGAGTTTGGGTACTTTTCTCTCCTGGAGAGAAAAATATACCTGAAAAGAAAATTAAAATCCGGAAGAATATGCCAAAAGAGAATACAGAAGGAAAATTTAATCCTCTGTTTCTTGTTACAGAGTCGAGTGCTCTGTCCAAGCATGCACATACAGGCGCCCCAATTCCTGCTATTGCTTGTTCTGGAAATTTATGTTCTCCTGACAGACATCCATCTCCAGTAGGGTCTCTTCCTTCTGCCAAACCTTATTTTCCGGTCAGGCCTGCTCCTCTTTCTGAGCCTTCTTTCCGTGCCAGGTCTAGGTCTCCTGCTCCCAGGCATTCTACTTTACGGGAACTTGGATATGACCTTGAACAACTTAGATTTATTCGGCTTATTCCTATCACGAATCCAAACAGGCGTTTCGAAATTCGAAGATACACTTTTCCTTCCGATAAACCAATTTATTTGAGAATGAGATATTATGTCCTTCAGCCGATCCCAACTAGAGAACAATCTGTATTAACAACGTCTAATGGGGACGTGTTTGCAATAGTGGAAGCTAATAAAAGCCTTCTTCCAATATTTGGATTAAGAGATGGCTTTCAAGAACGGGCAAAAATAAACATGGAAAGTGGAAAAGTTGAATATATGACCTCAAGAGAAATCAAGGAATCTCCCACAGGAAGAGATCGCCCAATCTCAAGGAATTTTCAAACAGTATTTGTAAACGAATTTTGTCCCCAAGATAATCTGCGTTTATGAATAAATGTGAAAATGAAATACTATATTTTTTGTCATCAACTTTCAGCAAATGATTCAAAACCTGTTATTATTTCCATAAAATACAAAATTGTACTCTACCCATCAAGACATTCTCGTTTTTGTGAATCAAAATAATCTGATCTTGTGAAATTCAAAAGGCTTAGATAATAGTCGAAGCCTTGTAGAAAAGTTATCACGTCTTTTTCCTATTTTCAACAAAAAATGGAGAACTAGCTAATTTTTTTCAATCCACCACTCTGAATGTTTTCCTGTTCATTTTTTAACATTCGTGTCTTGACAGAAAGCCACATTCAATGGAAGAATATATTCAAAATAATGCTAACTAATATTTGCCATGTAGTCTTATGAAAACTTGGAAACTTGGGGAAAATAGGATTTCAGATTTTACTTTCTCCTCAAAATATTCAATCATTTTTGACTGGGAAATCACTCTTGGTTGAACAATTAACGATTTTGTTGATGATTTGTCTTTTTGAATTGAAATTCATCTCTTTTAGTAGAATTTTAATCTTTTTTGTTTAAAATTCATATTTTCAAAATATTTTTTCAAATATTTCTCTTTACTTCAATATGTAACCTTTCTACTGAATTGTATGAAAATATATGTATTCTGTTGGAAAATTGTCCTTTTGGATTGAAAATTCATCTCTTTTGGTAGAAATGTCACATTTTAAGTTGAAATTCTTACTCGCTTGATAAAACGACTGACCAATTACGAAGAGTCGCGAAGAGCTGTAATGCCCTCGTTGGTTTGTATTGAGTATTCTAGCATGACGTCATGGGAATGAATACTACTTTTTCGAAAAAATAATTTTGATGCCAAGTTTTGTAGAAAAAAATTCAGCTAACAAGGATTCAAAAAAACATTTCTTCAGTTTTTGAATTCCACGTGACGTATTATCAATATTTCCCAGAAAAGACGGCTTGGGTAGACCAATATTGTGCAAACAGTAGAAGCATTTCAATTACATAAGAGACTTGTCTTAAAAATATTTTTTAAAGAGTGATTTTATATTTACTGTCCATAGATTATTCAAGTCTCTGCGGTTCTCAAGACCGAATAATATGAATAAAAAAGTTTACTTTAAACATTAATTATTATCGTTGCGTCTCAAGCTAAAATAAATATACGAGTGCGAGAGTTTAACTTCTACAAATTACACGAAGTGATATAAATTACAACTTTTAATCTTACCCAGTCCCGCAAAAATCCATATACACGATTCATACGCGGAACGGAGAGAACACAAATATCTCAGAAATCATAATCAGCACGAATCATCAGAATATTCAATAGTTAAGCTGATTTGAAAATTCAGTATCAATCATCTTTCCTATATTTAGAAAAAATGAAAACTTTTTCTATTCTGGTCTTAACATTGGACGTTATTCTTAATTATATTGGTAAGTATCATTCTTTCATATCATTTTTTCTTGCTACTCGAATATAATAATTAGTCAGATGTTTATGGCTCACTTATCTGAGTCAGTGTTTCAAAGGATTTCCAATGAGAAGATTATATTTGAAACTTCAATAGTTATTTAAATTTTCGAGGTAAAATATCACTCAGGAAGAAAACCCAAAAAAATCTGGGATTTGCAGGATATTTAAATCATTGTTTAGGGTTTCGTAACCTGGAGCAGAAAAACCTATAGTTTCGGTCGGGTGTCCGTATGCAAGTAGGAGAAGTGATTGATAAGAGATTGGATGAGGTTGGGAAAGAGAATGTAGAAGAGTGGAAGAGTTAGGGATTGTAGGGGGAGTAGGGAAGGGGAAGTATGGGAGAAGTAGATTTGAACGACAAATCTACGTCCTTATAGTTTACGAAACCCTTTTTACAAGCCCAGGGCGCCTGCTCAAACTAATTTTCAAAATGAGCACCTTACAAATTACGCTTACTTTCCTCTCCCAAAATAACGATTTTGAATTTTGATTGTTATTTCGAAGTAAGGCAAAATAGATAAGGTGTGTAAATTTATTTTTCTCCACATTGAAGTAATCACTTGCAAATACGTTACATTGGTGTAGGTGACGTAACAGATTAACAGATTTCACAATACCCTTCTATCATTGTGTAAATGAAGTCAAAAATGTTAGACTCTTATTTCAAAAATTATGTTTGTATTTAATTATATCTTACATCCAAAATATTTATTCGTTTTTCTACTTGGTTGCGATTCACTGCCGCTAATCATTAATAGGCTGTTCAATACATTTTTAACATTACGAATTGATCAATCTTTTTTGACATTTTACAGAAATATCATCATGTATGCCGCCCAAAACAAGGGACTTTCTGGCCAATTTTGGAATTCGTAGTGAACATGCGAATGATGAAGGTAACCCCAGTGCTAGTTAATAAACATTTTACAACAATTGATAATTTCCAAACTAAAAAATTTTCTATACACATGGATCCTTCCACCTATGGTTTGAAGAAAAAATTTCGAAATAGAAAAACATACTGGAATTTTATTTTTTTTCGAGCGCATTTTCTATAGGTTTTTTCCCTCTCGAAGTACGTCGTTTCATGATGAGAGATTTCTAGGTTAATTCCAACAAGTATAAAACCTTATCTTAGACAGAGTGTACGCAATTATGCGGAAAATGAGACTCGAAAAGGCCAACGAGTGTGACCGAACTTGTTTTTAAATTCTTCCGAATTCCTAAAAATTCAAGGTTAATTTAACAAGTTCAAAAATTCATCTTTGTCACAACACAAGAAAAACTTAATCTCCTGTTTTTTGTTGCAGAGCTGACTGCACAGTTTGACCGTTTAGCTACTAGTGCCCCTATTCCTGGTATTCCTGGTTCCGGAACTTCTTATTCTTCTGACAGACATGCTGAAGGGTCTCTTCCATCTCCTAGATCTCATACTACGGTCAGGTCTTCTCCTCCTTCCGAGCCTCATCTTCGTGCCAGGTCCCGGTCTCCTTCTGCCAGGAATGCTACTTCTCAGGTACTTGGATTTAACCTTGACAGACTTAGATTTATTCGGCTTGTTCCAGACACAAATCCAGACAGACATTTCGAAATTCGTAGATACACTTTTCCTCCCGATGCACCAATTTATTTGAGAGGGAAACATTATGTCCTTCAGCCTATTCCAACTGAAGCACAATTTGTATTATCAACGTCCAATGGTGACGTCTTTGCAATAGTGGAGGATTATAAAAGACTTCGTGCAATATTTGGATTAAAAGATGGCTATCAAGAACGGGCAAAAATAAACATGGATAGCGGAATAATTAACTTTATGACCAAAACAGAAATGAAGGAATCTCCCGCAGGAAGAGATCGCCCGGTCTCAAGGAATTATCGCACAATATTTGTGTAAGAATTCCATCCCTAAGATATTGTGCATTTGTGATGAAATGAAAAACTAAAATATAATATTATTTGTGATTCGAAGTAGGATCAAAATGTGACGAGTAACTGGCAATTGAGGGTTGGATTCTGTAGCCGTTAGTGACATTAATAAACCTGAATATTTTGTTATAACTCGAGACCGCCACTTCATAAGTCTACTTTTTGCAAATAATTGAACCCATGGTATTTGTTCCAGAACGAAAAGATATTATTCTAACTCTTAAGGTATTTTTGGTTATATAACTTCAGAAATAGTTGGTACCTTTTTCTTTGGAAACTCATCTTTTCGTTTCGACGTTCAAGTTAGCTATTAGAATTTTGGTTTAAATTTGACAGTTTGAATTGAAAATTGATATTTCTCAATTAAAAATGCATGTATTTCATTAGCTAAATTCAACTGGAAATTCAACTAGGGGGACGTCTTAAGCCGGCGGTAGGAGCATACGATTCTAACCTTGAAAAATCTTGACCAACCTAATGATCGATAATTAGTTGATTTTATTACCTTAAAATATATGAAACCACTTTCTTATCCAAGGTAAATATATATACATATATAGTACAAGCGTGGGAAGGTACGTCGATTTCAGTTAGGGTTAACATGGGTGGCATACAAACAGCTGTAAAAGAATTTAGAACCAAATTATGGAAAAGCGAAGGACGACTGCAATTCAGTAAGATCAGAAATGTAAACCTACAAATAAGAAATTCGCAGATAATTTGGCGAATCGTGACCTGCCGTACCGTAAACAGTTCAAAATGATAAAAGTGGAAACCAGGAACACTTCGGCATTTCAGGTCTTCCAATTAAGTCCTAAAATAAAAGGAAGAATTTAGAAATAAGAAGTTTGTATGTCATCTGAGAGAACATTATATAGATTCCAGGGTTGAGTTGTAAAGAGGCATCGAATAGAAAAATTATAATAAGAGTCGTACCCATTGCATAGAATTATAGCTACAAAATCATAAATTAGACTCGTTGTTTGTAGCAACGAGCGCTTGGTCCTGCGAGGTTATAAATTACCCCCTGAGGGAACACAGGGATCAGAGCATAACCAGATGGGGGGACGACCAAGTTTCCCCGGAAGAGATTTTCACTGTGGAAAATCCCGGAGGCGACCCGTTGCGCTTAGGTTGTCAAAACTCCTGACAGAATTGTTTCGGCTTCAAAAGCGAACACTTGTACCTTTGGTGGTTTCCTCGTTTTTACACAATTTCTTTTTTCGCGCACGTAGAATGATTTGTACGAATTGCATTCAAATAAATAAACCAGCAATCCTATTTCCGAACTCATTGTTTCATTTTTTTCGCTTGACCCTATATCCTGTATTGGCAATCCTTCTCTCCTTTCCTTCCTTATAACACGAAAATGAATTTTTTCGTTTGAATTCACCTGCGCAGAGCCCGTCGGATCGACCAGCTGCACAGGTAACATTTTTGATAACAGCGGTCCGGGATTGCTGAACTCGTGCTTTTCACAAACTGAAAATTTCGAGCATCAGATTCAAAGACTTCTGTGACTCTTCGTGCAACGAGTAATATAAAAAGGTGCGGAAAGTATGGTGTGAACTCAATCTTTTATAGAAGGAAGAATATAGATTGTGCCAGTGAATAGAAAAACTATAACTGCATGTGGACGCGAAATTGGGAAAAATTGTGCGATATAAATTTCGCCAATGGGATTTCTTTAGTGCTTATAGTAGTTAAGAAATAGTACGTGCCAATTCGAAAATAAACTTCAAATCACAATTCAGTGGGAGCTGCCACTGACTCTGTCCAGGTTTTCCTGAATCACAGGTTTTTCCTTGGGACTTAGGACAAATGCGAGAATTGAAGACGATTGGATGTTGTGTCTAATCATCCTCTCAGTTCATCGTGAATTATCAAGAGCAATTTAAGTAGAGGACGAGCCAGTTACGAGAGGACGAGTCAACTGCGAGAGGATCAGCCAGCTACGAGAGGACGAGATAGTACAGCACAGTAAACGCACTGTGCACTGTTAAATGAATAGAGACTGAGAGTTTCCAGAGGAGGAGCAGAGATCCAAGGAAGACCAGCAGACGGCGAAGAAGCAAATGTTCGGGATTCTACGCTGGCAGTCGCGTGTGACAGCTAATAATATTGCAAAAAAAAAATAGTGATCTGTTTGAGAATCGGGGTTTTATATTTCTACATGTTACGAAAGAAATTAAATGCGATCTTTTAGAGCGAATACCATCTAATCGACTGTCTCCATGAAAATATTTGCTAACGATAATTTACCGGGGTCTGTATAGGGTGTAGCAAATAGCCTGAATTCTTTGATAGTACTCTCCCCTAGGGAAATAGCCTCGAATTTTTTAGTTCCCGGTGCTTCAATCAGTGGCGGCTCCAATAAATCGCGACCCGAAATACTTGAGTACCGTGCGAGTGGAAATAGTAACATTTTATTGAATGGCAATTATGACTCAAGCTCTGTCAATTACGGGCCAGGAAACTGAAGAATGTTTTGTCGATCTAAAACCCACGGCACAATAAATCCCTAGCTTTGAAGGCAAAGCCGTTAGCTGCCGCAGCGCTAAAGTGAGTGTCTCTTGTACCGAGATTTCTACACCATGGAGGACTTACTCTCCGTTTTGAAGGCCGCTTATTGCCCAACCTGTAATATACCACAATGGCAGGCTGAATTATCAACAGTTTCGAAAAAACGCGATAAAACAATCTTGGCTTACGGCGTGCGAGTTAGCGGTATTCTACATCGCATTCTAGATGCCTTTGAAAAACGTTACGAAAATCAAACAGTAGCTACCAAGATGAAGCCGACGGCTCATCAAGAAGCGGTTCAATGCTCCGTGCGGGGATTGAATGACAAATTGGAGAATAAAGTATCGAAATACGAGTTTAGTATTCTTCAAGAAGTTATTAATCATACAGCTTCTGTCGAAAGGAAGTTGGGGTTGCGCAATGCAGTGCGCCGCCAAAAGAAAATTGAATATGACAATGCGAATAGTCACCATGCACGGTTCGCACAGAATCAGCTTCTTTCGAGGGCAGAAAATAGAAGTCAATATTTTGAAAATCGTGGGGTTTGACATGGAATATTTACAAGTTGAATTCAGCATACTTTAAATTATCAATTTTGAACAGTTAGATATTTATGTCGCAAATTTTTTATGTCATGATTTTTTTGCGAAATAATAATAGTTTCACCTACTGTTTACTCAATAAAGTGATTTCAATTGAAAGTATACTCATTGTCAATCGTTATAATTGATACTTAAGTATTCTGTCACTTGCAGGTGTAATACCAGAAACGATTATCATCTATTGCTCTCACTTTTAACGGCATCTACTAAAAAAGTTCAACAGATCTAATTAACAAATTGCGTGATATTTTTTGTAGAAATACATTATCAAATATAAAGAATCGAATTGAGTACGAAAATGTTTTTTCATTGTCGTAGCTGATAAAAATCAACTTTCTTGATCTGTATCCGAAAAAGAGTGAATGGGGCATTATAGAATGATTTAAGCCTTAAGAACGATGATACATTAACATTTTATTGCATAACATAAAATGTTGATCCGACTTAGGATCACGATGAATTTCTCACTTTAGTTTCACACTTTTTTAAGTAGAATTATGGATGTGGAAAATTGGGGTTTAGGTGTGTTTAAGACGTACCACGTGAAAATTCTTCGAGATTCGCTTTAGCTGAGAGTTTCCACAGGGAGTTTCATTTATTTCACTTAGTTTCAGTTGGGAGATCATTCCGCTATAGATGTTCATTTTTGCCCGTATCATGCTGCGATTACTGGTAGTATATATTCCACGAAGCACTGTATTATTTCGCTCTAATATTGCAAAGACGTCACCAGTGTGTGTTGTTAGAACAGTTTGTTCTTCTGTTGGCATGGGCACTCGGACACCAGCCCTTGCTCTCAAGTATATTGGCTTATCGGCAGGAAAAGTGTATCTGTGAAATTCGAATAGCCGTTGCGGATTCTTGTGAGGAATAAGCCGCATAAATCTTAGTTCTTCAGGTTTTAACATAAATAGAGAAAGAGGATAATTGGCAGGAGGAGACCTGGACCTCGCATCAAAAGGAGGCTCTGCAGAAGGAAGAGCCGTGTCAGGAGAATCAGGTCTGGCAGGAGAATCAGGCCTGGCAGGAGAAAGATTAAGATCAAGAGAATGATGTCTGTGAGAAGCAGAAGAAGAATAAGGTGAGCAGCGATGAATATCACGAAGAGTTGCAATATTTGGTAAATTCTCCAACTGTAAACCTGATACTGCAAGAAGAAACAATGATTGAAAAAAAATATATGATCGGAGGGAGGGTGTAGTGATTTAATTTTTCGTTGAAATTAAGATGTTATGAAAAAAGCAACTAGGACTACCTTCATGTCTTGCATGTTTATTAGTCATCCCCACACGTGACAGAAAGTCCCTTTCTTTGGGTGGCATACCTGATGATATTTCTGTTGAAAGACAAAAAAAAATATGACTTTGTCATATTAATAATTAATTAAAAATAGTAAAAGCGTCAGCTACGGTCACTCTCCGAAGCTTTTCATTGAAAATTATATGATTATTTTCAAATTATTCACTTTTCATCCCTTCTTTCTAAATCTAAAATAGTTTAGTTCCCCTAATTATCTGTGAATTTCTAATAATTCAATTAGAAAATTCACTAAGATTTCCAGATTTCTCCAAAATTTTATCAATATGATATGAACTTGTCAAACCCTTTATCTTGTAACAATGTTAAAAAAACGCGGTAGTATAACATTTTTTAATTTATTGAAACAACCAGAATATCAGTATTGTGCAGCTTTCAAATTGGATACGTCACCTCCATCAGCACCTATTTGCTTTAAAATATATTATTGGAAATATATTATTCAATATTGATTGATTTTGAATGTCCACACTTCAAAATTGTTCATACAATTTGTTGATAAATTTAATAAATGTACAGAATTTCTTAAAAACAATCATCATTACAAGTCAACATTTTTTTAAGCTAACGCACCCCTAAGTATTAAATCTAAGCCACATTGAGCAAAGAAGAAAAAGCTCTAATTAGATGAAACAAAAGTTGCAGATTTTATTGTTCAAACCAAAAAAGTCTCCATCAACTTTGCTGCTTCATAGAGGGAAGTTTGTAATGACCTGATTTCTCAAATATTCTAATATACTTTTTTGACATATTTTGATATGATTCGACCCCAGAAGCTCGAAAATAATATTAGTAAAAAATTTCCGTGTGTGTAGGTGTGGATCTAACTTAGATGAAGTGTAGCTCCGATTGATCTTACGTTTACAGATTTAAAAAGAACAATTTTACCTCGTTTATATCAGACAAACTTCTTTGATATTCAAAATACAACAATTTGATATCTAGCGTATTTGTTCGCGTCCTCGAGACGCATCGATTGGACTATTGATGAACCTTTTATGACCCACCAGTACCGATTTATGAAGTTTAAAAAAATGGTTCATTCTGCTTATATAAGAAAAACTTTTTTGGTATTTAAAATACGACAATATCACATGTTGAGTATTTGTTCGCGTCCTTGAGACGCATCGATTGACCCACTGATGAATCTTTTATGACCCACCAGTCCCGATTTATGGAGTTTCAAAAAATGATTCATTCTGTTTACATTGGAAAATTTTTTTTGATATTCGAAATACGACAATATTACTTGCAGAGTATTTGTTCGCGTCGTTGCGACGCATCGATTGACCTATTTATGAACCTTTTATGATCATCCAGTACCGATTTGTGATGTTTCAAAGAATTGTTCATTCTGTTTATATAAGAAAAACTTTTTTGATATTTAAAATACAATATTACTTGCAAAGTATTTGTTCGCGTCCTTGAGACGCGTCGATTGATCCATTGATGAATCTTTTATGACCCACCAGTACCGATTTATGAAGTTTCAAAAAATGTTTTATTCTGTTTATATAAGGAATACTATTTTGATATTCGAAATACGACAATAATAGTCGTAGAGTATTTGTTTGCGTCATTGAGACGCATCGATTGACCTGATGATGAACCTTTTATGACAGACCAGTACCGATTTATGAAGTTTCAATAAATGCTTCTTTCTGCTTATATAAGAACAACTTTTCTGGTATTTAGA
>CAKNXH010000841.1:127401-143969 GCA_932178445.1 Andricus quercusramuli | reverse complement strand
TAATAGAACACCTAAACAGCAAGGTTTTACCTATGCATTTGAACGCAACACAAAATGCGTTAGAGGTGCAAACTCTTGTATACTGTGCAGCTGTGGCAACCGTTAGAACGTTGGGCCGCAGAACTAGGCCTATAAATGCAGTCTTCGCCCCAAGACAGGAGCGAGATCCGCCATGGAAGATCAGGTTGGATATGGATGTCAGCAAAGTAAGGTGCAAATTGGGTCGACTGACTCAATATAAAAAAGGAAATAAAACCAGAAAGCTGATACACCATGTTATTAAAATCATCCACCCTCGGTACATCGAGACATTGACACCAGCAATATTGGATGAGATTATAGACTCCCAGCGGCAGAGACTTGATGTTCTTACTGCTAGACTGCGTCGGTACAAGAAAAGTAGTGCAAGAAGGCAACAAAATCGAACCTTTCAGACAGACGAAAGAAAGTTCTATCGTGAACTGAGTGTACAGCAAAATAACCAGCAAGACACCGAAGTCCCTCAATTGGAAGAAATGACTAACTATTGGTCAGACGTTTGGGGAAAAACTAACAGAAGCAATTTGGACACTGCGTGGTTCCAACTAGAGAAAGCAAGAGCAAGCAATAACCCTGAAATGGAGCTGACGAACATCACAGCTTTAGATGTTTCAGCGGGTTTGAAAAAAGCATGTAACTGGAAAGCTCCAGGTCCGGACATGGTGCACAATTTCTGGTATAAGTACCTGACTAGTGTGCATCCTGCGTTGTCACGGTGTTTTCAGAAGATCATCGAACATCCAGATCTGATGCCAGGCTTTATGCTGCAGGGTACTACGTATATGTTGCCTAAAAAACCAGACGCTCATAATCCATCTGAATTTCCACATGACTATTTGCTTGAAGTCTCAAAAGTATACAAAATTTGTCCACGCATCATTGACTTCCTAAGTCGTGCGATGATGCTATGGGGTACAAGAATCACGTATTTTGATCATGGACAACTGAGGAGAACTAGATCAATACGCATTAAGACGGGTATTTTCCAAGGAGACTCCTTCAGTGCATTATGGTTCTGTTTAGCGTTGAACCCACTGAGCAAAACTTTAAATAGCATGTCTCATGGGTTCCGAGTAAATGATAATGAGGATGGTCATCAAGCGACCCATCTTCTATACATGGATGACCTGAAGCTATACGCTAGTTCGGACGAGAAATTGCAGCAAGTGATTGATGTTACAAAGCAGTTTTCCAATGATATCAACATGGAGTTTGGACTAGATAAATGCCGAACAGTGCATTTAATCAGAGGAGAATTAGGGACCGCAGGGATAGAGAACGATTTCGGGAATGACATCGAGGCAATGGCTGAGGGCGAGTCATATAAATACCTGGGTATTCTTGAATCTAAGGGTATTCAGCATACGATACTTAAGAAAAGCCTAACGACTGCCTCCACTACAAGACTCAGATTGGTTCTGAAGAGTTCTCTCAACTCGGCAAACAAGATCAGGGCAATCAACACCTACGCCATCCCTGTTCTCACGTACTCATTTGGGCTCATCAAATGGTCGAACACTGACCTCGAACGATTAAACAGAATCATCCGCGTAGAAATGACGGAACACCGAATGCACCACCGTAATTCGGCGAGTGAAAGGGTAGTTCTACCACGACATAGAGGGGGCAGAGGCATTGTAGATGTCAGAAAACTGTGTGAGTCACAAGTTACACAGTTGCGAACCTATTTTAACAGCAAGCGAGATGTTACGCTTTACAACACCATCTGTAAAGCGGGTCTTGACTACACGCCCTTGAATTTGTCCTCAGAGGAGGCCTTGAATATCAGGGCAGCAACCATAGAGGAATTAGAAACGCAATGGAGACAGAAAGCCATCCACAGCGAACACCCCAAAACGCTAGATCAATATGAAGTGGATAGTGAGGCATCCAATATTTGGCTGAGAAAGGGACTCCTGTATCCAGAAACGGAAGGATTCGTCATTGCGATTCAGGATAGAGTTGTCAGCACCAGGAATTATCGCAAACACGTGTTACATCAAGACGTGGTTGATCGGTGCCGATTATGTGGAGATACCAACGAATCCATCGAGCACATTATTGCTGGTTGTCGCGTAATGGCTCAAAGAGAATATACGCACAGACATAATGATGTGGCGAGCATTGTACATCAACAACTTGCCTTAAACCTAGGACTCTTAACAGAATGGATGCCTTTCTATAGATACATTCCAATGTCCGTTTTAGAAAATGAAGATTACATCTTATATTGGGATGTGACCATCCAGACGGATCATTACATCCGAGCCAATCGACCTGACATCGTGATGCGAGAGAAAAAAGGTGGAAGAGTCTACATCATCGACATTGCTTGTCCGCTCAACCGAAATTTGCAGGCAACCTACACAACCAAGATTCATAAGTATAGCGAGCTAAGACATGAAGTTAAGGCAATATGGAGGAATGTGAAACATGCACCTATTCATCCTATTGTGATTTCGGCTACAGGCAATGTGCACGCAAGATGCACTGAACATCTTGAACATTTAGGAGTCAGTAGGGTACTGGCGGCAGCTCAAAAGGCGGTTTTATTAAACACCTGTCGCATTGTAAGAAACTTCCTAGACCATCAGGAAGCAAGTGACTAAGAACCTATGGCGTGATACATGGTAGCTCTAAGAAAGCATCCAGAGGCGACTGGTGTCACCTTCAACACTCACGGCCGCTGTGTAAGGATAACAGCGGCAAAGCCAAACTGCAAACTACATCATGCTTCTAATTTTGTACCTACAACATCATCGTAAATGATTTCAAACAACGTATTGAAATAACTTATGACATCTTGATCTCATCAGTCACTTGACTCAGTCCGTGGCTATGACGAAAAACCGGGTTCATCCGAGAAAAAGTATGAAAAAAAAAAATAATAATCCGAAGTAGGATCAATATGTCACAAGTTACTTGCAAGTGAGGGGTGGGTTTCTGTAACTGTTAGGGATGATGAAAAACCTAACTATTTTATTATAAGTTGGGCCGCCCTTGTAAATCAGTTTTCAATCAGAAAATTTGATTATCCTACAGTTTATCAAAAAATCAGGGGGAATAGCGCAATTCACGGTTTTGCACTACAAGAAGCTACAACTAGGAAGAAGAAGAGCAGAAGAACAAGAACGCCGATTTACCGTGAAGGCCATTGAGGTCGAATCAAAAACCTCCGCTAAATCGGGGTACCGGTGTATCATGAAGTTAAAAGATATTGGTTTTCAACACCTCAAAATAGCAATCCTTCGGATTACAGGGCTTCGGATTCCAAATAAATGATTGCTTTTAAACTCAAAGAAAGGAAAACCTTCACTCACAAATGTAAAACCCTTCCCTGAGAACAAAGTTTACTAAGTGGAATTACTTTGTTATAAATTCATTTTTCCTGGTTCACAATTCATCATTTTAGCTGAAAAATCTTTTTTTTTTCAATTCATTTATTTCGCTAACATTTTTTGAATTGTTAACGATTTAAGTATTTTTTTGAAAATTCTTGTACGGTGTGCCTCGACTGACATCAACCCAAAAGAGCTTGCATGTGCTGATTTTTTTCTGAATATACTTTTGGGATGCCCCATGATCATTTTGAGCCCAAAAAGAAGAAAATCGTTAGAACCCTTTTTGAGAAAACTCCTTTTTTTTTCTTTTTTTGAAGAGGTTAATTAACATATTTGAATGAAAATAAGTTGAACATGGAATTTCATTGGCTCAAACCATTCAGTTTGGCATCCAAAAAGGGCTACAGGTGCTGAACATCTTACGAGAACTGAAACCCTTCAATATTTTTGAAAAATGGTGAAAAAAGTGGGAAAATATCAGTTTTTTGAAAATTGCCTAATTCCAGTTCATCCTATGTCCCAATAAATATAACCAAAATTAGGGCCTTTTCAATATAATCTTTTTTTATGAAATTTTGTTTAACGTCAATTTTATAAATAAAATTTCTCCTTTTTCAAAAGAACTCATTTCCTCAGCGTTTTAGGTGAAAGTTGCCAGTAAGTTATTTGAAAAGGACTTAATTTTGAGTAGATCTAAAAAGAAAACAATGTTCTGGCTGTAATAGAACCAAATTATGGCCTTCTGAATATTGCCATTTTTGATGAAATTTTCTTCAATATAAATTTTTTAAATAAAATGCATCTCTTTCCAAAAGAACTCATTTCCCAAACAATTCAGGAGAAAGTTGCCACCAGATAGGTTAAGGAGGACTTGATTTTTAGTAAATCGGAAAAAATCTTATCGATTTTAAAATGAAAGGTCTCGTTTTTAAAAATAAATAAGTTCCTGAGCATTGGACATGATGGAGTCTGTTCACTTATTCAAAGCTTACAATCATGTTTTCAGAATGTCGTTAATAAAAGTTTTCAGTTCATCATTAAATTATGCAAGCCTTAATTTAATTCCAGCACGAAATACACAATATGATAAAAACATTTTTCCATGTCTCATCCTCCAGAAAAGAAAAATTGAAAAAAAAAATTCAACAAAATTCCATAAAAAGCGTTATTTTTAGCAGGCCATAATTTCGATGCGATTAGAGCTGGAACATTTTTTTTCAGATTTGCAAAAAATCAGGTCCACCTCAACCTATATGGTGGCAATTTTCAAGACCCTATCGATAAACACTATGGCGGGGCCAGCAAAACGTTTTGCTGGCCCCGACGTTGTCCAAAATCAAGTTTATATGAGCGTATCATTTTTTTCTTGATTTGTTCAAATTTGTGCAACCCACTTCGGTCCCAAAAAACTACCCTCTATGTGGAAAACGCTATGGCGGGGCCAGGATACGTTTTGCTGGCCTTGACATTATCCAAAATGAACTTTATATGAGCTTATTAATTCCGTCTTAATTTGTTCAAATTTGTGCAACCCACTCCAACCCCTAAGAACCACCTCCTATGCGGCAAACACCATGGCGGGGCCAGCGAAACGTTTCTCTGGCTCCGAAATTATCAAAAATAAACTTTATATGAAGGTATTAATTTCGTCTCAATTTGTTCAAATTTGTGCAAACAACTTCAACCCCTAAAAACTACCCCCTTTGCGGAAAACACTATGGTGGGGCCAGAGGAACATCCCCGCTATATTTTTCGCCACATAGGGGGTAGCTTTAGGGGTTGAAGTTGGTTGCACGAATTTGAACAAATTGAGACGAAAATAATCCGCTCATACAAATTTAATTCCGGTGTTGCACAAAATCTAATTCTGGTTGAACAAATTTGAACAAATTATGCACTCAATATTTGCCCCAAAAAAGGTTTAATTTGCGTGAATGGTGGGGCCGGTGAAATGGCATAGGATGAACTGGAATAAGGCGATTTTCAAAAAACTTATTTTTTCCCACTTTCTTCACCATTTTTCAAAAATATTCAAGCGTATCAGTTTTCGTAAGATTTTTCAGCACCTGTAGCCCTTTTTCGGATGCCAAACTGAATGGTTTGAGCAAGTGAAATTCCTCGTTTATCTTTTTTTCATTAAAATATATTAATTAACTTGTTCAGAAAGCACCTCGTGTTTTATTAACAATTATTCTTTTTTTGGTAGAAAATTGATTTTTCGGTTCGTAATTAGTATACATACATGTTTAAAAATTTCTGTATATTGTTGAAAATTTTGTGTGTCTTTCCTGGTAGAATATTCTTCTTCTTGGTGATTAATTCACCTTTTTAGTTAGAAATTCAACTATCGGGATGAAAATTCGATTAAAAGTTAAAATATCTGGTTGAAAATTCATGTATTTTGTTAAAGATTATTATTTTTCCGTTAGAAAAATAATTTTTCCCATTGGGCATCAATTTTTCTATGGTTGAAATTTTTTTTTTATTCTAAATCAATTTTTTGAACTGAAAAGTTAATCTAATTTTTTGTCGGCATTTTTTTTTGTTTAAAAATTTATTCCTCGAACTAAAAGTTAAACAATTCCATGCTTTGTTGAAAATTGATATTTTTAAATTGCAAATTTATCTATTTTGCTAAAAATTTGTTTTTTTTTTTGGTAGAAAATTAACATTTTCGTTTGGAAATTTCATTAAAAATTCGTCTTAATAACTTAAAACTCAAAATTTCAGAAGAGATTTTTTTCTTCATTGATTGAAAAATCATTCTTGGTTGAAAATGTAATTCTTTTATTGAAAATTTGTATTGACTTATTTTTGGATACTCTCTGTGCAAAAGCGGCTTTTTCATTTTCAGAAATGATAAATCGATGATGGAAGGATATTGTTTCATAGATTTTTGTTACCTTCGTTTAATTAAATATTTTATAAGAGAAAATGCCACTAACAAGGATTAAAAAATATATATGCCTTTATTTTCGAAATCTATATGACATTTTATGGATAATTTGTAAAGAAGCCTTATACACGGACAGTGAAATAATTTTAATTACATAAGATTCTTGCTTGGAAAATATATTCCCAAAGAGAGATCTCATATTCATTCTTTGTACACCATTCAAATATTTGAGCTTCTCAATGTGGATTGATATAAATACATATATTCAATTTAAACATCAGTTATTTGAACTTCTTGAAGTAAAATACATATGCGGGTCCGGGACTTAATCTTCTGAATAGATTTAGTGTTATACTGATACAAATTTGCCGTCTCACCAAACCTCGCAATAATACAGTTACGCTGTTCTCAAGACTCTACGTTAATCAATTTTACATACTTTGAAAAAAATGAGATCCTTTTGTATTCTGGTCTCAACCGTGTACGTTGCCCTTAGTTCTATTGGTAAGTAGAGCATAAATTATCACGCTATTTACTTCACAAAACAAAGGTATATAGAACCGACGGCATTAGCGCTACCCGAAGTACACCGCGAGGAAGTTGCACGATCGGATTTTGTACATCATACAGCCCTTAAAAGGGCTAAAAGGGCTCGTAGAATTTTCAACGACTAGAATAAATGACTAGTGGAATGCCTAGAACGGAAATCGAATCACTCATGTACACGAACACAAAAACTAAACGACTAGAATAGACGATCTAAAAATCAGACTCATAAATCAAACGTCAGACTCTTTTTTGCTACTATAGCGGGTTCTTTTCTCATCAAAAGATCTATACAGAGATTTACGCTTTCTGTCTTCTTTCGGTGTACCATGCTTCAACATCCAACAGAAATCTGCCATGATATTTTCATCCCACCTTCCTTGATATCCAGTTTCCATGACTTTTGCATCTTGGAGAAAGCGTTCGTTTTGCTCTTCACTAAATTCACCTAGATTATCTGGAAATTTGTCTAGATGTGCATGCAAAAAATGTACCCTGCTGGAAGTAAAAAGATAGAGATCCTATCCTTTTGAATCATTTTGATTCTTTATGATCGAAATAGATAGAGAAAATTTATCCCATTCTATCTCTTTGTCAATCTAAATTCGGCACTATCTTTTTCAAATCTCTCTTTTCCATCTCATCCTATACTTTATCTATCCAGGTCTATTTTTTTATATCTCTCTATCAATCTAAACTCCTCACATCTTTTTCAATCTCCTTCTCCCTATCTCATCCTATCCTGCTTCCATCAAAGTCAATCTTTTTCTATCTTTTTGTCTATATAAATTCACCTCTTTCTTTTCTAATCTCCTTTTCTCTATCTCATCCTATCCTGCTTCCATCAAAGTCAATCTTTTTCTATCTTTTAATTAATCTAAAATCCCTTAATTTTTTTCAATCTCCTTTTCCCTGTCTCTTCTTATCCTCGACTCATCCACGTCAATTTTTCTCTATCTGTTTGTCCATGTGAATGCGCAGAGATAGAAAAACTTTGACTTTAATAGATACAGGATGAGATGAGAAAGAGATGGATAAAAATAAACGTGAATTTAGATTGAAAAATAGATAGAAAGTTATAGACATAATATAAGAAAGATGAGATTATGAAAGATAGGTGAGAATTTATATTAAAAGAGAGATGGGAAAATATTGACGAGTATAGATGAAGGACAAGATAAGATAAAATAAGAGGGGGTTGAAAAAGATTGACGGAACTTTAGATTGATAGAGATATGGAAAAAGATTGACCTAGACAGACGAAGGATAGTATGAGATAGAGAAGAGGATATTGATAGAGGTAGACGTGAATTCATATCGAAAAATAGATAGAAAAAGATAGACGTTGATAGATGTATAATACAATGAGATAGGGAAGAGTAGATCGAAAAAGATAGATGGAAATTTAGATTCATTCAGAGATAGAAAAATATTGACGTCGATAGATAAAGGATAAGATGAGATAGAGAAGAGGGTATTGAAAAAGATAGACGTGATTTCAGATTGATAAATAAATATAAAGAGATAGACATTGATAGATGCATGATACAATGAGATAAGGAAAAGGATTTCGAAAAAGATAGACGTGAATTTAGATTGACAAAGGGATGGAAACAGATTGAAGTAGGTAGACAGAGGAAAAGGTGAGACAGAGGAGAGGGTATTGTAAAAGATAAACGTGAATTTGATTGAGAAATAGATAGAAAAAGATTGACGTTGATAGATGTGTGATAAAATGAGGTAGGGAAGAGAATATTGAAAGAGATAGAGGGGAATTTAGATTAATTTAGGGATAGAAAAATATTGACGTGGATATATGAAGGATAGGCTGATATAGAGAAGAGGATATTGAAAGAGATAGACGTGAATTCAGATTAAAAAATAGATAGAAAGAGATTGACGTGGATAGATCGGGGATAAGAAGAGATAGGGAAAAAATATTGAAAAAGATAACAGGAGTTTAGATTGATAGAGATATAGAAAAAGATTCACGTGGATATATAAAGTATAGATTGAGATAGAAAACAGAGGATTGAAAAAGGTAGACGCGAATATAGATTGACAAAGAGATAGAATGGAGTAAATTTTTTCTATCTGTTTCTATCATAAAGATTCGAAATTATTCCAGCAGGAAATTATTCCATAATTCCAGCAGGGTACGCTAGATGGCTGAGGGTAAAGTAACCAACAAGTAAAATCAGTCTTCGGGCCTGTAAGTTGAGGCCTAGCTAACCGTTGTCTTCCAAGTTCATCACAGTTGTCGACTGTGAGATAAAGAACTTAATTTTAATTATGTATTTATATAAGCATGGACGTCACGTTGTCTTTCTGATACGTGGTTAGAGTCAAATTAATTTTTCAACTTTTCGATGGACTCCCCAATTTTGAGGGATAGAAAAAGATAAGAGCCCTCGGTCACGAAGGATACATGAAGAGATTGAAAAAGATTGAAATAAGTAATAGATAGATAGACTAAGGAATATATAGAGATAAAGAGTCTTCGGCCAAGAAGGATAGAAGAAGAGAATGAAAAAGATTAAAATTCGTAATAGATAGATAGACTGAGGGATAGAAAAAGATAAGTCTTCGGTCACGAAGGATGAAGAAAGTGATTGAAAAAGATTGGAATTTGTAATACATAGATAGACTAATGGATCGAAAAGATAAGAGTCCTTCGTGACGTAAGATAGAGAAGAAGATAGAAAGTTATTGGGATTAGGGATAAGAAAAGATGGCGTTTTAGGTATGCAAAGTGAACCATTGAGAGAGATAGAATAGTTCTATCTTTTCCTATCCCCAAACGTCTATCTTTTCAATCTTTTCACTTCCAGCAGGGTAGTTTCAAATTCATCAGGCTTCCTAGCTTTCTGAACTCTTCAACCATTTTGGCAACAATCTTTTTATTCTGTGGACTTTTGTTATTTCCTAAAACGTTCCGTGCTATATCTTTGAAACTGAGCCAGGCTGCTTTCTCAAGTCGAGTCATTGTACCAATGAAATTTACATCTTTGAACATAGTGCGAATTTGTGGTCCGTCGAATATTCCTTCTTTCAACTCGGCCTCAGAAAGTTTCGGAAATTTGGATTGAAGGTATTGAAAAGGCTTGATATGCAACGGAGAAATGAGAATTTTCTATGGATCCACAAGAGACTCATTGATGGTGTTGTCAGAACCTGGAGTTAGCGATGATCTTACTGGCCATTGTTTTGTCTTGCTGTAGTGATTCCCTTTATTTCTACTATCCCGCAAACACAAATAGTAAGGATATTTGGTGAATTCTGACTTTTGCCCAAGCAGCATGGTTATTATTTTCAAATCTCCGCACATCAGCGATAAATGCTTTCCATACTGAGTTTTCTGTAAAAGTATTTGTATATTCGTATGTTTCTCTTCCATGACAGTTGAATAAGCAATCGATACAGAAGCATAAACGTTCGTGTTTTGAAGTAAGACGGCCTCTATACTTCGTTTTGAAGAGGCTATAAAGAGTATCCAATCAGAAGCATTGTAAGAATTCTCTTTCAGCTGATTTATGAGACTCTCGACATCGGTACAAGATACTAAAGAGGAATCTTCTTCCTTCTTAACAAATTTGCGGAACTCCAAGTCTCGGTTTCGATAGATAGAAACTTTTGTTCTAGGTTCTAAAATTTGAATTCAGGATTTGAATTCAGCGGCCCCTAAAACATATAATAAACATGGTCTGACCCCCGCACTTGAAAAATAAAATTTTAGGCGGATATGTCAGAACCCTGACGTGCTGGGGGTTTTTGGACCTCGGATTCGAATTCAGCGACCCAAAAAACATATAGTCAACATGGTCTGACCTCCAGGCCCGGACAACGATTTTTTTTGTGTGGCTGTGTGATTTTCACTCTTCCAAGCATTTAAAAACAGAATTGTATTTAAATTTATATTCATCATTTATTATGTTACATTCTGCGCTACCCCCTGTCCCTCATTTTAATCAATTCCTTATATATTTATGAGTGTTTTAAATTTAGATTTCTTCTTTTTCTGAAAATATTATTTAAGTAGGGGAAAGTGGGATATAGTGTCAGCGCGGAGCATGGCGACTCTTTCAAATAATGCTCGTGTTTGTTCATTTTCATATTAATTTTTTTACGTAACATAGCTTTCTTGGGTACTCAAGAAAGCTGTTTCATGAAAAAAAAAACTAATATAAAACTCGAGAAACACGAGCATTATTAGCAAGAGTCAACGTGCCCCGCACTGACACCATGCCCCACTTTCCTCTATGCACACTCCCGGATCTCGTACAAGAAACTATTTCTCAAAGTATTATTCTGTAAAACTTTTAACGATGTTGAATTGTTATGTTCATTTTGTAGTAAGCTGAAATAGATAAGTGTGTAATTTTTTTTTCTTAGTCAAGTAATCACTCGAAATTACATTATATTGGTGGAGGTAAGGTGAGAAATATGTAAGTGTCAGAGTACACTTTATCATTGTGTAAATAAAGTTAAAAATCTTACACAATCGCGTTCTTTTACTAAACTTGTTTTATAGGGTACTGATTATTTCAAAAAAAAAAAAATTGTATAGCTTTTAGAAATGCTTGGCAAACTTTAATGTTTCCATTTATGTTGATATTTCAGTATAACTGACTTCCAAAAAAGATAATCCTGTTTTCTTACTTTTCACAGAAATATCATCGGGTATGCCGCCCAAAACAAGGGACTTTCTGTCAAATTTTGGTATGAGTAGTGAACATACGAATCATCTAGGTAACTTTAGTACAAATAAGAATTTTTAATATAAGTACTAGTTATTACTGTTATGCCATTAAGCATTATCCGTTTCAGGGCAAGCGTGACTCACTTGGTGAGGAATGAGGGGCTATAGATTTTTAGATTGGTACAGAGTTGCCGTGTTATTTATTTAAGTAACAAGTACATTCCGCAACACCGCTCCGACCCAGATCGCTGATCAATCTTCCTAGCGATCACTCCAGGCTGAGAGCTTCATGAAGTCATCATGTCAAGCTCTCCACTCGAACCCATTAGTGTCCACGGTCTTTTATTGCAGGCGTCATTCACTTCATTGACACACTTCATCGTGCATTGCCTATGCACACTTTTCTGCCCTGACATATCTCTTGAGCTTCCTTTACGTCCATTTTTTTTGTAGAGGAGGTGAGAATGCATTTACGCACTGAGTGTGGGGCTTGACCTAAAAAACGGTAATACCCACCACGCCTCTCTGAACGCCCTGCACCTCATCGTCCCCCGCTAATGATCAGTCCGGGGCTTTCCTTCTGCTGCAGCGCAGAGGAAGCACTGCGGAGGACTTTCGCACGTCGCAGCCATATTTCCCTCTTTGCCGCACCTGGAACAGGCCTTTGTCCGGTCTGGACCCCTGCAGCTCGCTGCCAAGTGGCCAAAGCCTAGGCAGCGGTAACACCTTAAGGTCTCCGTCTTCTTTCGCACGCGACAGGATAACCATCCCACTTTAAGGTGTCTCGTGCGGAGAAGCCTCGACGCAAGTTCCTACTTTTCTCAACCAAGGCCTTCATCTTACCTCTGACGGCCTTCTTCGTCAAGTTTACCTTTATTTCTTCGTTCGCCGCTTCACCGGAGTGGTTTCAGATAGCAGCCTGCACCTCTTCCGCCTCTGTAGACGTGTCAAGGTGCAAGAACACGACTTCGATGCGGGGAACGAGCTCCTTCACGTTCCCCCCATCACCGACCGCTTCATTTATGGCCGCCGACAGCTTGAATCTGCCATCCGCTGCCGGCCCCACCTCCACCAGAATCTCCCCATGTCGGGTCAGCTTGACACCCTTGATTTTCACACCAAGGCTGTTCGGCTTCACCTTCTTTTTTAGGTCTTTGAGGACCTCGGCATAGCTCGAGCCTTCGGCTGGTCTTATCAGGACCTCCTCAGGTCGAGCTCTCCTTTTTGGTTTCTTCTCCTTAGTGTTTTTGGCGCAGTTGTTGTCGCCCCCAGGCTTTCATTTTTCAGAGTCGAGGACGCCACAGAGGTAATGCAGGTCCTCTGTTTCTGGGCCTTCTGCCTTGTGTCCCTTGCCTCAATAGAACTCAATGAAGGCTCACTCTCACGCTTCCCAAGTTGGGGAGTGGCATCCTCCACAGCTTCGTTGGTTTGAGTCCCACTTTGGCTTGTGTCTTTGCTCACATCGGCCTTCCTCTTATATTTTTTTGGGACTTCCTTTCCCGTATATTTTAACGCACCCTGGTAAGAACAACTCAGGGAGCGTATCCTGTGTTGCAGGTTGCCCAAAACACTTACAGCCTCACTCAGTCCATGCCCGATTGGCATGAACATATTACGCTTCGTGTCGCAGAAGGCCTGCATCCTCGCCAGAACATCCTTCAACTCGTCTACGTGTTTTTGATATTTCTCCATGTCTATTGTCGCCCAAATTTTATCTTCCTAGGCATACGACCCCTGTTTGTAGTCATACTGCCACACCACGTCTATTTCTCCTCCCAAGTCCTCACACACACTCCAGTTTAATTTTGGTTGATTCGTCTGCATGCTGTTCCCACGAGTAGCTAGCTTTACGTCCATGCAGTTTCTAGTGCAAGATCTTGTTTTGCTATGGCTTCTTATGTCTCTTTTAATTTGGGTCTCCCTCACACATTAGTGTCTATAGTGTCTCATCAATACCACATTCTTGGAGGATTCTTACGTTACCAGAAATCCTCTAAAGTTCCTCCATATCTCTTGAAATCTTTGGAAATCGAGGAAAGTCATTATGATGAATAGAAACCATTTGAAATCCCTTGTACATGAATAATATTAAACATATTCGTTGAAGCTTATTTCAATCGTTCTGAAATGATTGTTCACTCTGATAGCGTAGTACAAAATCTTCTGTGGATTTTTTTTCGAATATTGATTTGCTTATTTGAATGCTCAACTGATGTCAAAGCAGCCCTTAGTGATTAATACCCTATGTATTTAACGAATGTTCCTGTTAAGATACGTTTCCCACAGTCATTTTGAAGTATTTGTGGACCCCAATAGCTTAATTGAAAAATCTGCTGTGGTTTTAGTATTTTAGAAATGTTGATTTCCTTAGTTGAATGTTTAAGGTATATCGAAATGAATCTGATAACTAATTTAAAAAATGTTCCTCTCAGAGGAACCTTTCTGGAATAATTTTGAAGTAGCGAATCACTTTGGTGATGTTGAAACAACCCCAAAAATAAATTTGATCAATTGAACTACAAATTAGTTATGATCCCAATAGCTTGATCAAAAGTCCAGTGGTTTCAGATTTTTTGAAATGTTTATTTCCTTACATGAATCTTTAAGGGTTGTTCAGATAACCCTGAAAATAAGATCAAACACTCTTCCTCGTAGGGAACGTTTCCCGCAATTATTTTAAAGATACTCATTACACCTGTAGTTTATAAAAAAAAAGCTCATCTCACTTTGGTTACTTGGAACTGTCGATTTCCTTTCCTGATTCTTAATGTCAGTAAGACAACGATTATAATAAGTTTCAATAATTTGCCTGGCAGGGGTGATTCCTCACCCAAAAAGGTGAACTTTCCAGGAGATGATAAGCGAGGAAAAGTTAATCCTCTCTTTCTTGTTGCAGAGTCGAGTACACAGTCCGAGCGTTCACGAGCAGACGCATCCACACCTGGTATGCCTCGTTCTGGAACTTCTTATCCTTCCACCAGACCTCAATTTTCTGAAACGTCTTCTCCTCCTCCCAATGCTCCTCGTCATGCCATGTCAAGGCCTCCTTCTGCCAGGTCCAGGTCTCCTTCTGCCAGGTCCAGGCCTCCTTTTGCCAGGTCCAGGTCTCCGAATGCCAGTAATTCTTCTTTACGCGTATTTGGAGTTGAACTTCAAAATATTCAATTTATTCGGCTTATTCCGAAAGAGAATCCAAACCGGCGATTTGAAATTCAACGATACACTTTTCCGTCCGATGGATCAATCTATTTAAGAGGAAAAAGTTACTTACAGCTGCCCATGCCAACTCAAGAACAAATTGTATTATCAACGTCTGATGGTGAAATATTTGCAATAGTGGAGGACAGCAAAACACTTCGAGCAATATATTCAATAATAGCTGGCTCAGAAAAAAGAGCAAAAATAAACATGCATAGCCGCAGGGTGAACGCTATGACCTCGGAAGAAATGCAGGAATCTCCTGTAGGCAGGAACAAGCGAATCCCAAAGAATTTTCAAACAGTGTTTATAAATGGGTTTCTTCATACAAATTAAGTTCAATATATTGCAAGTGGGTGGTGAACAAGGGCTCGGATTCTGTAACCGCTCATGTGACATTGGAGAACCAAAACTCTATCTTATTTCTGGTCGCACCTTCAAATATCTACTTTTAGCAAATAATTGAATATGTGGTTTTTGTTCGATAAATTAAAAAATTCTACCCACTTCCTCAAGTAATTTTTGATCATATAACCTCAAAAAAATGTTGTATAGAAAAAGGAAGAACACGTATTAGTTGATTCTTAAAGCAGATT
This sequence comes from Andricus quercusramuli, assembly GCA_932178445.1. Lineage (NCBI taxonomy): Eukaryota > Metazoa > Arthropoda > Insecta > Hymenoptera > Cynipidae > Andricus > Andricus quercusramuli. Next base: position 128,654 of record CAKNXH010000841.1, on the reverse strand, counting down.
GAGTATAAAAAAATGGATAGTTTTTAGTTGGAAATTGCCTTATCATGCTGGAAATTCCAGTCTTCCATTTTATTTTATTTTATGGTCTTCGAAAACCCCTATAAGTATCAATTCACTTCAAAATGAGAGAAAAATTAATATTATTCGTTTTGGGAACCTCATAAATCAGGAAGATATGAGCATAAGAATTTAAAAAAAAAAATTGGCACACCCTAATGATTCTGTTTATATAAGAAAAACTTTTTTGATATTTAAAATACGACAATATTACATGATACAGTACTATAGTACTGTATCTTACATGTTTGTTTGCGTCTTCGAGACACGTCGAACGACCTATTGAGGAACCTTCTATAACATCTTATGATCTAGCAATACCGATTCATAAATTGAAAAAATATGTTGTTTACCTTGTTGATATGAGGAAAACGTTTTTAATATTGGGAATATAACTATAATGTAGATAATATATTTGATCGCGTCTTCGAGACGCATCGATTGCCAAAATTAGGAACTTCTCGTGATTTACTATAACCTACCAATATCGTTTTTAAAATTTTAAACAAAATAAGTTTCATCGTTCACGAAAGGATTTTTCTATTTTGGGAATATAACAGTACTGCATTTTATGTAATTGTCATCGTCTTCGAGACACGTGGATTGATCTTTTGATGAACTTCCGAAGGCCATAAGTCATTAATCAATATATGCGCAGAAAGTTTTAGGAAAAGTTACATTGTTTCTATGAGCTTCTAATTTGAAATATAAGATTACCGTAGGTTAAAAAGTTGTTTGTTGTAACTGAACCCATCAATTGACATTTTGGTGGGCCCTCTGATTTTCTGAAAATAAAATTTTCGGAAAGACAGAAAAATAAGTCTGCACACAATAGTGAGGGCTTCTCAATTCACGGACTTTGTTGGAGATTCATCTATTTGTGTAGAGAATTGACCTTCGATAGAAATGTCATCTTTTTCAATTACCAGTGCAACTGTTCGGTTGATAATTAACCTGCTTCAGTTGATGATCCAACCATTTTGTTGAATATCTTCCAATATTCAAATATTTCATTTTTTCCCAAGGAATTATTATTAGCAGTTGAAAATTCATCCGAAAATCTTGAAAGTGACCGTAAGTAAGTACATTTTAAGTTCGAAGACAAAATATAACACTCGCGCTCATGAAACTCGCCAAATTTGAATGCACTCTTCTCAAAGAGCAGTTCTGGATCTTGCTAATTTGATAATGTACCA
>CAKNXH010000841.1:33871-122401 GCA_932178445.1 Andricus quercusramuli | reverse complement strand
GGAAGAACGCTGTTACAAATTTTCGAAGAATAGAAAAAATACGAAAAGATATTGTGGGAGAATCAGTATAAGCCTATAATTGACTTATAAGCCTATAATTAATTCATTTTAGACAGAATATACGGAACTATTGAATCTTCTGTTTCTTGTTGCAGAGTTCAGTGCACAGTTCGAGCGCTCAGATATTGGCAATCCTATTCCTGATATTTCTCGGTCCAGGACTACTCACTCTCATGATATAAATCAATCTCCCGAAAGGTCTGTTCGTCCTGCCAGGCCTCATTTTCCTGTCAGGTCTTCTCGTCCTCCCGAGTCTTCTCTTCGTGGCAGGTCCAGATCACCCTCTGCCAGGCATTCTACTTTACAAGTACTCGGATATGACCTTGAACAACTTAAATCTATTAGGCTCATTCCCTACGCAAATCCAGACCGACATTTCGAAATACGAAGATACACTTTTCCACCCGATACACCAATTTATTTGAGAGGGAGACATTACGTCCTTCAGCCCCTGCCAACTGGAGAACAATCTGTACTGTCAACGTCCAATGGTGATGTGTTTGCAATTATAGAGGATGATAAATACCTTCGTGCAATATTTCGTGTAAGAGATGGAAGTCAAGAGCGGGCAAAAATAAACGTGGGCACCGGCCAGGTTGACTTTATGACCCCAAAAGAAATTATGGAATCTCCCGCAGGAAGAGATCGCCCAATCTCAAGGAATTTTCAAACAGCAGTGATATACGAATTTCTACCCTAAGATATTGTTCATTTGTGAACAAATGAATAATTGAAATGTATTATTATATGATGATCTAATAATAATAATAATTATATAATAATCCGAAGTAGGATCAATATGTCACAAGTTACTTGCAAGTGACGGGTGGGTTTCTGTAACTGTTAGTGATGATGAAAAACCTAACTATTTTATTATAAGTTGGGCCGCCCTTGTAAATCAGTTTTCAATCAGAAAATTTGATTATGCTACTGTTTATCAAAAAATCAGGGGGAATAGCGCAATTCACGGTTTTGCACTACATGAAGCTACAACTAGGAAGAAGAAGAGCAGAAGAACAAGAAGGCCGATTTACCGTGAAGGCCATTGAGGTCGAACCCGAAATCTCCACTAAATCGGGTTACCAGTGTATCATGACGTTGAAAGATAGTGATACGTTCAAAAGTTCTTATAATTTTGATATTGTCTCTTCGATTTTGATAAAAAAATTTCATATATATTCTTCCAATCAGTATTATTAATTGTTTACATTCTTGACTGCATTATTATATGAAAACAGAATTGGTTTTCAACTTACAAAACTACTTTAATTCTTCTCATTTGTTCACGAATCAAATCTCCACTGATCACGCCTCAAAATAGCAATCCTTCGCATTACAGGGCTTCGGATTACGGATGAATGGTTCCTTTTAAACTCAGAAAAAAGAAAAACCTTCTTTTACAAATGTGAAACCCTTTCCTGAGAAAAGAATCTACTAAGTGGAATTACTTTGTTAAAAATGCATTTTTTCTTGTTCATAATTCATCATTTTAGCTAAGAAATCTTTTTTTTAATTAATTTATTTCGCTAACATTTGTTGAATGTTCTGAATATACTTCTGCGATGCCCCACAATCACTTTGAGCCCAAATAGAAAAAAAATCGCTTGAACCCTTTTTGAGAAAACTCTTCCTTTTCTTTTTTTGAGGAGGTAAATTAACATATTTTAATGAAAACAAGTTAAACGCGAAATTTCATTGGCTCAAACCATTCAGTTTTGTATCCAAAAAAGGGCTACAGGTGCTAAACATCTTACGAGAACTGAAACCCTTCAATATTTTTGCAAAATGGTGAAAAAAGTAGGAAAAAATCATTTTTTTTTAAATTGCCTAATACCTGGCAACATTATTACATTATAGCTGTAACATTATTTTTTTAGATTTGCAAAGAATCAGGTCCAACTTAACCTATATGGTGGCAACATTCAGGACCATTTCGCTGGGTTCCGCATTATTCTCGCTTGAATTTGTTCAAATTTGTGCAACCAACTTCAACCCCTAACAACTACCCCCTATCAGCAAACAATATGGCGGGACCAGCGAAATGTTTTTCTGGCTTCGATATTATCCAAAATAAACTTTATATGAGCGTGTTATTTTAATTTTAATTTGTTCAAATTTGTGCAGCCAACTTCAACCCCTGAAAACTTCCCTTTGCGGGACAAACATCATGGCGGGGCCCGCGAAACGTTTCGCTGGGCCCGACATTATCCAAAATCAACTTTATATGGGAGTATTATTTTCTTATTAATTTGTTCAAATTGGTACAACCAACTACAACCCCTAAAAACTACCCCCTGTGCAGCAAACATTAAGGCAGGCCAGAGAAACGTTTTGCTGGCCTTGACATTATCCAAAATGAACTTTATATGAGCTTATTAATTCCGTCTTGATTTGTTCGAATTTGTGCAACCCACTTCAACCCCTAAGAACCACCTCCTATGCGGCAAACACCATGGCGGGGCCAGCGAAATGTTTCTCTGGTCCCGACATTATCCAAAATAAACTTTATATGAAGGTATTATTTTCGTCTCAATTTGTTCAAATTTGTGCAACCACCTTCAACCCCTAAAAACTACACCCTTCGCGGAAAACACTATGGTGGAACCAGCGGAACGTCCCCGCTATAGTTTTTGTCACATAGGGGGTAGTTTTAGGGGTTGAAGTTGGTTGCACGAATTTGAGCAAATCGAGACGAAAATAATCCGCTAATACAAATTTGATTTTGGATAATGTCGGGCCCAGCGAAACGTTTCGCTGTCCATGCCATAGTGTTTGCCCCGCAAAGGGAAGTTTTCAGGGGTTGAAGTTGGCTGCACAAATTTGAACAAATTAAAATTAAAATAATACGCTCATGCAAAGTTCATTTTGGATAATGTCGGGGCCAGCTAAACGTTTCGCTGGCCCCGCCAGTGTTTTTTTGAGTTATCAGGTACTGCCGGTGTTGCATAAATTCTAAATTTGGTTGAACAAATTTGAACAAATTCTGCACTAAATATTTGGCCCAAAAAAAGTTTAATTTGCGTGGGTAGTGGGGCCAGCGAAATGTTCCTGCAACTTTCTCCTGAATTGCTCAAGAAATGAGTTCTTTTGAAAAACTATAAATTTTATTTTAAAAATATTGAACAAAATTTCATAAAAAAGGGCCATATTCAGAAGGTCATAATTTTGGTACTATTAGATCTACTCAAAATTAAGTCTTTCTTAAATAACTTACTGGCTACTTTCACCTAAAACGCTAAGGAGATGAGTTCTTTTGAAAAAAGAGAAATTTTGAGTCTATTGGAGCTAGAGTAATGTTTTTTTTAGATCTACTCAAAATCAAGTCTTCTTAAACTAATTATTCGGTCATTTTTACCAGATATGCTTAGGGAATAAGTTATTTCCCCAGAACTATATATATATTTTTTTTCATTTAAATTATTCGCTCAAAATCGCCTTCTTAAGACCATAACTCCCAAACTATTAGGGATAGAACATACGATATTTTTTTTTTTTGCAACAAATTTGAAGCACTTCAATTCTTGTTGCGATCTTTGGGACATAGGATCAACTGGAATTAGGCGATTTTCAAAAAATTGATTTTTTCCCACTTTGTTCACCATTTTTTAAAAATATTCAAGGGTTTCAGTTTTCGTAAGATGTTCAGCACCTGTAGCCCTTTTTTGGATGTCAATCTGAATGGTTTGAGCAAATTAAATTCCTTATTCAACTTATTTTCATTAAAATATATTAATTAACTTCTTCAGAAAAATGAAAAAAAATAGTTTTCTCAAAAAGGGCCCAAGTGATTTTTTTCTTTTTGGGCTCAAAATGATCGTGGGACATCCCGGAAGCATATTCAAAAGCGAGCCCTTTTGGATTGAACTCAGTCTAAGCACATCGTGCTTTATTAAAAATTATTCTTTTTTTGGTAGAAAATTGATTTTTTGGTCCGTAATCAGTTTTTTAAAGAAATTGAAAATTAATTTTCCAGCTAAGAATTCAACTATATCATGTTTTTTTGAATATTAATCTTCTTCAGTTAAAAATTCAACTACATACTTCTTGAAAAATTTCTGTATATTGTTGAAACTTTTGTGTGTCTTTTGTGGCAGAATATTATTCTTCTTGGTGATTAACTCACCTTTTTGGTTGAAAATTCAACTATTTGGTTGAAAATTACATTAAAAGTTAAAATATCTGGTTGAAAATTCATGTATTTTGTTAAAAATTATTATTTTTTGTTACAAAAATAATTTTTCCCATTGGGAATTGATTTTTCTATGGTTGAAATTTTTTTTATTCTAAATCAATTTTTTGAACTAAAAATTTAACCTGATTTTTTATCGGCATTTTTTGGTATAGGCATTCAATTTTCTTCTGTAGGAAATTTATTTGTTCATTTGAAAAATAAATTATTTCGCTCTAAATATATTTTATTTGTTTAAAAATTTATTCCTTGAACTAAAAGTTGAGCAATTCAACTTTTTTTTTTAAATTGATATTTTTAAATTGAGAATTCATCTTTTTTGCTGAAAATTTGTCTTTTTTGGTAGAAAATTAACATCTTTGGTTGGAAATTTCAGGAGAAATTAAAATATTTGTTTGAAAATTCGTTTTTTTTGGTTAAAAATCAATTTTCTAAATTAGAAATTTAGCCATTTCATTTTCGCTAAAAAGTTTGACCTTTTCCAGTTAGAGATTCACTCATTTTGTTGAAAACTCGTATTTTTAAGTCAAAAATTCAATAATTGTTGTAGAAAATGCATATTTTTGAGTTGTAAATTCAACTTTTTCTTCAAAAATTCGTCTTAATAACTTAAGAACTCAACATTTCTGAAGAGATTTTTTTCTTCATTGATTGAAAAATCTTTCTTGTTTGAAAATGTAATTCTTCTATTGAAAATTTGTATTTTTTGGTTTGATTTAATAGTTTTTTCTTTTGCTTGGATGACAATTAATTAACCTGACTGAAAATGTAATAATAAAATTCTGAGTTAATGAATCTTTATCAACTGAAACTGAAATCGTATCTAGTTTGAAAATCACTCTTGACTTATTTTTGGATACTTTCTGTGCAAAAGAATTAAAAAATATATATTTCTCTAGTTTTCGAAATCTAGATGAAATGTTATGGATATTTTTCGAAGAAGCCTTATATAGACAAATTCGACACGGACAGTAAAATAATTTTAATTACATAAGATTCTTGCTTGAAAAATATATTCCCAAGAGAGATCTCATATTTATTCTTTGTACACTATTCAAATATTTGATCTTCTCAATGTAGATTTATATAAATACATACATTTAATTTAAACATCAGTTATCTGAACTTCTTAAAGTTAAATACATATGCGCGTCCGTAACTTGAACTTTTAAATATATTTAGTTTTATACTGATAAGAATTTTTCCTCTCACCAAGCCTAGCAATAATACAGTTACGCTGCTCTCAAAACTCTACGTTAATCAATTTTACATAAATTTAAAAAAATGAGATCCTTTTGTATTCTGGTCTTAACCGTGTACGTTATCCTTAGTTCTATTGGTAAGTAGAGCATAAATTGTCACAATTTTTTTATAGGAAATGTTTGGAAAAAAACCTATAATTCCTACTTTGTTTCGTGGAAAGTATTATTTTTTTGCTGTTGAAAAGTACCTAGAGAATGTATATTCCTGTCCTGGAAAACCTGGAAAAGTCCTGGAATTTTTGTTTGAAGAAACGCTAGACACCCTGAATAATTAGACAGATTTTTAGGACTTACCTCAATCAGTATTTTGTAGGTTTTTCAATGCAAAAATTAATTGTCTCATTTTGATCAAATCCTCATATATTTACGAGTGTACACTTTATCATTGTGTAAATAATGTTAAAAATGTTACACAATCGCGTGCTTTTGCTAACCTTCTTTCATACGGTTCCGACTATTTCAAATAAAAAAAATTCTCTAGCTTTTAGAAATGCTTGGAAAACTTAAATTTTACCGTTTATGTTGATATTTAAGTAAAACTGACTTCCGAAAAAGATAATCCTGTTTTTTTAACTTTTCACAGAAATATCATCGGGTATGCCGCCCAAAACAAGGGACTTTCTGTCAAATTTCGGTATGAGTAGTGAACATACGAATCATCAAGGTAACTTTAGTACAAATAAGAATTACTAATATAAGTACTAGTTATTACTGTTATGCCATTAAGCCTTATCTCTATCGGGGCAAGCGTGACTCACTTGGTGGGGAATGAGGGGCTATAGATTTTTAGATTGGTATGGAACTGCCGTGTTATTTATTCAAGTAACCCGTCCATTCCGCAACACTGCTCCGACCCAGGTCGCTCGGACCCATTAGTGTCCAAGGTCTTTTATTCCAGGCGTCATTCACTTCATTGACACACTTCATCGTGCATTGCCTATACACACTTTTATGTCCTGACATATCTCTTGAACTTCCTTCACGTCCATTTTTTTTGTACAGGAGGTGAGAGTGCATTTACGCACTAAGTGCGGGGCTCGAACTAAAAAACGGTAATACCCACTAAACTCACCTCCTCTTCCTGCCAACCCATGTCCTCGGAACCGCTTTCGCATTACTTCAAGGACATGGGGGTAAGGCCAATAAGCCGTGCTTCGGCTTCCACTTTTGACTGCCAGCTGGGCGTTCTTCAAACCATCATCCAACCAGGATGCACGCATCGTCCTCAGCAGTGTGGTGGTACCACACAATGGGCTCGTCGGTCTTCAGCATCCTGGCTGGGCATGTTAGGGTAGGCAGCGCGTCCCTGAGGCTTCTTCATCGAAGCGGCCTCTCTGAAAGCCCTGCACCTCATGGTCCTCCGCTGATGAGCAGTCCGGGGATTTCCTTCTGCTGCAGCGCAAAGGAAGCACTGCGACGGACTTTCGCACATCGCAGCCTTATGTCCCTCTTTGCCGCACCTCCAACAGGCCGTTGTCCTGTCTGGACCCCTGCTGCCCGCTGCCATGTGGCCAAAGCCTAGGCAGCGGTAAAACCTTAAGGTCTCCGTCTTCTTTCGCATGCGACAGGACACCCATCCCACTTTAAGGTGACCCGTGCGGAGAAGCCTCGACGCACACAAATTCCTCCTTTATCTCAACAAAGGCCTTCAGATTGCCTCTGAAGGCCTTCTTCGTCAAGTTCGCCTTTATTTCTCCGCTTCATCGGTTTGAGTCCGCTTCGGCTTGTGTCTTTGCTCACATCGGCCTTCCTCTTATATTTCTTTACGACTTTCTTTCCCGTATATTTTAACGCGTCCTGGTAAGAACAACTCAGGGAGCATATCCTGTGTTCCAAGTTGCCCAAAACATTTCCCGCCTCACTCAGTTCATGCCTGATTGGCATGAACATATTCCGCTTCGTGTCTCAGAAGGCCTGCATCATCGCCAGAACATCCTTCAACTCGTCTACGTGTTTTTGATATTTCTCCATGTCTATTGTCGCCCACATTTTATCTTCCTAGGCATACGACCCTTGTTTGTAGTCATACTGCTCCACCACGTCTAATTCTCCTCCCAAGTCCTCACACACACTCCAGTTTAATTTTGGTTGATTCGTCTGCATGCTGTTCCCACGAGTAGCTAGCTTTACGTCCATGCAGTTTCTAGTGCAAGATCTTGTTTTGCTATGACTTCTTATGTCTCTTTTAATTAGGGTCTCCCTCACACGTTAGTGTCTATAGTGTCTCATCTATACCACATTCTTGGAGGATTCTTACATCATTAAAAATTCTCTAAAATTCCTCCGTATCCCTTGAAATCTTTGGAAATCGAAAAAAGTCATTACGATGAGTAGAAACCATTTGAAATCCCTTGAACATGAATTACATTGAACATATTCATTGAAGCTTATCGCAATTGTTTTGAAATGATTTTTCACCCTGATAGCGTAGTAAAAACTCTTCTGTAGTTTTTTTTCAAATATTGATTTGCTTACTTGAATGCTTAAGTAATGTCAAATCAGCCCTTAGTGATTAATACCCTATGTATTTGACGACTGTCCCTGTTAAGATACGTTTCCCACAGTCATTTTGAAGTATTTGTTGACCCCAATAGCTTAACTGAAAAATCTGCTGTGGTTTTAGTATTTTAGAAATGTTGATTTCTGTACTTGAATCTCTGAGGGATATCCACATGAAGCTGATAATTAATTTAAAAAATGTTCCTTTCAGAGGAACGTTTCTGGAATAATTTTGAAGTAACGAATCACTTTGTGGATGTTGCAACAACCCCAAAAATAAATTTGATCAATTAAACTACAATTGATTCATGACCCCAATAGCTTAATCAAAAGTCCAGTGGTTTCATTTTTTCTGGAATGTTTATTTCCTTAAAGAAATCTTTAAGGGATGTTATGGTAACCCTGAAAATAAGATCAAACACTCTTCCTGGTAGGGAACGTTCCCCGCACTTATTTTAAAGATACTCATTACCCCTGTAGTTTATTAAAAAAAACCCCATCTTATTTTTTTTTTTTTTGGAAATGTAGTTTTCCTTCCCTGATTCTTAATGCCAGTAAAACAACGATTATAACAAGTTTCAATAATTTGCCTGGCAGGGGTGATTTCTCACCCAAAAAGGTGAATTTTCCAGAAAAAAGATTATTATGATTATTACTCTAGCACAGAAGACGAATTCTCAACCAAATGATTGAATTTGAAATGTTCAATTTTTTTCAAAAAATTGAATTTTTAACAAAGTAGTTCATCCTTGAACTATGCAGGTAATGTTTAAACCAAAAAGTCTGAGTCTTCAACGAGATATGTATATGTATAGTATATCAAAATATTAGGTAAGAATAATGCAAATTTTGATACTTAAAGTGCTACTCACCATGCAACATTTTAAGAAACATTTAAGGCCTAGTATTGCTCCTAAGTGTGCTCTTGCGAATCCGGTTGATCAAATAAGTTAGGGTACGCCTTTTTTCGGAAGAAAAATACTATGCCAGAAAAGAAATTAAAATCTGGCAAGATATGCCAGGAGATGATAAGCAAGGAAAATGTAATCCTCTCTTTCTTGTTCCAGAGTCGAGTACACAGTCCGAGCGTTCACCATCAGACGTCTCTACGCCTGGTATGCCTCGTTCTGGAACTTCTTATCCTTCCACCAGACTTCAATTTTCTGAAACGTCTTCTCCTCCCAATCCTCCTCGTCATGCCATGTCAATGCCTCCTTCTGCCAGGTCCACGTCTCCTAATGCCAGTCATTCTTCTTTACGCGTATTTGGAGTTGAACTTCAAAATATTCAATTTATTCGGCTTATTCCGAAGGAGAATCCAAACCGGCGATTTGAAATTCAACGATACACTTTTTCTTCCGATGGATCAATTTATATGAGAGGACTAAATTACGTCGAGCTGCCCATGCCAACTGAAGAACAAATTGTATTATCAACGTCTGATGGTGATATATTTGCAATAGTGGAGGATAGCAAAACACTTCGAGCAATATATTCAAGAATAGCTGGCTCAGAAAAAAGAGCAAAAATAAACATGCGTAGCCGCAGGGTGAACGCTATGACCTCGGAAGAAATGCAGGAGTCTCCTGTAGGCAGGAGCAAGCGAATCTCAAAGAATTTTAAAACAGTGTTTGTAAATGGGTTTCTTGATACAAATTAGGTTCAATTTATTGCAAGTGAGTGGTGCACAAGGGTTCGGATTCTGTAACCGTTCATGTGACATTGGAAAACAAAAATTCTATTTTATTTCTGGTCGCACCTTCAAATATCTACTTTTAGCAAATAATTGAATATGTGGTTTTTGTTCACTAAATTAAAAATTTCTAACCACTCCCTGGCGACATTTTTGATTATATAACCTCAAAAAAAGTTTGTATAGAAAAGGGAATAACACGTATTAGTTGATTCTTAAAGCAGATTAAGTACGAAAAATGGATGGTTTCTAGTTGGAAATTGCTATATCATGCTGGAGATTCAAGTTTTCCATTTTATTTCATTTCATGGTCTTCGAAACTCCCTATAAGTATCAATTCATTTCAAAATGAGAAGAAATAAGTACTAATTGTTTGGGGCACCTTATAAATTAGAAATATATGACCATGAAAATTAAAAAAAAAATTGGAACATCCTAATGATCAATTGATTAATCATTGTCTATTATATTCTGTTAAGATATGTGACTAATTCCTTGTTATTGACTATAATATATTTCCGAATTATAACAGAAAATTGACGCCTTCAGTGGGCCCACATAGTAGACGTATTTTTTTTATAAACGACGGATTTCACTAAATCGTATGTAGAATATTATATAAATTGTGTTATCAGTTTTAGAGACTTAAGTATGTAAATTATTCTGTTTCAAACTAAAATTAATAAAATGTAAATATCTGATAGGAACAAGCTTCAAGCCTACAATCTAAAAGATAACGGACTATAGAATATGGGCATTCCCACGAAAAGTGTCATTTTTGGCAAAAAAAAAAATAAATAAAATTTGGAGCACATCTTTCAAAACTTTTTCACACATTTTACATGCATGAAGGAACGTATTTTTCGGATAGATCACTGATTTCGCACATTAGCAGAAGTTACAATTTTTCTAATTGTTTGGATTTTTCATCATTAAATAAATTGAGAACATAAGATAATTTTGAGTTGTGATTTCTAGTTTAATGTTCAAGATATTTCCCATTGCCCTGTGAGCATCTGAACCACTACCCTCATGTCTCTCTTGGGTAATCCCAGGATTTTCCTGATTCTGTCCATCCTGTACGTGTATCCCATAATAGCTTTCGCCTGTTGGCAACTATGGGTTTGCTCCCAGTATTCCCGGTGCTTCGTTCAGATCCAGCTTTTGCTGGATATCCCGATGAATGAAGAAGCTAGTCCTAGTACCGGTTTCGGGCATATGCGTTGATTTGTTGGGCCGCTTTTTGCCATTTGATTTTGTTTTTCGTTGGTCCAGATCGCTGTGTGACCAGGAACTCATACGAGAGCCATGTTGTTTTTTTCTTCCAATTGGTTTAATGCCTTTTTGCATTCAAAAACCAGCTCTGATGTTCTGTCTGGTTTCACAACTGTAGATATTTCGCTTGGCTGTTCAAGAAGATTGTAATCTGCCTATCAGCAGCGATTTCTTGTATTCATGTCTTGGCACAGCAATGAACGGCCAGAACCTCCGCCTAAAAGACGGTGTCATGCCGCCAAATGGAATCTATATCCACCTCTCTTCTGCGCTGTCATAGATTTCCGCTTCGGACCCTCCCACACATTTTGAGCTGTCTGTCTACCAGATTTCCCCTTGGAGGAGCGGGTAATAATTTTTTTTCTACATATCCCTGCTTGGGATGCAGACAAGGAAAGTTTTGGTGAAGTTCAAGCGTTTCAACGTTTTATCTTGCCTCTTTTCTAGAATTGGCAGAGTGCTGATGAGACTTGGAAGCCTCGTGTGTCTAGTCCCTCAAGTCCATTGTTTTGCTTTTACCAGTTAGCCCATCGTGTCAGCTGCCCTAGTAGTTATTGCAGCGTGTACGGTTTCTTCACAAAGCACGAATCCTATTGCCACTGTGGGCGTAGTCCTCATTATTTCCGGCATGCCTCTAAACGCTAGCGTTTGTAATCGTCGCGGCCTGTCCTGCATCATTTTAATTTCTCACCCGTGGAATCCAAACTACGACCGCGTATAGGAGCCTTGATTTAAGGTCAGTGAAGTAAAGCCATGCAAGTAGTTTAGATTCTAGACCGCACGTCGTACTGAAAGCTCTTCTATACATCCAAAATGTCATGACAAATTTTCTGCATTGGGTCTCAAGATGCTTCGAATTATATTAATTAATTGAGAATTATTTATTCTTTACCTTCTTGACTGCATTCTCATATAAAAAAGTTGTTTTTAACTTATTGAACTATTCAAATTGTCTTTAATGGCTTACATGTCATATCTCGACTAAAGTATGCAATTATAGTACGAGCCTATTAAATGCTTAACCTTTTCACTTCTGGTACTTTTTCTCCTGAAAAAGAGTTTAGCACTTGACCCGAGGCGGAATGCGACAAACCCCGTTTGTCCCCCATTCCTGGCCACATCTCATTTTCTGATCAGGTCTTCTCCTCCTGCCGAAACTCTTCTTCGTGCCAGATGGCATGGAGACCAGGTCCTCATCTGCTCCCACTGCCGAATCTCCAAGTCCTCTTTGCATCAGGTCCAGATCTCCTCCTGCCACACATTCTTCTTTTTGCGTACTTTGATTTGAACCTAAACTTATATTTATTTGGCTTATCTCCAACACGAGCCCGAGACGGCGATTTGAAATTCAAAAATACAGTTTTCCTTCCGATAAACCAATTCATTTGAGAGGAAGCCATGGAGTCATTGTGACGTTCTCACAAAAGTGGAGGATAATAAAAAGCCTCGTGAAACCAATGCAATAAGAACTGAATATTACTGGGTTTGAAAGAACATGGACAACAGCAAGTTTGAAGAAATAACACTACGAGAAATCAAGGCATCTCCCGCAAGCCGTGAAAATCCAATCTCGAGAAATTTTGGAACAATATTTGAAGATTTCAAATTTTCAAATCGGGTACTTAAAAATACAAACTGAAAATTGGCCTGGAAAAAATCCGATGTCTGATTGTACTAGAAGCATTGTGTTTGAAAGGTGCGGAACGCCCTTAGGATGTGTTTAAGACGTCCACAGAACGTTCCTCTTATGAAAGTTCCCTTTTATGCTGATTGGATAGACTTGTTAAAAATTTTTCAGTTATTATTTTTCTTATTGTTCAAATTTTTCGAAATAATTATTTTGTCTAGAATTGTATTGGAAGAATTGTGTATAAAAGGTGCAGGACGTCCTTAAGACATTTTTAAAACTTCCTTAGAATTTTGCGACTATGGAATTTAATTGACAATACTATCCCATGTATGAAAATCACTATTCACCTGTATATTTTCAGTTTTTAATTATAATGTATCATTTATTATTTTAAAAAATTAGCCTTTAAAATTATTGTTCATTCTTATTGGCTTCTTTTTTTTCCTTCTGAATCAATAGCAGCACGAACCCGGGTTCCAGATTTGCATGCTCTTGATAAAAAATAGAAGTGATATCAGCATACTCAAGGACTGCACCTTTTAAGCACAATATTCTTCTAGTACAATTACACACACTTTAAATTACAAAAATGTAATTTACAAAAAGGTGCAGAACGTCCATAAGACGTTTTTAAAACGTCCTTAGAACATTCCTCCCAACTTTAAAGTTCCCCTTTTATGATGATTGGATACATTCTTTTCAAAATTTTAAGTTTTGTCATTTTTAAAATTGTTTAAATATCTCAAAATGATTATTTTGTTGAGGAATGGAAGCTTCTAATGTGTCCCCTAAGGGTTTACGTTTTTCTTGTATCTCTTCCCTATTTGTTTGCACACACCCCCACGACCCAACGACCGTCGTCCCACTCTAATAATTATTTTGTTTAAAATTGTATTGGAAGAATGATATATTTCGTAGTAAAGACGTCTAGAGAACAGCCTCTTACCATCATTATAACGTGCAACATGACGTCATCACAACTTTTTTTTTTCGTCCTAAAGGAGTCTTAAAGACGTTTTTAAAAAGTTCGGAACCTGAGGACATTATTCGGTGAATGAAAAGGGCGTTCTTAAGATGTTCTTTCCAAAAGTCCTAAACATGTTTACAAAAATTATATTTTTAAGGCCTTTTTATCATTTTGTGCACACTGGACACTTTTATTGTTGGTTTTCAAACCACTATTCTGGCTTTATTGTTTGTATAATATCGTCGAAAACTCAATAATCAAAAAAGTTTAGGTTCTCTTGGAACAAGTTAACCCTGTTCCCCTACCCACCGGGTTGCGGACAACCCAGAGCGTAAATTTCGGCACCTGCGCACTCCTGCACTTGTTGCAGAGTTAGTGCACTTTCTGCCCCTGGGAGAAGGACCAAAAAAGCTGTAGCAACTGCTATATTTGCAAGAAAGGATTTTTGGAGAGCACAGAAGATTCTTGACTATAAATTGAGATCTTGTCCATTTTGAGATATCCATGTTTAAGGTGACAATGGTTCATGAATTTTTTTCTTTTATTTGGTACTCCCATCTACAGATTTCTTTTTTTACCATTTACAAAATTTATGATTTTATACTTAAAAGATTCAGTATTATTCATTTCAACTCTAAAATTGAGGCTTTTCGAACGGCAAGGCCATTTTCAGGACATTAGGTTGTACACAACCCAGGAACAGTGGATGTGTCATGTAGGTTGAGGGTGGGGGACCAGGGTAACGCATCCTTTCTATTATTATTTTTTTTTAGTTTTCTTCTTATGTTATATGGAAAATCAACGAGAGGTGTGGAGGAAGTTCTCAAGGCAAAACTGTTTCTCAAATGCAACCCAGCGATGTATAATTCAATAGATTTTTTTAAAGTGTATATTTAGAAATGTGTATGAAGTTTAGACGCTATATAAATGTCAATGTAACCGACGAAATTTGGTGGAACGTAGAATATCACACAAATTCTGTTATCAGATCTGGCGAATTGAGTAAGTATATCTTTTCCCCTTGAAACTGATTATAGAAGAATGTAAATATTTCAAATGAACAAATTTCACACCTATAATCTAAATGATAACAACTATAGGAAATATGTATTATATAATCAAATGAAGCAGCAGAAAATTCATCAGTTACATTGTTAAACAAACTCTTAATTAATACAGTGATTAGTTTCTACTCTAACTCGACAATATGATTGTTTCTACTCTCTGCATACCATTGGTGTTTTTCTTCAATTATATTGGTAAATATGATAATATAATATATCCATAATATCAAGTACTTTTTTCGCACTGTACAGAAACCAGGATGCGTACAATTTGATCTTAATTCCATCCAAATCGCTATTTTCTCTTACACTTTATTTTATTTTTTTTTAAATGCGTGAGAATGAGAACGAAACCTTTACCGTATGTAAATACGTGCGCATATGGTACGTTCCTAAGGTTTCATCCAAAAATTACAAAAGACAATTTGGGAGGTGGAGAGGTGAAATAACGCGGTTGCCCTTGAAAAAATTTGAATTAATTATATATACAAATGTGTGTGTATGTAAGGAAGCCCTGTCAAACGCTTCGAGGAAGATAGAGTCAATTGTTCAAAATGAGATGTGCCGAATTTTCTGGAACCACGATTTTCGGACATCAGTCTACATTGCACACTCGAGGCCCGATGTTGTTGTCTAAGACTTCGGGAAACGAACGATATTCGTGATCGAGTTTTCGGCTTCGGCCGACTACAACATCACTGGAAAGGAGAAGGAAAAGAAGGAGAGGTATCAGAACCATAAAAGGGAACTACAGTGGCTTTTTCCAGAATCTTCGGTTAATATAATTGTCACTCTTCTAAGCATTGAAAAAAATGGTTATTCTTTATATTTTCGATTCGTTATGTCACATTTTGTGTTATCCTCTCCCCCTGGAAGTGTGACATAGCTTCTGAACGCTTCCTGAATGAACTATTATATTATGCAGTATTTTTAATTTTTATCAAATCTTTATATATTTCATAACGTGTTGAATTCTGCCTTTCTCTTCCTCTAAACAAATAATCCTAGTATGAACATCACTAATTCCTGGTCACTGGTCACTTTTTTCTCCCAAAATAAAGATATTGAATTTTGATTGTCACTTTAAAGTAAGACAAAATAGATTGAGTATGTAAATGTTTTTTTCACATTGAAGTAGTCGCCAGCAAATTCATTATATTGGTAGAGGTGACGTAAGTCATTTACAAGTCTCCCAATACGCTTCTATCATTGTCTAAGTCAAGTTGAAAATGTTATAGAATCGTGTGTTCATTTTCTTATTTGAATGTCTGAAGGATGTCAAAGCAAACCCTTAAAGTATACTTAACGAATCTTACTGCTAGGATCATCACAGTTATTTAAAAATAATTTTCTTACCCAAAAGCTTCAGTGAAAATCTCCTGTGCTTTTAGTGTTTGAGAAAATATGATTTCCTAACTTGAATCTTTAAGGGATGTTAACAGAACCCCAGAAATAAATGTTATCCATTTAATTACAAACGATTTTCGACCCCAATAGCTTAATTAACCCATGAACGGCGGGTTTTTTTTTTGCATCACCGATTTCGTTTTCCTTTTCATATGTTGTTATCTATCCACTAGGCTGTCCGAATATCGTACCAGATTTTAGTTCCGCTGGCGCGTATGAGCGTGGGAGGGTGGTCCCATATGGTACCGTTAGCCGCTTGTCGTGTCTCCCCCCGGGCAAAAACGAACCTATACTGTAAGCTTGTACTTATTTATTGCGGAACTGTGTTAGAGAATAAACTGATCCAGCAACAGCTGTGAGGCGCAGCTCATGACTTTCCAACTGTCTTAACCCTGGAAAACATTTATGAGAAGACGATTCGTAGGTCTTATAAGGTAAGTGAAAAGAATAATACTGATTTTTGGAAATAATTCATGATTATTTCATTTGAAATTGATATAATGTTGCACAAATAACTTGATACTCATAATTGCTTTATTACAGGTTGTGTGGGAAACTTCACAGTCGCGGAACCTATCCCTCCTCATAGAATTGTAGACCAGGATACTGCGCAGATCGTAACCCTGATCCCAAAAACTGTCTTTTCCAGGTAAGTTGCAGTACCCAATCAGAATAAATATTGCAAGGAAAAACCTCAATTCGTCCCTTGAAACATTAGGGTCTGGATAATTTTTCAACAGAGCATATTTCCTAATTCCTTGGTGGAGAAAATCAATAACCTCGTCATCAAAAAATAACTCAAAAATTTGTACTGGATTTCCGTCCCTAAATCTGGTAAAATATTTTTCGAGAAGAACATTATGTTTGACAACAATATCTGTGCGCACCCACCTCGCTTCTTTCCCGCTAATGCCTCTTACCTCTTCTTAGTCCACGCTCAGGGGCTTTTTCAACGTCCACAGAAGGACAAGGAGGGCTTAAATACTTCGCAAGCACTTTACGTGCCCGCAGACGACATCGGATGTTGTCAGCAGATGCTTGGGTGACGCGGATTTCACATGCAGCGTTCAACTGACGCCCATTAAGGTTATGAACCAAACCACCTCCGTCCTTCTCCCCGCTGTCCTTATTAAAATTAACATTGGGCTCAGGAGGTTCGGTGAAAACTTCAGTGGGCTCGAGATATTTATCCTCCTAGAGCAAGGCCAGCGCTTCATGAAGCGTAATACCACTGAAAACGGCGGATGAGACAGTGGTTTTATAATAGAGCATTTAAAATAACTTGTAATTCACCTGGTGCAAAATAATAAACTATTGTTTTAAGCTAAAAAACATGGTACCCTCATTAAAACAGCCTCTGCCAAAGAACAACACACAATAATATATCCCGTCTGATTTGCCAACAGGCAAGAATGTGCTGCCTGAGTTGGCCCGAACAGTCAAAACGATGTTCTTTAGTATTTTTTTAAACTTGTTTTCAGTTGAACCCGTTACTTCATCATCAGCGTTGAAGGTGGCATTATTCACCTCTTGATGTCTCACTATTTACTTTTTCTTGATCTAACGTTTTTGGGTGCTCTCCGAGCCATGGAGAGCGGTTTGTCTCCATTGCATTTCTAATGCCTCCATAGTTTCCACCCTGATATGTAGTGCTTCCTCCGAGGACAAATTTAAGGGCGTCTCATCGAGATCCGCTTTACAGATGGTGTTATAAAGCGCAACGCCTCCCTCGTGGTTAAATACTCTTGCATTGTTATAAAATGTGACCTACACAGTTTCTTGACATCTAAAACACCTCTAACACCTCTATGACGTGACAGAACTACGACCATTCTATAAGTTCAAAAGAGTACGTGAGAACAGTGAGAAATTGTTATTAATAGTTACACAAGGTGTTATTTGATGCCTTATACTTAGTTTGAAAATAACTCTTAACTTATTTTCGGATATAATCTGTGATAAATGGCTCTTCTGTTTTGAGGAATGATAAATCTACGCCAAAAAGATATTGTTTCGTGGATTATTTTCTTTGATGAACTATTTTGTAGAAAAAAATGCTGCTAACAAGGATAAAAAATATATTTGTTTAGTTCTTGAAATCTACGTGACACATTATTAATGCTCTGAAAAAGAGACCACAGGTGGACGAGTTTTCGACGGATATCAAAAGAATTTCAATTGCATAAGAGTTCTGCTTGAAAAATATTTTTTTTAAAGAGTGATTTCATATCCACACTATCTACAATATTCAAGTATCCCAGCTCCTCAAGGTAGATAAATATAAATACATACGCCTAACTTAGACATCAATTATCAAATTTTCTCAAGGTAAAATACATACGCGCGTGCGAGATTTTAACTTTTACTCTCAATACTGTATCTATACAGGAAACATCAGAATATTCATTGTTTACGCTGGTCTCAAAATTCTGCGTTAATCAGTTTTACCTACATTTTGAAAAAATGAGGATCCTCTATTCTTTGGTATTATCGCTCGACGTTATCCTTAATTCTATTGGTAAGTACAGAATAAAATATCATTATTTTTTTATAGCAAGTACGGTGGATCATCTATTATAAACTTATGAATGTAATGTACTATTTAAACCTCATAATAATAAACAATTATTATTCTTGGGATCATTTCTTTGCTCCTCATGTATTACAACCAGACAGATTCTTACGACTCACTTATTTGAATCTGTATTTCATAGGCTTTTGATGCAAACATTATACCTCAGTCCATTCTTTCTTTCTTCCCCCTCCTTTTCTAAACCTCAATATCTTTGCCTTTTCTACATGCAAATTCAACTTTTTTCCATCTAAGCATTTCTCTAATCCGGTAATTAAGCCCGCCATCCATTCTTCATTCTCTGCCGTCAACACTATATCGTCTGCGTACGCCAGTTTATATATCTTTTCGTTTCCTATACCAACTCCTCACCACCCTTTTCTCTCCATTACTTCTTCTAAGTCTGATATTAATATATTCAATAAAAGTGGGCTCAGAGGACATCCTTGCCTTACTCCTCTCACCAACCAGAAACTATCTCCCACTTTCTTTCCTACCTTTACCTTGCTTTTTGTCCCTCTAAAAATTTCCGATACTCTCTTTATTAATCCCTCTCTTATCCCCTTTTTCACCATAACTTTTTCTATCTCGCCTCGGCCTAATGAGTCAAACGCCGCCTTCAAATACACGAACACTGCTATCATTGCTAGCATTGTCTGATTCAGTGGCTCTATCTTTTTCCCCACAACCTCTTTTTTTTACCTCTCCGATAAAACAGTCACATATATTTTATACAGTGTTGTCATCAGTGTCACTCCTCTAGAATCTTTAGCCTCCTCCCCTTTGCCTTTCTTCACTATTGGTATCACTACTCCTTCTTTCCATAACTCTGGCCATCCCTCTCCTCTCCATACTCTATTGCACATTATCCATGCCCATTCCTTTAATTCTGTCCCCCCATATTTCCATACTTCATTTGGAATCTCATCTATACCAGGTGCCTTTCCATCTTTCATCATCTCTAATACATTGACTATTTCCTCTCTTGTAATGTCCTCCTCATCTGTTTCCCTACCATCTCTCCCTCCTTTCCTAACTTTCTTCTCTACCCCTCCTAGTGATTCCATAAAATATTTTTTTCCATTCTATCATCTCAATATCCTGGTTTACTCTTTTCCTTCTTCATCTCTCTTTATTTGCCACCTTCCAAACCTCTTCTTCCGTCCTAGTCTTCTCCGCTTCTTCTTCAAACCTTTTATTTTCCTCCTCTTTCTTTTGATCACACAACTCAGTATACTCCTTCTTTTTTCTCTTATAATCTTCTCCACTACTTGTCTCTTTTCTCCATTTTCTTAATACCCTTCTCACTTCCTTCTTTTTCTGTTTACAATCCTCATCCTATCCACTTACTTCCCCCATTTTGACATTGCTGACTTTTCTTTGAACTGTTCTTGACCCACCATTGACCAATCCCCTCTTCTTGTTTTTTTTTACTTTTGCTTCCTTTTTAGCCTTTTTGTTATTACTCATTTCTCCGTCTACCGTCACTATTATGGGAAAGTGATCCGAATCTAAATAGTTCCCCACCTCTAGTTTCTTAACCTTCTCTCTTACTTCGTCGTCCACTACCACATAATCAATCACCGTTCCCCTCTTTCCTCCTGAACGTGTATATTCCCCTTCCTCATCCCCCTAGGTACTTCCGTTTAGGATAAACGATCCTATCTCCCCTAGGCTCTTTAACAACTTCTTTCCCTCCCCATTCAGTATCTTGTCTTTAGATTTTCTTGCTCGCTCTCCATCCTATTCCCTTCCTCCTCTATCTCCAGTTCTCGCATTAAAATCACCTCCTACTATTAGCCTACTCTCTTGCTTATTTTCTTCCATCAGTTCTCTCATCTCTGATTTCTCCTGTATATCACCGTTCACATGAACCCCCACTATCTTTCACCTCTCTCCTCCCATATTCATCTCTTCTACTATTAATCCTTCTTTATGTTCTTTCAACTCTTTTTGATCATTCTCTTGTCTCATTCTCTTGTCTCTTTTGGTTTCTCACTATTTCTAATTTCTTCACCTTCTGTTGCTTTCTCTCCTAGTTTCCCGATACCTGATTTTTCACCAACTTTTCCCTGTCCTCATCCAAATTCCACCATACACCTTCTATCTGTATTCTCCAATACTTAACCCATGTTCTTCTTCCTTTTTTTCTTTCCTCTTCCGCTATTTTCCTTAACCTATACTGCATGTTCCTTTCTACCCATGTCAAATCATCCTCTATTCTCTCCGAGCTTCCATATAACATCCTCTTCTTTGTCATCACTTCCCTCTTATGTTACCATTTCTTCAGTTTCACTAGTACCATTCTCTCCCCTCTTCGCTCTTCCCTTCCTACACTTCGCATTTCCTCTATCTCTACCTTGGCATCAATCCTTTTTAGTACTTCTTCCACTCCTTCCCCTCTAATCTTAGACCCTTTATCACTATATTTCTTTTTCTTTCTTCTCTCTCTTTTTTTTCTATTCTTTGCTCTATTTTTCTCAGCCTTTACTTCTCCTTAATACCACTCTCCTCACCTTCAAACTCACGGTTTGAGCTTTCAATTTTTTTATTCCACCTTCCAACACCTCTACCTTTTTATTAGGCGTTCTCTGTCTCCATCTACCGTCGCGTCTACCTGCCTTGCCTTTCTCCTTCTCTACCCTGCCCTGCTACAACCAACCTGGTCCTCCCACCCTGTCACAAGTCTCAAACCATCCTAACCTCAACTTCCGCACAAATCTGTCTTGATCCCCAAAAATATCTTCACCCCCTTGTCAATCTTTCAATCTTTCAATCAATCCCTCACAAACGAACCCTTCTATACACATCCACAATCCACTCACCTCAAATTTCACCACAATTATCAGAAAAACTCAGCACCAAATTTCACCGCTGCCACACACTTTCACGCGGGAAACGGAAGTCATAAGAATCAACTTTTAACAAAAAATAGTTGAATTGTTGTATTGGGTTTTTGTATTCTGTGTCGATTTTTCTCCAAAAATAAAGATTTGAATTTTGAATGACATTTTGAATTCAGGCAAAATAGATTAAGTTTGTGAATGTACTGTTTTCACGTTGGATAAAGAAATTAAGAGATCTTTCAGAAATACTTGCAAACTTTGATTTCGCAATCACGAATCATTGATGGGCTGCAACCGACTTATGCGAAACAACACAAAATAACTGAATTACTCTTCTACTATATTTATTATGATTTTAATATAACAAATTCATAAACATTTTCTTGTCTTTCCACAGAAATATCTTCATGTATGGAGCCCAAAACAAGGGACTTTCTGACAAATTTTGGGATGAGTAGTGAACATTCGACAAGGGACTTTCTGACAAATTTTGGGATGAGCAGTGAACATGAGAATCATGAAGGTAACCCTAGTAAAAATGAAAATTTATCATAGAAGTGTTAGACAAAAGGAAGTTCAAAACTATTGATAATCTCTTGCGCTAGAAAATATTCTACATTCATGAGACCTTGTTTCCCATGTTTTATTGGAAAAATTTTCGGGAAATTATACCATACTGAAACTTTATTTTTTATAATGCACCTTTTTTGTACGCTTTCTCGATTTTGAAGCATGCCATTCCGTAAAGAATTTCAAAGGATTCATAGTGAATCAAAAAGAATTCTACGTTAAATTCAACAAATTTCAAAACGCATCTTCGGCAAATTATAGCGGAATTGAAAATTAAAGTACCTTGTCAAAATTAATTTTTGTAACTGAAAATGGAACAGGAAATCGAACTTGAACTAAAATATAGAATTACCGTCTGGTGAAACCTTTCTTTCTGACAAAGAGTTTGGGGTTTTGACCCCGGATGAAATGTGACAGGCCCCTTTTGCCCTCCTACACATGATCTTGTGAATCCTGTTGACCAAACAAATTAGGGTACTCCTCTCTCAGGAAGAAAAAAATATTCCGAACGAGAAGTTGAAATCGGGTTAAATATCCCAGAAGGGAATATACAAATTAAATTTATTCCTGTCTCTCTCTTGTTGCAGAGTCAAGTACACAAACCAAGCGTTCGCCCTCAGACACCCCTATTCCTGGTATTCCTCGTTCTGGTATTTCTAATTCTTCTGCGAGACATCATCCTCCTGAAGCGTCTTCGCCTCCTCCCAGTCCTCCTCGTCGTACCAGGTCCAGGTCTCCTTCTGCCAGGTCCAGGTCTTCTAATGCAAGTCATTCTTCTTTACGCGTATTTGGAGTTGAACTTGAAAATATTCAATTTATTCGTCTTATTCCGAAGGCGCATCCGGAACGGCGATTTCAAATTCAAAGATACACTTTTCCTTCTGATATACCAATTTTTTTGAGAGGAAGAAATTACGCCCATCTGCCGATGCCAACCACAGAACAAATTGTATTATCAGCGTTCAATGGCGACGTATTCGCAATAGTGGAGAATTGGAAAACACTTCGTGCAATATATTCTGCAACAACTGGCATGGAAAGGAGAACAAAAATAAACATGCATAGCAGCGAGTTCGAAACTATGACCACAGAAGAAATGATGGAATCTCCCGCCGGGAGGGACCAGCGAATCTCGAAGAATTTTAAAGTAGTATTTTCAGCTGGCTTTATCAATCCAAAGTAAGCTCAAAACAATGGAAAACGAAAATATTTTATTTCAACTCTGGCCGCTCCCTCTAAATATGTATTTTTAGCAAATAACTGAAAACTCCCCCAGAACATGCAATGTTGCAGAAATATTGCTGTAATATTGGCGAAATTTTCATTTCTGTACCTTGGCCTGCGATTGCCTATTTACATAACGAAAAATAAAGTACAAATTTTATTTATGATCATCACTGTAATATTTGTTTCATATGTTGCGTTACATTTTATTATCAGCGATCCTGAAAAAAGTATCTTCCTATAAGGAAAACACAGTTTTGTTGTTAAGCATCTTTTTGGTTTGAAAATGGTGGAAGATTCCACTTTTTGGCTGGAAATCAACTTTTTTGTTGGAAATTTTGTTAAAAATCCACTATTTTGGTAAAGAGGCCAAAGGTTGAACAGTAATTTTCTTGTTCTTTGCAAGAATTATAATTTTACTTTAGGACTGGGAATTTTATGATGAATTATAATGTTGGGCTCTTTCAAATGATCCGGGAAAAATTAACAAAAGACCTGGTTTCTGAACAAGTTTTCCAGGTCGTAGAGGGGGATTACAAAATCATTAGTGAAATGAACAACCGACATATGACAGTCATAAATAGAAGACTATATGAATTGTTTTGTCAGTTCAAACGAATCACGTAAATTTTGTTTTCCTGAAACTGAGTCTAATTAAATGTAAATATCTGAGAAGAATAAGCTCGACACCTATCATCTAAAAGATAAAGACAATACGATATATGTATTATATGATCTAATAGAGCACCAGAATATTCATTAGCTCATTTTTAATCGAAGTCTTCATCAATAAATTAACTAGCTTTTCCTTCATTCAGAAAAGATGAATGTTTCTACTCTCTTCTTATTATTGGCAGCTATCCTAAATTCTATTGGTAAATATATTAATATAACTATAATTCTAAGTACGTTTTTCAAGCTATACGGAAATCAGAATGTGTTTAGGGTTTTATTGTTTAGGGTTTTGTGGCTCCGGGCAGAAACCCTTACGATTTCGGTCGGACGTCCTTCTTTCCATCTCTCCATCCGTCGCACTTTTTTCCGACTCACTAAAAATGAGGGTGTAAGGGAAGTAACGGAAAATCAAGGGGGGTAGAGAAAGTGAGTAGAAATGTCGGGAGGAAGTGAGAAGAGAAGGAAGAAGATGAGGAAGAAGTTTGAGAAGGGAAGCTAATGTCAGAGATTGGGGAGGTGAAGTAGTTGACAAATTTGCAGAAGAAACACCCTGTTGTCCACGTAAAGTTTTTCTCCCAAAGTACCGATTCTGAATTCTGCGTGTGATTTTGAAGTAAAGTAAAAATAGATTGAGGGTAAATGTATTTTTTTCACACTGAAGTAATCACCTGTATATACGTTATATTGATGGAGTTGACACAACCGACTCACAAGTTTCACAATACGCTTCTATCATTGTATCAATAGATTTGAAAATGTTACACTATCGCCTTCTTTTACTTGTTTTTTCACAATTATAGGTTTTTAATTCATTCAAATCAAATAAATTTATATGTCTTTTAGAACTACTTGGCTAACTATGATTTCCCCAATTTATGTGTATATATGTATACTTTATTGTTATTGTTAGAATTGAGACCATGAGAGTCCCTGACGCTTGGGTAATTCCGTTACATCTATTTGTAGACCTAATCGTGATCCCAAAACAATCTCCATACAGCCAAGACCACATATTCTATATTTGAGTATAACTTACATCCAAAAATATATCCGCGTCTTCTTTTACTTGACGGTGATTTACTGCCGCGAATCATTATCATTATTTTTAATACATTTTCAAAATTACAAAGTCTTTTTTTTTATTTCACAGAAATATCATCAGGTATACCGCCAAAAACAAAGGACTTTCTGGCAAATTTTGGGAAGAGTGGTGAAGATAAGACAAGGGACTTCCTGACAAACTTTGGGATGAGTAGTGAACATGAAAATCGTGAAGGTAACCCTCTCGCTTTTGTATGTTTTTTGCTCTTGAAGCATACCGTCTTCAAGATCTTCAAGAACCTTCGGAATCTCTTGAAATTCCTTAACATGTTTGGAAATGCTTTCAAATATATTGACTACAAAGTCCATCTAGTAGTTCCCATAATCGGCTGTGTTGGGGGTATAAAACTTGATTCCTAAGCCAACTCAACAAGATTCCGGCTTGCCAGAGTCAGGCTCAGTCCGTCGTGAGCCGGATTCAAAAGGCTGTTCTTCTGGGACCACTTCATCTGGTCCATCAACACTGTTCCTTAGAACATTCTACAAAGATTGGTATCTCTAAAAAATTACCCCAAAGTAAAACCTTTATCTCCCACTGTGCTGTCTGCCGCATAAGGTCGGAATTGGTTGCTTTGAAGAACCATGATCGTAGCTTTCGCAGTCGCTCTTATGAAACAGTGTCTGGTCGATTATGTGCCAGAGTTCTTTTGTTGGGAAAGAAGAGGGAAGCTGTTCAGCTGTTCTGATGAATCTTCTCAGCGCGACCTCGAATTTTTTATCGAGGTTTAGCTTAGTCTGTTTGTAACTCGCGTGTGACCGAATTCGTGTATTGGTCGAATACATGTATTAATTGTGAGAAGTTCAACTCCTTCATCCACATAGCTGTACCAACCAAAAATTGGGATACACAGAGTGGTTAATCTCTTGGCTTTTGAGCAGGCCTCGTCCACGTGTGATTTCATCGACAGTGTTTTGTCGAGAATGTCCCAAGTGTTTCATTTTGTTCTGCATATTGATCCTGCATTTCCGCCCTGTATAGGCAACAGAATGTCTGCTTTGCATACAAATTATTGCTTCTGACACGTTTCATTCAAGTCGCTGGTCTTGAGAATATCTGATTAATTTCTCGACTGCCCATTGAGCTCTAAGCTTGGCAAAAACCAGTTTACTCGACTTGTTCAGCTCACAATGATCATCAGCCTGAGCGAAATCCTGTTTTGAAGGTTGCTTCCAGCCCTTTGTGTAATATTGTTCGGCATTCATAGTTTATCCATATTGATGGTGATCAGTATCTTCACCTTTCTGTGTAGAGAAATCCATTGGCCTAATTTCCATTTTTGTGAAAAGTAGCCGTGAAAAATGTTCATCAATCTGTTTTTGGTGAGCGGACAACTAGTAGGTTAGAGTAAGCATAAAATTCTTTTTAATATTATAAATACACTATTATATCTGTGAGACCAAAAAACATTTAGGAAGAGAATATTTGAATCTAGTAATATATGCCATAACGAAATATAATTTGATTTGATCCTCTGTTTCTAGTTGCAGATTTGAGTGCACGTTCTGAGCGTTCACCTACTGGTGTCCTCATTCCTGGTATTCTTCCTTCCGAAACTTCTTATTCTTCGGAAAGAAATCCTGAAGAGCATCTTCCATCTGCCAGATCCCATACTCCGGGCAGGTCTTCTGCTCCTTCCGGGCCTCCTCTTCGTAACAGGACAAGGTCTCCTCGTGCCCGGCATTCTTCTTTACGGGTACTTGGATACCAACTTGGAGATCTTAGATCTATTCGACTTACGCCCAACATGAATGCAAACCGGCATTTTGGAATTCGAAGATACACTTTTCCTCTCAATGAAACAATTCATCTGAGAGGAAAAAGTAAGGTTCCTCTGCCCATGCCCACCGATGAACAAACTGTATTATCAACGTCCAATGGTGAAGTCTTTGCAATAGTGGAGAATGATAGAAGACTTCGTGCAATATATGCAACAACAAGTGGCTATCGACGGGCAAAAATAAACATGGACAGCGGCAAAGTTGCAATTATGACCGCACAAGAAATTAAGGAATCTCCTGTAGGACGAGACCACCCAATCTCAAAGAATTTCAAAATAGTAGTTGCAGACGAATTAAGTCCGCAAGATTATCAAAATTTGTGAAGAAATGCTAAACCGTTATGCTGCAGGAGGAAGAGACACTGCAGGAGAATAATGTCTGCCAGGAGAATCAGAAGGTCCGGAACGAGGAACAGCAGGAATGAACAAGATTCAATTTTAATTGTGTATTCTCCTCCGGCATATCTCACCGAATTTTTCTCTTCCGGCATATTTTTCTCTTCTGTAGAGAGAAGTACATAACCTCAACGGCTCCTCGTTCAGTAAAGCACCGAGATTCTTCGAGCTGCCAGACAATGAACCACATTCTTTTAGTTTCTTAGAATTTTTGGTTCTAGTCGTGTATGTCACTTTCCAAGTTTCAGATGCCTCTTCCCAATCCACAACAGGCTCACGCAGCAGTGCAAGCTTTGACTCAACATCAACTGAATCCCAAACCACAGGAAAATAGATTTTTTGATCATATAAGATTAAAAAAAAAGTAATTTCCTACCAAAATCTGCTTCGGTTTCATCATCAGCCGTATTATCAGTTGAATCGTCCTTTTTCAGACATAATCCAGATCGTTAAAGCAGCCTCCGCACATAGTCTACGCCGAGGTGGTAGGAGGAGTCAGGATAGGAGGGGTTAGAATTTGGTCACTAGCATATGCAGATGACATAGTGTTTCTGGCAAGCAGCGAGGAGGCCTTAAAGGAGATGATGAAAAGGTTGAGAAGATACCTGGATAAAAAGGGGTCAGAGCTGAATGCGGAAAAGTCCAAGGTTATGGTGTTCAGAAAAGGAAGGGGAAAATTGAAATTATGACCGCAAAGGAAATTGAGGAATCTTCAACAGGAGTACGTCACCCAATCTCAAAGAATTTCAAAACAGTATTCGTGAACTAGTTACGTCCACATAATTATTAAAATTTGTATGAAAATTTAAAATTATAAAACAATATTGTTCTTGATCCGAAGCAGAATCAAACTTTTACCAGCAACTCAAATTTGAAGGTCAAAGTATCGACAACAGTAATTTGGTGATTGTGAATTCACTTCCCAGAGAAGATCTCCGCGTTCCTACAACAGTACTGATGAGGAGCAATTACGTTCGACGAGCTACCCGCTCCATACTACGATCATCCGCCAGTTTTCTTCCACGCAGTGTCGGTATCAGCGATACGCAAGTGGCAATAAATGTTCTTATTGTCTTTCAACCAAGGGTCTCTTCATTGTGTTCTCCTCGCTCCTGGCTGTCAAGATCAGTTTAAAAGTTTCATGTTTTCATTTAAATTATCTTATTTTATTACGAGTAATAAATGTTATAATAATCTTATCAAACCTTTAGAAACTCCGATCTTTTTGTGACCGAATAGGAATCAGATTACAATTTTTGATAGAGTTTCACGTCAGAATGATATCTTCTTCAGGGCAACTGCGAATATAGATGGATGTAAGAGCAGAAACAAATAATTAAAGAATCATATAAAAATTAAATTTATACTTAATTTCCCAATATCTAAATAAAAAGAAAAGAAGATTGTCTATTTGGGATTAGGATCGATAATATTAATTTTTTTTTCGGCAATTAATTCTCAGAAATAGAATTTCTTTGGTTGGCAATTCAATTCATAACTGACCTTGTAACTATTTTATTTTCGGTTCGGAATTGGTTCTTTTAAATAGAAATTAATCTTGCAATCCAATGTAATCTCAGGTAATCTCAGTCCATCTCAATTTATTGTCAAAGTTTCTTATTTTTGCACTTTTGTGCGTGATAGCCGAATTAAAAAAAAAAGCGTTTAACTTGGTAATTTCATGCTATACCAATAAAAGTACATGCAGTTATAAAACGTTGAATAAATATATGTGATAATAATTAACGAAATGTTTACTCACAATGAAGCTAAGACTTTAGACTATTACGTGATTTTTTCATATCTCGATGTTTACCTATTGAAAGCCGATATTTCTACAAGAGAGATGCGAAGGACGTGCATGCCTTCATCACACATGCACACAGAGTCTATTTGCGATACGTGGCAGTTATATATACAGCAGTACATATATTCCGAAATTCTCAGTCGACATTTTAAAATTCTGTCTAATACCACCAGGAAAAATGAAAACCGCCAGCTACATTCTAATTCTTACATTTCCGTTACATCTAAATTTTGCTGGTAAGTTTACATAAGGTACCATACTTATAATTTTCATACTTATATCCACTTTCTGAGGCTTGTGGAGCTTGTCCTACGATGACTCCAACCATGTGCAAGTTTTTGGAAACATAATTTCCTAGCTGTTAAGTATAAAAGGAGAAGACCCATATGGTTCGAGTGTTTTCTCACTGCGCTGTTATCTTTCCGTTCGGTGATTAACTTGCCTTTGCTTGATGCAAACTACTACCGTCTCCAATTTGCTCAAACTGGTCAACATTAACCCGTGCACCTGAGCTTTTAAAATTAAAAAGGGCTTTTTAATGTAATAGCAGCTTTCCATCTGCTAAAATCGTGGGATGAATATAATAGCTGCAAGTTGTAGAACAAATAGATTGGACTGCACATTCTAGTTTGTCGAGTACCTTCAACAGCTAATATTCAGCCTGAATGCATCTACAGTTTGAATCCACTTTGATCTAAATTATAAATATTCTCTCTTCCATGTTGAGTGATTGTCTGGATGTAATTCGGTGAGTCTTTTCAAACCGCCACACCTACCAATCATATGATTCCAATCGTGTATCATGGAAACCAAGAATTTTTTTAGCAAGCAGAGCCCATTTTTGTAGATCCACATCGTGGACCATCATGCCAGCATCAACCGCACTTTATAATTTGTTTGGCGTGTAGTCTGAAATACGATGTAATAATATAGAATTGAAATTCTGTCTTTCATTTTACTGCGCTGAGCGCCAGCTAATTCTAAACAAAACTAGAAAAGGGGATACGATCTCGGTTTGTTTCAAAATATCTCCAATTTTTGAATAGGGGTTATATCCTTCTGTTTTTAGAGTGACTAGGCCCTACTAGTTTAGATGTCAGGGAAGTGGAGAGGGGAGTGATCAGGATTGACTTCGAGAAACAATCTATATTCGTGATCGAAAACTCGGCTTCGTCCGAATACAAAGTCACTGCCAATGAGAAAGAAAAGGAGCAGAGGTATCAAGATCTTAAAAGGGAGCACTCGTTCATAACTTTAAGTCCATAAGTGTGATTCACCGCGGTTCTACTGGGAGCCGCTGTCATTTTTAGATGGCAGTTGCTCTCAGTGGGACGCTGCGCTCAATGTCTCTTGATATCCGTCGATGATGTTGCTTCCGAGGAGGCGGAACACAAAATGAAAATGAAAATCAAAACAAATCATCCTCAATTAGGTTATAAAAATAACGACGAATCGAGCTGGGAATTCAGCGGTACCTGAAGAGCTAGAGATACATTTATTTTATCTTCACGATTGACTCTTCTTCATTGCAATATCTGCGGTGTCACGATACATAGGCTATAACGGAGAAGACTCAAATTCGGTGGCAAGTTTTCCTCTGGTTTAGTATTTAAAATTAAAAATTCGACCATTTCTATTTATTCTTACAGAATCAAGTTGGCAGGGCGACTCAAATCTCATACTTCCTCCTAAGAAGAGGTGGCAGTCTCCTGCAGATCGATCTTCTCCAAGCCAACCAAGT
Organism: Andricus quercusramuli; assembly: GCA_932178445.1. NCBI lineage: Eukaryota > Metazoa > Arthropoda > Insecta > Hymenoptera > Cynipidae > Andricus > Andricus quercusramuli. The sequence goes on along the minus strand of CAKNXH010000841.1, from coordinate 91,645 downwards.
CTACAAGCTGTGGAAGGTGAGTAACTTTCTTTTTTGAAGTGTCTCCTTACAGATGCGTTACACAGCAAAAAAAAAACTCGTCGCGCTAACTCAATGAAGTAACTAAATCAAAGCCGAGCTTTGATCCATTTCAGCAATCTTGATTACCGATCGAAAGTGATACTGACTATCGGTAACTTAGCATGGAACAGAACCTTGCTCCGTCAGTAAGTACTGCAACACTTAGACGCAGACACGCTGGGAAATTTATATATGATGATCGAAAGGTAATAATCCTGAGAACTTTTGAACAAAAACAAAATTAAATTTCAGGATCAGATTTTCTTCGAACTTAATTTGGATATAAAAATTTATCTGTATAGAGAAATTAAAGGATCATGACAAGAGTCTTGAAAGTCGCCATGGTCTTTGAAGTTAAGAGGCAGTCCCATGGAAGACATGGTGGCAGTGCTCACAACGCGGGCCCTCTGCACTACTGCGCACGTGATGCATAAGGCGCGTTCGCGCGCTTATTTGAAACAGTAGAAAATAGAATTTTTTATTCATCATTGATAATTTATATGACTTATCTTTTAACATGTTCAAGCGGTACGTGGATTGTTATTAAACATTTTTATTTCAAATCAAAAACAGTTAATTTTAAGTAAAACAGACAACTTTTTAACAAAATAATTTCATTTTAAACCCGACACTATGAATTTTGAAAAATGTTCATTTATAACCAAGTCGTATAATTTTTTATCCAAATTTTCAATCCAATCAACATGAATTTCCTCCTAAAAAAGGAGATGGTCAAAAAGAAGGAAACAGGTTATAAACAAGAATAACCGAACATAAAAGAGATGGCAGAATTGGCAACACAGAAATAATTTTAATTATTGAAAGCCTTGTCTATTTTTTGAGGTTTCCCAACTAAATTCGGTAGTATTGTTAGAACCGTATCAATTTTTTCCATCAGACCCCAATTTTGAAATCAAAATTGTTCTCTTGAGGTAAATTGGATTGAGTAACTAACTTTTTCGTACGTTATTTCCGTTTTTACGTTACACCGGTACTTTTCTTCCTGAAAAAGAGTTTTGGATTTGATCCGAGGAAGAATGTAACAATCCTTATGATCCGACAATATATGTCCTAACGAAATTTAAGTTAATTCAATCATCTGCTTCTAGTTGCAGATGTGAAGCCACATTTCGAGCGTTCACCTACTGGCGCCCCCATTCCTGGTATTCCTCGTTCTGGAACTTCTTATTCTCCCGACAGATATCCTGAAGGGTCCAATCCTTCTGCTAGATCTCATACTTGGGTCAAGTCTTCTCCTTCCGAGCCTCCTCCTCGTGACAGATCCAGGTCTCCACCTATCAGCGATTTTAACTTACGGGTACTTGGATATAAACTTGATGATCTCAGATTCATTCGACTTATCCCCAACACGAATGCAAACCGGCGTTTTGAAATTCGAAGATACACGTTTCCTTCCATTCCAACAATTCATTTGAGAGGAAAATGGAGGGTCTTGCTGCCTATGCCGACCGAAGAACAAACTGTATTATCAACGTCCAACGGTGACATCTTCGCAATAGTGGAGGATGATAAAAGACTTCGTGCCATACATGCAACAAAAAGTGGCTATCAACGGGTAAAACTAAATATCGACAGCGGAAAAATTGAAATCATGTCCAAAGAAGAAATTAAGGAATCTCCAGTAGGAAGAGATTACCCAATCATAAAGAATTTTGAAACAGTATTTGTAGGCCTGTTACGTCCACATAATCATTAAAATTTGTATGAAAATGTAAAATTGTAATACAATATTGTTTTTGATCTGGAGTAGAATCAACCTTTTACCAGTATCTGGTTACTGCAAGACCGAATTCTATAACCGATAGAGTGGTTCAACTCTATTATATCAAATGTGTTATATATTTTTTCTGTAGTTCAGTCTGATACTACTTGTTCAAATATTACGAAATAACGTACAAATTTTATTTTTCATGATTACTTTAATATTCGTTCCTTATTTTTCACTAATTTTTATTCTTAGCTGCCCTGAAAAATGAATCATTTCAATAAATTTATATCACTAATTTGTAAGCTTTTCAAAGTATTGTGAACATTTTAGATTTTACATCATGATGTTCACGAATAGTGGCGATTCGTTCATAAGCTTTTAGTTTCAGTACTGCTTCTCGTTTTTGGGAACTTCAGAATAATATTTTTCAATTCAGAATTCATTTTTATATTCTTCACTGCATTAGTATATGAAAAAATTAGTTTTCAGCGCATAGAACTATTTAAATTATGTTCAATTGTTCATACATCATATCACTGCTAAATTTCAAATACATAGTTTGTTAATAAATAATAAAATAAAATGTTTTTTTTATGTATAGATACTTACAAAGAATAAGCAACAAATGATAAAAAAAATGTGTAGGAAAAATAATTTCGACGTTCATCTGAGGTCTGAATGAGGACCGAATTGTGAATTTGAGTTTCTTACAATTTTAATAAAAAATATAATTGACCTAATTGGTGAAACCAGTAAATTTTTGAAAATATCATTTATAGTATTTGCTGTATAAAGAAAATTTGGCCAAATATTCAAAAAGTCGAATTCCTCGCAGTCGTATTCAAAAAGCCAACTTTAATTTAGTCCTAACATCGTTTATCCAAACCTTAAAAAAGCAATCATTTAGGCTTCTTATTCATGGATAAATAACAAATAAACAGCGAAGAGAATCTTTCTTCTAAACAATCTCTTTCTTCATTTAAGATTCCTTTCTTAAATAAATGTAAAAAATGTATTCAACCCCTATCACAAAAAAACTACCTTACAAAAAAATATGTACTAATCATGTAAGTAAGTACATAAGAAGTGAAGGTTAATTTTAGGCTCTCCAGCGCCCCTAAATCAATATTCAAAAACCATATCTTAACATAAAAAAACTACCCCTTACACAAAAGTGCTGATAATTGCACTGAATATGCACTAAACATAAAAGTGAATACATCGGAATTGAAGGCTCATTGAAGGCCCTTGCATGACAGCCAGCGTAGATTTTTAAAAACAACCCCTGTCACGAAAATCATACCCTAAGAATAGATATGCATTCATCAAAAAATAGTACATCAGAATAGAGGTATCATCTTGGGCTCTCCAACGTCACCGAAATGAATTTTGCAGCAAAATCCCTAATCATTGAAAAACTACCCATCACTCAAAAGTGCTGATGAAGTGCATCGGAAACTATTGCATCCGTTTGGAATATTTTCTACAGTTGGGAAACATCAAACCCTTTTCCACAAAACCACCACTAACACTCGAAAAATACCCTGTGATGACAACAGAAAAAAAGTCTTTAACATGTGAGTTACAAATTGATAAAAATGTTTGTATTACAAAAATGCGATGCTCTCGCATCGCATTGTCGAAAACCGCTTTAAGCATTTAGGAAATCAATCTTTCAAAAGCCACAAGTACTCTGATACCACAGACTCCAACAGATCAGATACGCCTGAATGCACTACACGCGCTGTCAGAATATCGATGATTTCATTTAAAAGTCTTATAATTCACCAGTGCTCATCATCTTCAGGAACTGAATCACCGATGATGATGCCAATGTTACGTAAAAAACACAAAGCTTCCGATGTTGACATTTTAATGTGCTTTTCTGTGATGTTTTTTTATTTTAATAGATACAGGGTTGTTTCGAGACTCGTCACCAAAGTCACAAGAGGCAATTCTGTCATTGAAATCATCGAGCGTGAAAAAATTTTTTTATACAATGAAGCAATGTAAAACTGACCCAACAGCATGCTCGTTACCACCTTCGAGTAAGTCAGGCATGAAACCGACACTTAAAAGGTTAAGTGTCAATGCCAAGGAATTTCCCAAAGCAGATGGCCCTGATACGTTTGGATCATTCTACTTGATGTGATTGCCTAATGATTCATTCCTCCATAAATTACACGAAGATAAGTTGAATACCGTACTGATGTCCGATTTGCTTATCATACAAAACCGGCAAGAATACGTCGCGGAAAAACTTCTAGAAAAGCTCAGAAGATTATGAACTGCCTAATTATAGCCAATGACACTCACAAGTCGAAAATTTACTTTGCGCTCGCCAACAGAAGTGCGAACTGTGATTCCCTCTCTTTGCAGAAATTTCATTTCCTAAATAGCCTTTGCCAAAATGGGGGTCCACCCCCCCCCCCCCCGCATCAGCATGTACAGACTCTACAATTCCAAAAATCCCAGGCAACTCAAAAAACTTCTTCAACACCTTTCGCAAAGAAATAAATTGTATGAAACCCGACTTTTTTATTGATTGTTGAGGATTCCCTGGTAGATGCTCGTCATCATCATCTACTTCTAATTCTTTTGGTTCAATGTACGTGCCTGAACGCTGGAAATGTCGTAAGCATTCATCTTCTGTGTTAAAATTTTGAAATGGATTTAGCATCTTTTGTACTATTGCTTTAAAGTCAGCTAAATAGTTGGGAGATTCGCCAAGGTCTCGAAATCGCGTGATCATGGTTGTACAAAATTCTGTAAAAAAACTTTGGTGCAGTAAGTTTTCGAAAGTACTCAACATTTCTGAAACACGTTTCCTTGGCAAATCTTTAATACTGTACAATTCAGCGACAAGTTTCTCCGTATAAAAATGAAGCGAATCACGGAATATGAAAGCGTTCATTGTCGATTACACTAACAACCAAAATAAAATTAACAAAAGAATTTAATAGTCGCAAATTTTCACTTTTCCTGCCTTTCCTAAAAATTCAATAGTCCCACACCAAGCGGCGCTTCCGCTTTCACTCCTGCGGAAGGCACTTCAAAAATGTCTCTTTTTATCAGAAGCCAAACTTGTTGACTTTCGGTGGGATAAGACAATATGATGTAAGCCGGTTTTTATGGATGGCCGACTTAATCACAGGAGTGTGTAGTGGTGTAGGTGACGTGTAGCTGCCCTCGTTAATTCGGGTTGGAATCCCGGTCAGGCACAGATGGGGCGCTGGCCAGGTATGGATGTGGCGCTGGTCTGGCGCTATTGTGGCGCTGGTCGGGCGTCGTCCCGGCGGAGTTGGAAGGCAGGAGCACCCCGGATGGGCAAATGCTGGTTGTTTTTGGCAATGAGATTGCCGGGGTTCTTCATGGACCGCTCTTCCTTCCTTCGGCTGCTCGGGAGGGACTGGTGAATGGTTCTAGCCCCGCGGGATGAAAGAAGATACTTCCAGGCCTGTAGTCCGTCCATCGGTATCTGGAATTGCTGGTCGGGTGCTAGACGGGCTTGTCCAGGCGTCGATTCGTGTGGATCTGGGAACGAGTGGATTTACCGTGAGGCATAAGGAAGGTAGGAGAAAGGTAGGAAAGTGAGAGAGAGACAGAATTTTTCCCGGAGCCACGAAGGCGTACCGAAGGAAAGAGTGAGAACTTCCCGGAGCCCGAAAGCGTACCGAAGGAAGAGAAAGAGAGAGAGCTCCCCGGAGCCGCGGAGGCGTACCGAAGGAAGAGAAGAGAAAAGAGAGAAAGAGACTTCCCGGAGCCGCAGAGGCGTACCGAAGGAAGAGAAGAGAAAAGAGAGAGAGAAACTTCCCGGAGCCGCGGAGGCGTACCGAAGGAAGAGAAAGAGCTTCCCGGAGCCCGGAGGCGTACCGAAGGAAGAGAAAGAGAGAGAGCTTCCCGGAGCCGCACCGAAGGAAGAGAAGAGAAAAGAGGGAAAGAAACTTCCCGGAGCCGCGGAGGCGTACCGAAGGAAGAGAAAAGAGAGAAAGAAACTTCCCGGAGCCGCGGAGGCGTACCGAAGGAAGAGAAAAGAGAGAAGGTAGGAGAGAAATAAGGCAAGGAATGGACTTAGAATTCTGATATATTTGGTCGATTGCAAAAAAGATAATCTCTGCCAAACTTGAGCGGACGCGAGCTGCGTACGACCAAGCTGTAGAGTCAGGAGTCAATCGCCAAGTGACGAGAACAGCTCGTGCACCGGCTTTTATGGGCGAGAGGCGCGAGAGATCGAGCGCGGCAGGGAGCTGTAGCTGGCCCGCTGATTGGCCGAGACGCCCGGAACTGGAGTCGCAACGGAGCGGTGGGGACACCGTTCTCCATGCTGCCTGCCGTCGATTTCGCGCGCCTTGCGCCGTTTACAATGATTTTATACATGTTTAACTTAATATTAAAAATACTTTTGAATGAAAATTTACAATTTAAATTAGTAAAAATATCGTTTGGTAATTATTCCTTTCATTCTGCGCAAGCAGAATTACTCTAGATAAAGTAGTTATAAAGTTAGTTATTTTGCCTTAGTAACATTATAATTAATAATCACAATTATTATCCGATTACATAAAATAATATGATTCATGAATATAAAATTTACAAAAATATGTAAATCTAAATACTTTTAATAATTGCCTAGTCCCTAAGAGAATTATAATAATTTACAAAAGAGTAAAATAAAACAACTCCTGAGGCTTTTCGCCTCCAGAACAATTATGTGAGAAGAATTTAAAATGGCCAAATCAAAACACGGGGTGAGATTATCTTAAAAAGGGGAACATTAGATGAAGGAAAAAGAAAATACAATAATCAAAATATTCAAAATGTTTGAGTAAAGTAAGATATTTTGATTATGAGGAACGCGTCCTCGTTGAGCTCCCCTGTGTTGACGCGTATTGGCTAAAGCGAGACAGAGAACAAGCGTGGCCGGTGTACGTGATCAGCAGCCTGTTCGCTGTCGGCGTACGTGCCTGGCGGCTTGTTTTGCCTCTGTCGTACGTGACTAACGACTTGTTTTTCCCACCGGGGAAAATCCCGGCGGGCCAGCCGTCAGCCTGGCGCGTCGCTTAGGGGACCCTGACAATGGACAGTTAATTGTACTGTCGCTATAAGGCCCTTCTCACCCATGTTGTGATGACTCATTCAATGGGTGAAAGCAGGCTCGTTTGGCAAACACTGTTGTAAAATGATTCAGCCGGAAAATTTCCACTCGACTTTCGCTCTGAAAATCGAGTTGGATCCTACGTGACTAAATCCTTCGAACAGTGGTTGCCAATTTTAGGCCTACTGGCCTATAACAAATTTGAAGCCGAAGAACAATTTGTTTGAAAAAATAACAGCTTCAGCATGAGTGGCTGCTTGATACCATCTTTCCCAAGCACCGACCACGGCGACGCCTCTGCAAACGTTCCCTGTCCGACGATAGCAGTGAATGGAGTCATGTTTCGCTTTGACATCGAATACGCGTCAATTCTGAAGGTTGTAAGCTCATCAATTTGCTCCAAACACTGCCAAGAAAAAACAAATAAAAATGTGAGGAATCAGATTCAGAGGAATCAGAGAATCCTGATTGTCGTCAGGAGGAATATGAGAATTTTAACTCTCATCATCCTTTTTGCCAAAAAATTGTTTTAATTATAAACTTAATTGACAGATGTATTAAATTGAGTCATGTCAACTTTCGGGTGGAAAATTTATAGTTTATTAAAGAAACGCTTCTACTGAATGATTATCATCATCCGTTTATTGAGAGTGCTACTAAAGAAAGGGTTTATGAAATTCATGATGTTTCAAATAACACTAAGAAACAAAAGTGGTTGGATGATCATAATAGAAATGACAAAGTTTTAACTCTTCCGTACATTTAAGGTTTATCTGAAAGGATCAGAGGTTCTCATAAAAAGTTCAATATAAATGTGTACTTAAAAAACAATAAAAAAATGGAAGATTTTTTAATTAACAAGAAAGAAATGGATGCAAAAGGAAACTTATCTAATGTAGTTTACTTGATTAAATGTACTGATTGCAACAAATTCTACATTGGGGAAACCCGCAGAAGATTAAAGACACGCATAGTTGAACACAGAAGAGACTGTACAAATGGTGACAGAAAAACAGGCCTTTCACAACATGCAGATACATGTAGCCATGTTTTCGATTTTGATTATAAAAATACTAAAATTTTAGTGAGAGAAAATATTTCTTAAAAACGGAAGATTCTGGAATCAATTTTCATAAATAACTATTCTGCTGATTGTGTCAACTTGCAAACTGAAAGATGGCATATCAAAAATTACTCCCAATGCATTTTAAATTAATAACCTGTTTTGAATTTCAAGCTTTCTGACGCACTCATTAGATGACTTGCGTTTCGAGTTTTGTTTCTATTTGTGTTTGTTTCTCTATATACTTTCCACATACTCTAAGTTTTCTTAATATTCAGCTTTTATTTTACAAAGCAGCTGTTCGTTTCATCAATCATAACCAGCAACTCAATGTTGTGTTTGACATGTAATTGTATTAGACGGTTTAGCCTCCATTTTTATGGAGGTTGAACGTATTCAATATTTCAATGACTTAATTTTGACTACTTGATACTATCGCCGTATGTTTTAACACTATGAAACAGGTAATTCTTCCTCTCAATTTGTTGTGATTACAAACAAAATATTGTGCTTAGGTTAACATTTATTTTTTATTACTTCATACTGTTTTTTTTCTAAAGTGTGATGTGTTTTTTTTAACTCCTAAGTTTTTTCTTATGTAATTGGCTTTCAAGTTTAGCATACGAAAACAAATTCTTTTTCTTCTGATTTTAGTTTAATTCAACCTTGAAAAAGACACAAAGTCGTGTATGAGAATCTTGCGTACTGTTACTGGCATGTAGTACCAATTACAAAGATTGGCGTACATTTGCGCGGTTTCTTGGCAATAATTTCTGAACTTGTAAGTGTCCATTGCCTCCCCTGAAGCCATTGCTTGCAAAATTATGCCGAATCTACGGATCAACTCCCTGTCGACATTTGTGATTACGGAAGTTAAATCAGGATCTCTGAAAAAACTTCTAGCAGTATTTCCTGTATTAGTAGTTCCCGATCCATGTTTTACAACATCTATAGTGAGTCCCATCTTATCACGGAATTCTTTTTGGACTCTCTGTTTTGCAGTTTTCATTTTCGCTTTCTCTTCGTCAGTTTTTACATGCTAATTGAAGAATCCTAAACTATAGCTTATGTGCAGTATCAATTTCATCAAACGAATCCACGCGTGCAATGTAGAGAGTCCGTATCTGAAATTGTGTACCTTCTCTGTTTTATCTACAAGTTTATGTAAGTCGTTCATCTGCGATGGTTTCGCATCACAAATCTCACATGTGGCAGCAAAAGGAGTTCCAGCAAGAGCCTGACACACCGTTCTATCTACCATAGTCAACGCGAAATCATGAAAGACAGTTATGGTACAACGACTATTCGGTACTTTCATTTTTGTAGGTTTGAGTTTCTGATTTTGTCTTCCATCAACTCTACTTTTGTCGTGGTTCATTCCTTAGTTTCTGGTGCATGTTCAAACATGATTAGTCTACATAATCTTGTAGATCCAGGATTCTCCTTTTTCCTAATTGTCAAGGGCTTTGCACATTCCGAACAATTCTTATCATGTTTATAGGAACGAGTTTGAGTTATTCGTAATGGCACTGTCGACATCATAAAGATTCCTGCATCTGATTTTTCTGCTCCACAGAACTTTTGATTATATTCGCTCTGGCCAGATTAGCCATCACAACCATATTTATATTGACACTTCATCACATTTTTCCCTTCAACTATATCTGGTGGCAAAATATTTGGGATTTCCAACATACGCTTCACTGTATGGTCGCACAAATCTTGCAATTCAATCCTCACCTCAGACTCTGTAACTGTTATGCTTTTTTCGGGAGAAAGACACTTTCTCTTGGCTTCCTCAAGACTTTTACAAAGAGGAAAAATGTCAGCATTATGTGCTTTAGCTTGTAGTCTAATAGTTTCATATTGATGTTTCGTCAATTTTGTGTCTTCAGCCAGAGAAATAGCTTCTCCTAAAGTAAATGGCTCCATTTGTCCTTCAAATTCTTCACGTTCTCCATGTTCTTCATCTTCAACTCTTGATATCATACTTCTTATCTTCTTAGCCAAATTTCTCTTCCCAGAATAGCACAAATTATTCTAAAAAGCATTTTCAATTTCAATTTAAGAATATGAGTGAACAAGAGAGAAAGTTTTCCTTCTTTTAGTTGATTTGGAACTGGTTTCAAAATCTTCTGAAGGTCTTCGCCTACTTTTGTGGGATCCAATGATATGATGAAATCAGATGATAACCATGCACTGTTCAGTTTAGAAAATTTATCTACATTATAGAATGCACTCTTCCATCTTTTTTCAAAAGACGAAATGAAGTGTCGCATTCATTTCTAAATTATATGTATACATACACAGAAAGAATGAAAAATACTGGAAACTAAATCAGAACATATGAGAATGAAAAGTAATCAGATAAACAAAAGCATGCATTATTTTCTTTGCCTAACTTCAGATCAATGAGACTGTCATTTGTTGCGCCACAAAACTAACAAATGAAGATCAGCAAACATTAAAATTCAACGCAATTTCAATTAGTAGAACCTATTTAATAGTATAAAATGATATCAGTTCACGATTGTTAAAAGACGAACAAGAATAATCATTAACATTTAGTACAGGGAGATAAAATAATATCTGGGTGAAGCCGCGTACCATAATGTATGTGATTTATCTTATCAACTTTCGGAGAAAAACTTTGATCAGACTCATGAGTGTCCCGACTTTCATTTGTTATGAGATGAGTTAGGGATCGTCCATAAATTACGTAAGACGTTTTTCTTTTGTTTGAATAAAGAAGGAAATAAAATTGCTGTGAAGTTGAGAAGGACACAACGATACAAACAAAAGAAAAACGTCTTACGTAATTTATGGACGATCCCTTAGTCACAAGATAAGAAAAAATAATATAAAAATGATAAAAATGTAAGAAAATCAACTTCTAACAAATAATTTGTCTATGAACAAATTTTTTAGTTTAATTTTCACTGTTGAATTAACATCAGTATCGTTGCACTGGGGAATTGAGGCAATTGAGGAATTTTTTACTCAACTGGTAATCAAAAAATACTTTTTTCCAGCCTTTTTTTATTTGTTATAAAATTTGTTTATAACAATTATAAATATTATTGTTCACTTGTCTCTTGTATTAAAACTGCCTCGAGTTAGCTAATTATAGGTACAGACCGAAAACACGGTGATTTTCTTCAAGACACACCCAAGAAGATCCTGAAAAACGAGAAGTCAAGGACATCGGAGATCACCAACCTGAAAATCACGAAACAGCTTCGTGATTGGTCACGAATCAGGATGCCCGCAAGGTACGAGGTAAGCTTGACCGACTACCTTGAACCATCCAGCTACCAAAAAGCACTAAGCCGGCAGGATGCCGACAAATGGAAAGAAGCAATTCAGGAAGAGCTCCTGGTTCACCGGGATAACGAGACGTGGATCTTTGTTTCGAAAGAGAATCAGGAGTGCATCAATTCCGAATGGACGTTCGAGATTCAGCGCGACTCATCGGGGGAATATTGCCGCTGCGAGGCACGATTATGTGCTCACGGTTTTCGTCCGAGGAAGGGCATCGACTTCAACGAAATGTTTTCACCGGTAGTGCGGTATGATTCGCTTAAAGTGTTTTTGTAAACAGTGGCTAGTAGGGATTTTGTACTAGCACAATTCGATGTGATAAGAGTTACAGCAGGGTTGTTTGTAAATTAAGAAAATCGCTGTATGGATTAAAACAGGCATCCAGATGTTGAAATGAGAAGTTAGCATCTTTTTCAAGTAAGTTGAATCTGAATGAGCATGAGTCTGATAAATGCGGGTTCACAGGTAAAGTTGACGGTTGTGATGTTTACCTGTTAGTGATGTTTACCATTTAGTGATAACAATTGCTACATTCTGTATGCGCCTAATTTGTTTTTCTTATAAATTTATATTTAGGAGCTTCTGAAAGTAACTTTAAAGAAACTTGTTTTAAAAATAAAGTTCAGTCGGTTATAGAATTCGTTCTTGCAGTAACTAGTTACTGGTAAAAGTTTGATTCTACTCCGGATCAAAAACAATATTGTATTCTAATTTTACATTTTCACACAAATGTTAATGATTATGTGAATGTAACAGGTCTACAAATATTGTTTTAAAATTCTTCATGATTGGGTAATCTCTTCCTGCTGGAGATTCCTCGATTTCTTCTGCGGTCATGATTTCAACTTTTCCGCTGACCATATTTACTTTTGCCCGTTGATAGCCACTTTTTGTTGCATGTATGGCACGAAGTCTTTTATCATCCTCCACTATTGCAAAGATGTCACCGTTGGACGTCGATAATACAGTTTGTTCTTTGGTTGGCATAGGCAGCAAGACCCTCCATTTTCCTCTCAAACGAATTGTTTCATTAGGAGGAAAATTGTATCTTCGAATTTCAAAACGCCGGTTTGCATTCTTGTTGGGAATAAGTCTAATGAATTTGAGATCTTCAAGTTTATATCCAAATACCCGTAAATTAAAATCGCTGGTGGGAGGAGACCTCGATCTGTCACGAGGAGGAGGCTCGGAAGGAGAAGACTTGACCCAAGTATGAGATCTAGCAGAAGGATTGGACCCTTCAGGATATCTGTCGGGAGAATTAGAAGTTCCAGAACAAGGAATACCAGAAATGGGGGCGCCAGTAGGTGAACGCTCGAAATGTGGCTTCACATCTGCAACTAGAAGCAGAGGATTGCATTAAATTAAATTCCGTTAGGACAGATGTTGTCGGATTTCAATTTTATCTTTCGGAATATTTTTCCCTTTCGGAGAAAGCAGCACTCAAACTCGCTTTTTCAATAGTGATGAAGATTGCTGAAATGAATCAAAGCTCCGCTTTGATTTAGTTACTTCATTAAGTGAGCACAAAGAGTTTTTTTGTCTGTCTAACGCATGTTTAAGGAGACACTTCAACAAAGAAAGTTACTCACCTTCCACAGCTTGTTGACTTGGTTGGCTTGAAGAAGATCGGTCTGCAGAAGATTGCCACCTCTTCTTAGGAGGAAGTATGAGATTTGAGTCGCCCTGCCAACTTAATTCTGTAAGAACAAATAGAAATGGTGGAATTTTTAATTTATAATTTTAAATACTAAACCAGAGGAAAACTTGCCACAGAATCTGTAGTTTTATCCATTCAAGCCTATGTATTGTGACGCTGCATATATTGAAATAAACAAAAGTCAATCGTGAACATAAGGGGCGTTATTTCTCAACTGCCCCAACTTTAAAAGTCATGTTCTTTGATTTTCTTTAAATTCGGGGCATATGTTCACCTACCCAATAGTACTTAATCGACAAATTTATAGACCACAAAAACCACCCCTCTCCAAGTGATGGGGGTGACATTTTCAACCCCAACGCCTGCACGGGTATTTTCAAAAGCTTGTAACTTCCTTTCTGTTTTAGCGATTTAAAATTTTTATGAGGGTTTTCGAAAGGTTATTTCTTACTCTTTTCTTCTATTTTATTAACGAAAAAAACTAAACAAAATTTAAGAATTTTTTAAACAATTCAATTGTTTATTTAACTTTTTTTAGCAATTTAAGGTATTTTTATTTTTTTTAAATAGTCTTAAAAGGAAGCTTGACCTTTTGGCTTCAAAAAAGATCCGAAGCAAAAAAATGGTCCAGTGAATAGTTTCCGAGATATAGGCCCCGATGTGAAGGCAGTCCTAATGCTCGTGCTCAGACGCAATCCTTTAGTAGTCCACATACTAATTTTCAAGTCTAACATTCTTTCAACGCATTCATGTTCATTCAGAATGACATTAAATCAGCTAATAAATATTTTGGAATGTTTGTCGGCGGTTCAGAGTAAGTTTATATTATTTATTATTTGTTATAAACAAATAAAAAATGCAAACCACTCTTTTAAGAAGTAATGTTGATTTTGGTCAGTATGAATGATTCCTTACTATTACAGTTCGTCAGTTCACGATATTAATTAATTTTTTATACACAGTCGTCCAAAAATTTCATTTTATGAACGAATTTTTTTCTGAATATGTGCGTAGAAACTCTTATAACGCGTAGACTCGTCCTTGATTTTGTAAATTTAGGTGAATTTCGATTAATAACTTGTTTTCCAATTTTTTAACTTATTCTGAAGCCAAAACTCTGGAGAAAGAATTTTTATTCTTTTTTCGTTGTTCTGGCTACTATTTATTGCTGATTTACATCAAGTTGAAAATTCCACAATGGCTTAATGATCTATTTGTCATGAATCTGGTACCATATCTAAACGTTAAGATATTGAGCGGTTGGATGTAATGACAGCCTACTTCTATTTTCAGAAGTCACTTGTTTTTCATTTGTTCTTCATGAAGTTATGTACAAAAAACAAGTGAAAAACAAGTGACTTCAAAAAATACAAGTAGGCTGTTATTGCGCGCAATCGCTCAATTATGTTTCGACTTCACTCAGAGAAAAAGTTGTCAAGAAAGAAAAGTATCGTCCTCTTGCCTGTATTGTTTTGAACCAACTGAACATCTCCTTTATACAAACAGACTTATTTGGCTGCAAGATTAGGTGAAGTTTGTCGCAAATGGATATTGTTTGCTGCAAAAAGATTCTTTTTGAGACAAATGAAAATCTTCTCAACCTTCAATTATATGAGAGGAAAATTCATTTGTTTCAAAACGCATTCTTTTGACCCAAAAGGATATTCCTCTGAGTCTTATTCAAGTATCTACATGGTATTTCGGTATTACTGTTGCAACGCACGGTCTTTCGTTCTTTTGGACTTTATCTTGTTTGGAAATATATCATTTAAAATAAAATTCATGATTAATAATGTCAACGAAAATAACTTGGGGTCATTTTTGTGCCAATCCTTTTGACAAGGAAAAGCATTGGAAAACACCAGACTTAAGATGTTTGTCGGTAAGTCAGAGGTTAAAATTTCCCCAATTGCCGAGCAACGCTAAAATTTGTCAGCCTTGTAGAAAAGAATTTAAGAAATTGAGTTCACAAGTGCCTCCAAATAAAACCAGCATGGAAGAAGTTGTTTATGGCAGTGAGGTCGATGACAACTGTATAGAAAAAGAAATCAGCGATGATCCAGATTTTCTATTTGTTCCGATAGAACATAGTGGTTGTAGAGATCAAAATCACAAAGCAGGTCTAGAAACTCTTCAACAAATTATACAAAAATTTAAGGTGAGTACTGATGGTGACGAAAAAATAACATTACTCACACTTGCTCGTAAATCATGGAGTCGTAGAAAGGTAATGGAAGAATTTGGTGCAACGGAACGTCAAGCCCGGAAAGCTGACAAATTATTTCAAAAACATGGAATACTGGCTTTGCCTGGACTCAAGCCAGGAAGAAAACTGCCACCAGGAATTGAAGTAGCAGTGATTAGTTTTTATGAAGATGACGAGAACAGTCGATTAATGCCGGGGAAGAAGGATTTTGTATCCATAAAAAAGGAAGACGGTACTCGCGAGCATGTGCAAAAACGACTTATCTTGGGCAACCTGTCAGAGTTATACGACCGTTTCCAAATAGAGAATGAGGAAATGAAAATTGGGTTCTCAAAATTTGCACAACTTAGGCCTCGACATTGCGTTCTAGCCGGAGGAAGTGGTACCCACACAGTTTGTGTGTGTGTTTATCACGAAAATGTGCATCTCATGTTAGATGCAATTGATATAAAGCATCTGACTGAAGACTCAGATAGAAAACTTATTGATTATCACGACTGTTTAGAGTTAATGATGTGCACTAATCCAACTCCCGCATGTCATTTCAGCGAATGCGAAAATTGTCCTGGCATTGATATCCTGAAGGAACACCTGACTGAACTTCGGGATGAGAACTGCGTCATTGAGTTAAAATATCAAATTTGGCAACAAACAGATAGGAGCAATCTGGTAACTGAAGTAGCTGAGACCGATATCTTCATAGAACAACTCTGCGAAAAACTTGTAAACCTAAAATCTCATGAGTTTTATGCGAAGATGCAAGCATCGTTCATCAAAAATCTCAAAATAACTCTATTGGTTGGAGTTTTCTTAATCATGTTTGATTTCGCGGAAAATTATGCTTACGTTTTTCAAAATGCTATCCAGTCTTCTCACTGGAATAATAATCAGGCATCCATTTTCACAGTAGTTATCTACTACAAAGAGGAAAATGAATTAAAACATGTGAGCATGGCGATCATTTCCGATAACTTACACCATGACACGGTTGCTGTTTATGTCTGTCAAAAATTAATTATTGAATATCTTAAGAAGCATTTTCAACTTGTAAAGATTCATTACGTCACAGATGGAGCACCGCAGCATTTTAAAAATAAATATAACTTGGCCAACCTTCTGTACCACAATAAAGACTTTGAAATTCCAGCAGACTGGACTTTCCATCCAACTGCGCATGGAAAAGGACCATGCGATGGAATCGGAGGAAATTTAAAGCGATTTGCATCAAGAGCCAGCTTGCAGCGTCCAGCAGATAAGCAGATTCTAAGTGCTCGTGATTTATATAAATGGGCCAGAGAAAATTTAAAGGAAACAGTTGTACTCCAGTTCTAAGGATGATCATTCAGCAATGACAGTGGAATTAGCAGATCGATTCAGTAAGTCTGTCACAATACCTGGTACTCTCAAGTACCATGCTTTCACCCCTAATGATAAGGGACAGCTGAACCTTAAACGATTTTCCTATGAAGAGAAGAGTGACATTTTTCCTAAACCTAAACGTACCTTGAATAGGGAGAGTATTTCAAAAGAAAAGAAAAGCAGTAAGAAAAATGGTAAGAAGAAAAGGCGAACCAATTAAAAAGCACTGTGTGGTGAGAGGCAAGAGGATTCATGAAAATTAAACACCCCGAATAGTGAGAGGTGAGGGGACTCACTTAAATTAAGCACCCCGAAGAAGTCTAAAACCGCACTGCCACCTCCACGTGGTAGACTCTGGAAACTATGATTTTAAAGATCGTAGGCTGACGACAGGCGTTAATTAATGATTTTTCTGTAGTTGATTCATTTGAAAAAGCACTGTTTATATGTTAACAACGGTTGAATTGTGCACTTATTCATGGAATATTCATTAATAATCAATAAGTATCGTAAACTGACGAACTGTAATAGTAAGGAATCATTCATACTGAGAAAAATCAACATCACTTCTGAAAAGGGTAGTTTGCATTTTTTATTTGTTTATAACAAATAATAAATAATATAAACTTACTCTGAACCGCCGACAAACATTCTAAAATGTTTATTAGCTGAATTAATGTAATTCTGAATGAACATGAATGCGTTGAAAGAATGTTAGACTTGAAAACTAGTATGTGGACTACTAAAGGATTGCGTCTGAGCACGAGCATTAGGACTGCCTTCACATCGGGGCCTATATCTCGGAAACTATTCACTGGACCATTTTTTTGCTTAGGACCTTTTTTGAAGCCAAAAGGTCAAGCTTCCTTTTAAAACTATTTAAAAAATAAATAAAAATACCCAAAACTGCTAAAAAAGTTAAATAAACAATTGAATTGTTGAAGAAATGCTTAAATTTTGTTTAGTTTTTTTCGTTAATAAAATAGAAGAAAAGAGTAATAAATAACCTTTCGAAAACCCTCATACAAATTTTAAATCGCTAAAATAGAAAGGAAGTTACGAGCTTTTGAAAATACCCGTGCAGGCGTTGGGGTTGAAAATGTCACTCCCATCACTTGGAGGGGGGTGGCTTTTGTGGTCTATAAATTTGTCGATTAAGTACTATTGGATACGTGAACATATTCCCCGAATTTGAAGAAAATCAAAGAACATGACTGTTAAAGTTGGGGCAGTTGAGAAATAATGCCCCATAAGATAAATGGATCTCTAGCACTTTAGGGACCGCTGAATTTTTTTCGTATACCCTTGCTAGTTTTTTTTAGAAATTAGCTGGCGCTCAACGCAGTAAAATTAAAGACAGAATTTCCATTCTATATTATTACATCGTATTTCAGACTACACGTCAAACAAATTATAGAGTGCGATGAATGCTAGCATGATGGTCCACGATGTAGATCTACAAAAATAGGCTCTGATTGCTAAACAAATTCTTGGTTTCCATGATACATGATCTAAATCATCTGAGTGGTAAGTGTGGCGATTGATAGAAACTCACGAATAACATCCCGAGAAATCAATAAATTTATAACGAGAAAAACATTAGAAGATAAGGAAACATTGCACTCAAACGCGGACAATTTTGCGAACGAAGTGAAGCTGCTCATCATTCAATATGGCAGAGAAAATATTTATAATTTAGATCAAAGTGGATTCGAATTGTAGATGCATTCAGGCCGAATATAAACAGTTGAAAGTACTCGACAAACTGGAATGTGCAGTCCAATCTATTTCTTCTAAAATTTACAGCTATAATATTCTGCCCACGATTTCAGCAGATGGAAAGCTTCTATCACATTAAAAAGCCCTTTTCAATTTTAAAAGCTCAGGTGCACGAGTTAACGTTGACCAGTTTGAACAAATTGGAGAGGGTGGTCGATTATCAAAAGTAAAAGCTCGAATTTTCACAGGTATGGAACACCTTAGTGTTTCCACATTAAAAACTTTTAGTTTGCGGAAAGCAAAGGTAAGTTAATCACCGAACGGAAAGATAACACACCAGTGAGAAAACATTCAAACCATATGGTTCTTCTCCCTTTATACTCAACAACTAAAAAATTATATTTCCGAAAACTTACAGATGGTTGAAGTTGAGTGGATATAAGTATGAAAATTATAAGTATGGTTACGTTAATTAAACTTACCAACAAAATCCAGATGAAACGGAAATGTAAGAATCAGAATGTAGTTGGCGGTTTTCATTTTTCCTAGTGGTATTTCTTAGTTGACGATCTATTTATTTTGTTCAAGTTTTTGTTTTAATTGAGATTCTAGCCTGCAATTCAATGTAATCTCAGGTAATCTCAGTCCATGTCAGTTTACTGTCAAAGTTTATTGTTTTTGCACTTTTGTGCGTAAAAGCCGACTTAAAGAAAAGCGTTTAACCTGGTAATTTTATGCTATGCCAATAAAAGTACACGCAGTTATAATACATTGAATAAATATGATGTGTTAATAATTAACGAAATGTTTTCTAACACTGAAGCTAAGACTCTTGACTATTACGTAATTTTTTCATATCTCGATGTTTACCTATAAAAACAGAAATTTCTAAAAGAGAGACGCCAAGGACGTACATGCTTCCATCACTCATGCACACAGAGTCTATTTGCGAGACGTGGCAGTTATATATACAGCAGTACTTATATTCCGAAATTCTCAGTCGACATTTGAAAATTCTGTCTAATACCACCAGGAAAAATGAAAACCGCCAGCTGCATTCTAATTCTTACATTTCCGTTTCATCTGTATTTTGTTGGTAAGTTTGATTAAGGTAACCATACTTATAATTTTCATACTTATATCCACTTACCTTTAACCATCTGCAAGTTTTTGGAAATATAATTTCTTAGTTGTTGAGTATAAAAGGAGAAGACCCATATGGTTTGAATATTTTCTCACTGGTGTGTTATCTTCTCGTTCGATGATTGACTTGCATTTGCTTGCTGCAAACTAAAAATTTTTAATGTGGGAACACTAGGGTGGTCCACACCTGTAAAAATTCGAGTTTTGGCTTTTGATAATCGACCACCCTCTCCAATTTATCCAAACTGGTCAACATTAACCCGTGCACCTGAGCTTTTAAAATTAAAAAGGGCTTTTTAATGTGATAGAAGCTTTCCATCTGCTGAAACCGTGGGCTGAATATTATAGCTGTAAATTGTAGAAGAAATAGATTGGACTGCACATTCCAGTTTGTCGAGTACTTTCAACTGCTAATATTCGGCCTGAATGCATCTACAATTTGAATCCACTTTAATCTGAATCATAAATATTTTCTCTGCCATATTAAGTGATGAGCGGCTTCACTTCGTTCGCAAAATTTTCTGCGTTTAGTTTAGTATTTAAAATTATAAATTAAAACTTCGACCATTTCTATCTGTTCTTACAGAATTAAGTTGGCAGGGCGACTCAAATCTCATACTTCCTCCTAAGAAGAGGTGGCAGTCTTCTCCAGACCGATCTTCCTCGAGCCAACCAAGTCAACAAGCTGCGGAAGGTGAGTAGCTTTCTTTTTTGAAGTGTCTACTTACAGATGCGTTACACATAAAAAAAAATTACTCGTTGTGCTCACTTAATGAAGTAACTAAATCAAAGTGGAGCTTTGATCCATTTCAGCAAATCTTCATTACCGAAAGAAACAGGTTATAAACAAGAATAACCGAACATAAAAGAGATGGCAGAATTGGCAACACAGAAATAATTTTAATTATTGAAAGCCTTTTCTATTTGACTGACTTTTTTCGTACGTTAGTTCGGTTTTTACGTTACTCCGGTACTTTTCTTCCTGAAAAAGAGTTTGGGATTTGATCCGAGAAAGAATGTACCCTCGTGAAAAAAAGACCAACTTTAGATCACAGTATAGGCAGGTATATTCTTGTCCCGGCAGTTTGAACCCCCAATATCCCATCATTATTAGGCTCATCACGAGTCAGTAGTCCGGACCATAACCATAATAACAGAAAGAGATGGCGAGATGGAGGGAGGGACAGAGTTCCATAAATATAACGGCAACTGGTTGAAGCCTTCTAGATCTCGTAAATAATAATAAATCATCCCAGGTTCTTTGGGACTTTTAGGTATACCTAGTCTGTTGATACAGACAGCTATCCTTATTTAACAGAGAGAGTGGTGTCTATTTCAATGCCCTAAAATTGATGCAGGTATAGGCTGAAAGGTAAAAGACCAGAAAAAGACCAAACGTGGTTTGGAACTGGTCTAAATGTGATCTAAAGTTGGTCTTTCTTTTAACAATCCTTATGTGCCCTCTGACATACAATCTTGCGATTGCTATTGAAAAAGCGAGTTTGGGTGCTGCTCTCTCCGAAAGAGAAAAATATTCCGAAAGATAAAATTGAAATCCAACAATATATGTCCTAACGAAATTTAATTTAATTCAATGCTTTGTTTCTAGTTGCAGATTTGAAGCCACCTTTGGAGCATTCACCTACTGGCGCCCCCATTCCTGGTATTCCTCGTTCTGAATCTTCTTATTTTTCTGACAGACATCCTGAAGGGTCCCTTCCTTCTGCTAGATCTCACACTACGATTAGGTCTTCTCCTCCTTCCGTGCATCCTCCTCGTGACAGATCCAGGTCTCCTCCTAACAGCGATTTTAATTTACGGGTACTTGGATATAAACTTGAAGATCTCAAATTCATTCGACTTATTCCCAACCAGAATGCAAACAGGCGTTTTGAAATTCGAAGATACACTTTTCCTCCTAATGAAACAATGCATTTAAGAGGAGGAAGATGTAGGGTCTTGCTGCCCATGCCAACCAAAGAACAAACTGTATTATCAACGTCCAACGGTGACATCTTTGCAATAGTGGAGGATGATAAAAGACTTCGTGCAATACACGCAACAAGAAGTGGCTATCAACGGGCAAAAGTAAATATGGACAGCGGAAAAGTTGAAATCATGAGCGCAGAAGAAATTGAGGAATCTCCAGCAGGAAGGGATTGTCCAATCATAAAGAATTTTAAAACAGTATTTGTAGACCTGTTGCACTCACATAAACATTAACATTTGTGTGCGAATGTAAAATTATAATACAATATTGTTTTTGATCCAGATTAGAATCAAACATTGACCAGTAACTAGTTACTGCAAGACCGAATTCTATAACCGAATGGTCTTCCAGAAACTCCAAAATTCAAATTGATAAGAAAATAAACAATTAGGGCATACCAAATGTAACAATTGCTATCACTAAATGGAACTCGGTACATTAGTAAAAAGTAAGAAGAATAAACTCTAAAAATTCGACACTTTTAATTAAGGTTAACTTTGAATTAATATCAGTTTAAAACTTTCATGTTCTTATTCAAAATATCTTATTTTATTACGATTAATCTGTGCTATATTTATCTTATATAACTTCGAGAATCTCAAATATTTTTGTGACTGTTTAGAAATCAGATTAAAATATCAATAAAGTTTTACGTCAGCAGAGTTTCATTGTATAAGTCTGCAAACTCTGCGTAATTATTGTTTACATTTTCGAATTCTACCGTTCTAGCGTTAACCGTAACGCGTAACGCAAAGTAACGTACGTTACTGTACATTACTTATAGAAATTTTTTATTGGTATTTATGTACATCGTGTTTACATGGTAGTATCTATATACATGGCATTGACATGGTATTTTACTTAAACGGTATTGACATGATACTTATGCACAATTTATACATTAAAAAAACCGACAAATTTTTTTTTTGGGTTAACATTTTTCATCATTTGCATATGTGTCAATCTGATTTCTTTTTCACTTTTCTCATTAAAACTGAAAAAGTATGTTTACGAAGTTCAGATGGTACTCGCAAATCCAAAAAATGGCCGAATCGAGAAAATAGTGAAATAAATTACCTACTTCAAAACCGCTTTTCGAACCTATCCATATTTTTGAACGTTTTATCGAACAAATTAAAGAAAATCAGATCACTGGGATTTTTATATGGATAGAATCCATTTCAAATGAAACAGATTAAAAACTTCGTCGCAGAATCTGTCACCGACGAAATATGTATGTTGTTTTTTAAGGAGAAATTAGCTGATGGTTCCGATTTAAGGAAATACAATTTTGAAGTTTATTTTTCAAAAATTACCAATTTTGTGTTTAAAATTCCATAGTTTTTGACCTAATTTAGATATTTCAATTTTCTTTCAGAATTCTGATGAATTTGACCATCCTATTTCACAATCAATCAGAAAATTTGGAAAATTAACAAAATAGCCACAATTTACGAGAAAAATTCGTAATTCATGTTTTCAGAACAAATAAATTCTCCTAGCATAAAAATGGTTTAGCTCACATACAACTGTAAGATGCCAATTTTAAGCAGAATTTTTTTTTAAAATATTGCTAACAATCAAAGTGGGCTTTTCAGAAAATCTTCTTTACATATTTTTAAACTTCGAAGAAAAAAATGTAGAAAATTTTTATAAAGTCACATTTATTAAAATTCGTGGATAATGAGTCAACAGGTGAAATTTAGGTTTTAATTTTCCATAAAGCTCTTTATAAAGGTCATTAGGATCTTTTACAAGTCCCTCTAAAACTTCAGCATCTGTACGAATCATTCCTGGTGACATTAAAATGTCCATAATTCGGCGCCAATGTTTATAAAGATTCCAATGTTCGTCAGACTCAGGAATTAAGTCGCCTAGAATCAATCCAAGGTAACGCACCAGACAGAGCATTTGGGCTGCAGATAGCTTCCAATTTAGTTTATTTTTTCCTTCTTTAAGTCTAATTACTGGTGGTTTATTCGAATTTTGATAACCAGAGTCAAAGTTTTGAATCCTGCTATTTAGCTGCTGTAAGGTAAAATATTTTTTTGTAAAAATGAACGTCCACAAAATCGCTCTCAGAACATACATGCAAACACCTTCCAACAAACCGTGCATCATATCGACAGTAACATTTTCTGTTATGTGAAAACCTTTGATTTTATTAAACTCACAAGATTCTTCAATGCCGGCTGTACTCATATCTGCTTTTTTAACGTCTGCTGCGTAATTCTCTCTATTTCTTAATTTTGACTCATTCTCAGTAGTCAATTCCGAGCATTCGTCTGATGAATCTGTACAGATTCTACAACAATATTTTGCCTCAAATGATTCGGTGAAACCGAAAATCCCATTGAGTCCTAAATTGTCACCTAAAACTAGGATCAACTGGAATTTTATTCTTCTTATGGAACTACCAACAGTAATTAAAATTCCCCCTTCTCGTAGAAAATTAAGTTCTTTTATAAGAAATTTAAAGACCTTTTCATTGCTACTAAGTTTTTTCTCTGCAGAGTAGAAAAGAGTTAAAAAAATAATGCTCTTAAGACGGGAAGCTATATGTGGTGGTAAACAAGCAATTGATGCATATGCAGCACCAAATTTGTTCTCCTCCGAGTGACTGCCTAAAGGATTCCCTACTTCTAGATTGTCGAAAAAAATGTAGAGAGGCAGAACTAAATCGTTAGCTTCCTGTAAAGAATACTTTGGATGAAATTCTTTAAATAATTGATAACATCCTGAACTATTTTTCTCGGTAGACCAGGATGACCATATAGAGCCAAGATAAACACTAATATTTGGTTCAAGATTAAAAATTGGTCCATTTTCGGAAAATAATTATTGCTAAAATGATAAATATCCAAATTTATTTATTTAATAGACTTCATCTCATTCAAAAATTAAGAATAATTAACGAGTTATTACATGTTGTTCGCTGATTAGCGTATTTCAGCTTTTTAATAACAACAATAAACTGGTCAGAAAATAACTAGCCTTTTTAAAATTCAAATTATAAATAGCCTTACTGAAAAAAGCCCAGATGAATTCGCAAATTGTTGGACAGAATTTCAAAGCTGTTAGGCACTTGTAACAGGCCTCTACTGCCTTAGCTGCGTCTGCGTAAGCGTATTTTTCTTTGTTCAATAAGATGTAAAATTTTGCACGTTCCAATTTACCGCTGTAAATTAAATAAGGGAAAACTGCTATATTGCATTTTTGAAGCCAATTTTCAAAATTTTCTTCAACTTTATCGACGTTTTTACTCTTCGTTTTTAATCTTTTGTGAAACTGTCCTTGTTTTTACCAGCTTGATTTGCTTTGATACATAAAGGCAATAGCATCAATCCCAATAAGCTATTGTGAGTGCCTAAAAGAAAATTTAACTAATATTTAATGTGAAACATTTTGTAGAATAAATAATTTGTAATAATCTAAATTATGTACCCGCGGTAATTGAATCTTTATGTGCTGCTAAAAACTCTTTAACTTCTGGAATTCTTGATTTTTTAGAAAGTTTCAGAACTTTGTGGCTAAATTAGACCATTTGTCCGAAAATAGTGAACTATACTCGGTAACTTTATCTTCCGGTATTAAATTTGTCCTCGCGTAGTCCTCAATAATTTTTTAAAAATCGATTTCAAGCTGTGAATGGGTAACATAATTACAATTATTATACATGCTTCATATTCATCAGTTTTTAGTATTAAATCAAAACAAAATTCGATTATACTGCGAGAAAGAATTGAGCACAAGAGATTTAAAACTGTAAGCAAAGATGTATGAGCCTATTTTAAAAACTTTTAGTAAAATAATATTTTTCTTTCTCATAATGACGTCAATATTTAAAGGATAAATTTTCAATGTTTAATATTTTCATTGAAGCAACTTTCAATCCAAATATATGCAAGTTAACAACAATGCAAAATTTTTCGCATAAGGCGAGCACAAGCACGGTACGATCCGAATATCTTGATGAAGTAGTTCGAGTTTCTCCTCTTGAAAAAGAGTTGTGTCCCCTCTTTTTCTCTTTGCTGCTTCGAGAATCTCTTGTTGAATTATCAACTTACTGCTTCCCACCAGCCCCTTCAACCGCCTCATTTGGTTTAGGCTTCGCAGCAATTCTGTCAATTGCTTAGCCGTGATTTTTCAGTTTGTGATTGATGCATGTAAACTTTATCACTGTAATGCCAAATTGGGCATATGGGTCAGCATTGAGTATACCACATATGTCGCTACCGTCTCCGTCGGCTACGATGTATTTATATACAATTCCGTACTTTTTCCAGCTTTGCTAAACAATTTCGACAGTGCCTTCACTCTTGATGGCTCCGGAATCTCTGCTCCTGCCAAAGTTTTATGACACTAAGTGTTCATTTAAAAACTCGCCTCCACTCTCGCATGCTGTGCATGCTTTGCATTTCACAGAAAACGCTACAAGTTTTTTCGTTTCTGCACCGATGACGATAGCAGTACCGGCAAGAGAATTATAGGCTTCTCCGAGATAAGTTCTCTGCAACCATGAAGCATCGCTGATGAGTGGTCCAAACAATTAAGAAAACTGTGCCATCCCCATCTGCGACGAATATGAAGTTATCTTTCGCCATAGCTCTCAGTTTTTCTTCTCGGTTATTCTCTTGTACCTTTTCTTCTGTTGTGACGAGACTATCACGAATGATTTCTTGTTGAAGCTTCATGCACGATGATGAATCCGTGAACGGAGTACCAGCTGGTGCAAAGTTTTATTGCAAGTTTGAATATCCGCTTTCTGAGGTCATGGCCCCCAACTCCATAGCCTTACTGATGTCCATATGATTAGGATCATCATCTTGATGGGATTCATGTGTGATTGCGATCATACAGGTTCTGCAATATGGAGTATAATAAGTCTTGCATTTATTTTGCCTTATGCCTATCACTTCCCATCGCTTTCTACTTCACCACGCCTTATGCCGAACTTTATCATCTTAGGCTATGTCGAAAATATCAACAATGATATGATCAATTTCAACTTAGTAAATTTTTTGATCCATCTTTGGATCAGAACTGGTAGGCAAAAAATTAATTTCCTGCGAATCATGCGAAACGTCTGAAAAATATGAAAATGAAGAAACTTTTGAGCTGAATTTTGGCACCATGTTTTTGTTCCATATGAAACGTGATATTGAGTATTGAAATAAAATTGAAAATGTTGATCTCCATGAAAGATAAAAGTGCAATGATTAATCATATCAATTAATCTGTTTCAAGACAATAAATAGGGCTCTTCTTGTTTCACGTAGCTAATAGTATATTTCAATCTAAAATGAAAAGCTCGCGTATGAGCTGAAGTTCTCCAAGAACTTGAGCAATCTTGAAATGAACTGATGCATGATCCCGAATAAGATCACCATGACCTCGAAAATCGATTATTCATTCCGGCTGATCAAAATTCTCTTGTTTTGAAATTTTTAGAAATCCAGAGAAATCAAGGGCGACTTAAATAATTTTAAAAATTCATCTTCATGAAAAAAAATTAGAGGAGAGAAAAAAATTAGAGGAGAACGAATATGACAATTCATGTTTGCCCTCTGAAGTCAATCTTACGATTGCTGTTAACGAAACGAGTTTGGGTACTTTCCTCTCCGAAAGAGAAATATATGCCGAAAAAGAAAATAATAATCCGACAAGATATGCAATAACGAAAGTTAATTCAATCCTTTGTTCTTTATTACAGAGCTAAGTGCAAAAAATCCCTGTCCCAAATCAGACATATTTAATTTAATTTGTCTCCTGCACTTGTTCCAATGATATTCTTTTATTTTTTCTAGTTCCTCAGACAGTTCTTCACTGAAGAAGGTTTTGATATTAAAACTGTTCCGGATTCGTCACCTTTCTTTTTATACCCTGATTTTCTGTTAGCGCGTATAGCCTTGACCAGCCCAGAAATATCCAGGTCACTCCTTCGGTTACATATTTTGGACATTTTCTTTCCGATCTTGACATCCTGCGGACTTTTCTGACTTTCGCTTGTTTTGTCAAATAGTAATTGAGATTAGAGGAGCTTTAGTCATTTGTTTTATCATTGGAAGTTCTTCCTCAGATCTTCTCTTGTTTTTTTGTTTGTTCAGATTTGAGAAACTCAAGTAATTTGTTTTCTCGTCTAATTTTTCCCCGACCCCGATCTTCTTTTGTTCTTCTGCGGATTTTTGACTGATTCCTCACAGTATAGGGGAAGGTTTTGGTTGAGAAATAGCGGTTTCGATTCGACATTCGTCATTGTTTTGAGTTGAACACGTTACTTGTGCTTTTATTCGTTTTGTCACCTGAACTTGTTCTCTTGTCATATCCATTTTTTTTCTCATTTGAAATTGTTGTTTCGATCTTTCTTTGTTTTTGTCTGCTTTCAGGTTGGTTCCGACAACCTTCTTTCTTTTGTATAAGCAGTGTATCTCTTTGTAGTAGATTCGTTTCTTATTCTACTGATAAGTCTTCCAATCATATAAAATGTCTGCGTCACTGGAAAATTCTAAGGATCCGGGCATAGAAAAGAAATTTTGAATGAAGAAGAAGCGATTTTTCTTGTTGGTGAGCTTCAGCGGAGGATTATTGTCAAGGACACCTTGTGTTCGAAAAGCCGGGTTGCTCAATATAAAAAGCAAAAGCTTGTGCATGATATTGAAAGTACAACCTCCGAAGATGAGAACGATCCTTCAGACTTAGCTACTCATGATCCTTCATTTAACATACATCTGAAACCTGTTAATGGAGAATCAGAGCTCGAAAGAATTAAACTTCCGATTCAAAGAACTGTCTCGATAAACAAATATTGTTATGTCTGCTTACCGCCAGCCGATTTAACCTTGATAACAGAAAAAGTTCGTACTCAATCTTATATTAGAAAGAAAATCTACATACCAGCAAGAAATACTGGTTTGAATTGGGAACAAATCATACAATTGAGAAGAATGATGACTTAAATGCGAGAAAGTAAAAACCGAACCGTAACTCAAGCTCTTGTTGCGTTTCTATTCAAAGTTCGAATAGGCAATTCGAAATTAAATCTTTCAAAGAGCTGCTATGAAATTGTTTGTTGTTCATCAAAATCTATTTCTTATATGTGATTGCACATATGCTTGGCACCGAAAGATCGGAAACAATACATTTCAAAGAAACTCATTCTCAGGCCAGAAGAAAGTTCCTCACTGCAATCTGTAAGCCATTTACAATTTGTACCGTCGGCGGGTATGTGGTGGACATGTTGGTACCATATCCTGCAAATGTAAACGATCCGGATATGTTAAGGACTTCACTCAAAGATGCAAACAGTTCTTGACCGTGGCTTCCGAGACATCAAAGCTGAATTAGAGCTTTGGAAAATAAACGTTCTGATGCCAGCTTTAAAAGGGGAGCGTAAGCAATTAACGACACAAGAATCAAAGGAGTCTCGTTATGTCAAATCATTCGCTAGACAGTTGGAGCGGTACATGGAATTTCGAAACAAAATTATCGACTCTTGGATCACAAATTAGACGACAAATTACTCCAAAAAATTGGAACATATTTTCGAACTGCGTCGTTTCCCAATAATCTATTCCAGAATAGATTACAATCCGAATCATAACTTCTGGATGAGATTTTAGAAACAATGAAGATGAGAAAAGGCGTTGAAAATT
Source organism: Andricus quercusramuli (assembly GCA_932178445.1). NCBI lineage: Eukaryota > Metazoa > Arthropoda > Insecta > Hymenoptera > Cynipidae > Andricus > Andricus quercusramuli. The sequence goes on along the minus strand of CAKNXH010000841.1, from coordinate 62,648 downwards.
CTTCAACTGTTGAAGCAGAAGTACGTGGCTACTGGCGCAAAAAACAAGTGCTTCAAATCATTTCCGCTGATGATTTATTGGATTTCCCAGAAACGACAGAGAAAGCTCTGAAGATTCTGTTTACCAGATCGTACCACCTCCATGAGTGGAGCGTTGACCAATTACGCCACCGGGGATACAGCAGAAAGTTTCTCATTCCTCCTATTTCACAGGATGACACACAACTGCATTTGAATAACAAGTGAAAATTCCAACCATTAATTCCAATCAGAATAATTCTTGAATCTTTATTATAATTTAGAAGTTTTATGTTAGGTTGTTGACGCAATAAATGACCCTGAGAATTAATCCGTGTTCAAGACAAATTAATAGGTATTTTTGGCTCTCCCACACTGAATATTTGCATTGTTTCATAATTGAAAATATTTTGAGGAAAATGTTAGAATTTTTTATTTAGAAAGAAAATAAAAAACACGTGTTCATTTATTTGCTAAAAGTAAAGATATAAACGGGTAGCCCGAGGTAAAGAAAACATTAAGGGTTATCATTGACACTCTAACGGTTACAGAATGTGGTCCCTTAGTAACCAGTTGCGTACTTGCAAGACTTTAATCCTGCTTCGGTTCACAAACAATATTGTTTTATAGGTTAAGATTTTTTCACAAATTAAAATAATCTTCTGGACGAAACTCGTCTAAAACTATTGTTTTGAAGTTTTTTGAGATTGCCTCACTATAGCCTACGGGAGATTCATTGATTTCTTCTGGGATCATATCGACGACATTTCCGCTGTTCATGTTGATTTTTACGCGCTGATTGCCAGTCCTTGATCCATATATAGCACGAAGTCTTTTATTGTCCCCCACTACTGCAAAAACGTCACCATTGGACGTTGATAATACAGCTTGTTCTTCGGTTGGCATGGGCAGAAGCATCTTGTTTTTTCCTCTCAAATGAATTGATTTATTGGGAGGAAAAGTGTATCTACGAATTTCGAATTGCCGGCTTGGATTCGTGTTCGGAATAAGTCGAATAAATTTAAGGTGTTTAAGTTCATGTCCAAGTACCCTTAAAGTGGAATCCCTGCGAGGAGATCTGGACCTTTCACGAAGAGAAGGCTCGGCAGGAGGAGGAGACCTGACCGGAGTATGAGATCTGACAGAAGGAAGCGACCCTTCAGTATGTCTGTCAGATGAGTAAGAAGTTCTTGAACGAGGAATACCAGAAATGGGAGAGCCTGCAGGTGAACGCTCAAAATGTGTGCTCAAATCTGCAACTAAAAACAGAGGATTAAATTTAATTAAATTTCATTATGGCATATATTGCTAGATTTTAATTTTCTCTTCTAGCATGTTTTTCTTTTTCAAGATAAAATCATTGATCTTTCAAAACATCAGATTTTCCTTAATCGAAGATTGTTAAACAATGATAAAAAGCATGAGAACAAACTTTCTACTTTGGTTGATCAACAAAATAATATTCAAGAGCAAAATTTAGATTTACACAAAATTTTTGCAGAAGAAGATAAGGATCCTTGGTTTGTAAATTTAGCTTATATTCAAATTCCTGATTCAGTCACAGATATTCTCAGATTAGGTAAAGGTTTTAGTAACCATGTAATGAAAAGTAAATCGAAACAAATGATGGAAATAGTCAAAGATGTTAAATCAAGTATACACAAAGTTCCAATATTGGATCAATAAGATTTCCGAAACAAGGTCTTAGATTTGTCAAAGAGCTTTTTTGATAAGAATTGTTTGCACATTAGTAGTATTGCTCGAATTGGAGAAAGAAAGGACTTTTGGGAAAGGATATAAGATGGACTTATAAATACCGAGGACACAGTTCCTGTAAGATGTTATAGTTTGAGAAAGATTCATAAAGAGGGCTATCCTTTGAGAATTGTTGTTTCAACTATTAACACTCACATTAAATTTTTAGAATAAAACATTAATTTTATTCTTAAAGACTCAATCACAACTTCTAAATACAATATTAAAAATAGCTGGGAATCCCAAAAAAATATTATTCAAAAAACTGTCCCTGATGACCATGTAATGATTTCTTTGGATGTTGTCGCAATGTTTCCAAATATACCCCTTGAATTAGTTAAACATGCAATTTTAAATAGATGGGAACATATAAGGACACGTACTCGCTTAATTCAAAAAGATTTTATTGAAGGCATAGGTAGTTAGTTGTAATTTAGGGGGGGGGGGGCATGAGGCCCCAACCCCTGGCGCTCAAGCTATAGAGCCTATTGTGCCACACCCGTGTTTATTCTCAAGGCTGTAAGTACTCCGAATCCGGCCATCCTTTGCCAAGTGTTTTTGGATCTCGGTGGTTTTTTTCGTTGTTATCAACGTTCTGAGATTATACCTCTCAGGTGCCAGGCATACCTATCGCACAGTAAACGACGTCCGAGGCTCCTATTGAAGGGATAGTTTCCGTTATAACTTTAACTTATTTTAAATTTAATGGATCTTTTCATAGACAAAAGTTTGGTATTCCCATAGGTTCAGTCATTTCTCCGATTTTAGCAGAAATAGTTATGGAAGATTTGGAGGTCTTTGCTTTCAAAAAGCTGCATTTTGTTTTGCCCTTTTACTTTCGGTATGTTGATGACACCTTGTTATGTGTTCCACTAGAAAAGTTACAGGCATTTTTTGATGTTACTCTACAGTTTCCTTTCGAAACTTCAATTTACCCATGAAATAGAGAAGAAGAGAAATTGAATTTTGTTAGGAATATCGTTTTTCTTAATCATTACCCACAAAAGTTGATTGAGCAACATACCACAATTAGAATTCAATAAATCAAAAACAAAGTAAAATTTTATCCTCAGATAATCAGAAAGAATTGAGAGCTTTTGGTAAAGATCCTCTAGATAATTTTGAAAAGGGTGGTGTGGTTTACAAGATCACTTGCAAGATTTGTAAGATGACTTACGTGGGACAGAATGGCAGACTTCTTAATACTAGGGTGGAATGAACACAAAAGTGATGTTAGTTTAGGATGTTGTTATAAGAGTGTTCTTGCTAGACATACGAGAGGGTTTGTTGATATTGACCATGAGTTTGACTGGGATAATGTTGAAATTTTACAAAGTGAAAGTAATGAGTGAAAGAGAGAATTCATGGAAATGCTTTATATTAAAAAACAAAAGAAGTTCTCTATTCATTTAAAAACTTATTTAGATAAATTAAACAAAAGTTATTGAAGTATGATAATTTACATTTAGTTTTCATGAGTCATGACTTTCTCTTATTTCTTGTTTGTTTGTGACGGATTAGCCTATTGACACACATTCAGATCTCAGGTATCGAGAAGATAGCGTCGTTGTTTGGTCGCTGTTCCCACCTGTTTCAATTTTTCTTGCCTTGATAAGGGTGCTGTGTGAGCCTTACCTTGATGATTGTCATGTTCACTCCTCATCCCAAAATTGCTCAGAAAGTCCCTTGTCTTAAGTTCGCTACTCGTCCCGAAATTCGCCAGAAGGTCCTGTGTTTTGGGCGGCATACCTGATGATATTTCTGCAAAAGGACAAGAAAGTTCCATGAACTGTATTGCTACAATTGTATTAAAAATAGTAAGAGTTTATTTCGATTATTCCATTTCATATAAGTGGATTGCATCCTATCAATGATTTGGGGCCGGGAGTCACCGCTAAGAAAAAAAACGTTAAGAAGTTAATCGGGAATCATAGCGAAATTGTCCGACAAGGGAATTATGACACGATCTTTGCACTTATCTTGCTAGTGCTAAAATCGGTCCGCTCCGATAGCACCTCCATCATGGAGTTTGAACATTTTGTTGATGCTATAATTTTGGGCTATTTTCGGCTATTTTTCCCCACCGTAGGGATCATCTGCAGAGACCAACTCCACTACAGAAAACTCGGCAAATTGAACAAATCAATCACGCCAGAATTTTGGATTTTTGTTGTGCTCTCCAAAATTGAACAAATTAATTGTCCCTTGAACTTCTACGTTTAAACATTAACTTTCCTCCGTGTATCATAGCTGTGAGCTATTGCTTAGTTCACTAAAAATAACAACATCAATTGTAAAATGTAAGTCAGAAGTTGAAGATTTTTTGGGCTTCACAAGAACAAACCAGAAATATAAAATAATCTGGTCAATCACCTTGGCCAGAACCTAATATATATCCAGAACCTTACAGTAATAATCAAAAAATCCAGAAAAGTAGCCCTGGTGCATTTATAAGCAAAACATTTAGGCTGCCTTCAACATTGATATAATATCCATCAACCCCAAAAACCCTCAATTCCAAAAACCAAACTCTTAATTCCAATTCTCATTTTCGCTGTAACATTCAACAACCACAAAAAATAACCTCTGGTAAATTTAAAGAAGCTCGTCCCATCTGCCTTCTACTAAACCAGCCGAAAGAATGTTGCACTCTTGAAAAGTTTTTTTTGCAACACCCACCTCAGAAGATGACGTTTTCATGCTTGGGAATTGAAAAATTTTTCATGAATTTTTCATGTGTAAGGTTTTTCCCCATCATCCCTAAAACATCTTACGTAATTTTTGCATGTCCCTGAGTATTCACCATATGTAAACTTGGTAGCATATGGTGCGAATTCCTCACCAAGAGGGACACTTTTTTAATTTAATTTCTTCTAAGACACATACGTTTTGGTAAAAGTCACATGAAGTTTGTAAAAAATAGCACTTGGAATAGAATGTATGGCTTGAAAAATACACTCAAAATTATAGACATATTGTATCATTATATTTACCAACAGAGTTGAGGATAACAGCTAAAAATAAGTGGAGCGTAGAAACAATCCTCATCTTTTCGACTTAGAGGAAAAACTAATTATTTGATTGATAAAGACTCTGATTTCCAATGTAACTGGTGAATATTCTAGTTCTTTATTCAGTTATATAATACATATTTTCAAAATTCGTTATCTTATTTTAGGCGTCAAGCTTATTTATCTCATATATTTACATTTCATTCGAGTCGGATTTCAAAAAAAAAAGATAAGTAGGTACGAGTTTCGTTTGATCTGATATCCTAATTTATATAATACAATATATTTGCAAAAGTTTCTACTGTAACGACCTATTACAAGCTTTGAAAAATTCATATGAATTTTTTATTGTTAATTCATCTCATTTAATCAAAAGAGTGCAAAATGTTCAAATTATTCAAAAATTACTTGTTCCCTCACAAAATCAGAATTCTTTACTCAAATCCACTGTTCGGGGCAAAGTTAGAGAATTTTGGAAACTAAGTTTGGGATTAGTAACTATTTTAGTTAGTTAGTAATTCATCTTTTTGGTTGAAAATGCCTTTTTTTGGCTGAGAAATAATTTTGAAACTAAAAACGTAACAGTTTTCGGCTGAAAATTGATATTTTTTTAATTGAAAATTAAATCACTTGGGTAAAACTTGAGCCACTTTGTCAAAATTTTATTTGTTTGAGGGTTGTTCTCTCTGGTTGAGAATTTAAATATTTTGCTAAAAATTCTTTTTTTTATTTAAAATTAATTTGTTAACCTACAAATGTAACTTTCCCATTTTCTTTTTCTGAAATTTAATCTTTATCTTAAGGCAAAAATTGGTCTTCATTGATAGAAAACTAATCCTGTTGGTGGAAATTTTCTCTTTTTTGATTAAAACTGCAATTTTTTGGTTGAAAATTAACTTTTTCGTTGAAAATAAATATTTTCTGGTTGAAAAAGCTGTCTTTTGGCTTGAATGTTCAATAATTTCTTTGAAATTTTTGTTTTGTCTTTGAGGAAACTTGATTAAAAAATCATCTTATTAGCTGACAATTGAATTATTTTATTGGAAAAACTTTACTTTTGTATGAAAATTAATTTTTTAAATTGAAAATTCAACTATTCCATTTGAGGTTGGAAATTGATCGTTTTCAGTCGAACATTGAACTATTAAATTTTTCATTAAAAATCTACCCTTTTTGGTGTAAAATTCAAACTTTAGGTTGAACGTAGATCTACTTTGTTAAAAACTTATTTTATTTTTTGAAAATTGAACTATTCTATCAAAACTGATTTTTTTTCATTAAAATTATTTTTTTTTGCTGAAAATTTAACTCTTTCAGTTTTGGTTGAAATTTTGTTTTTTCAGTAAATTTATCTTTTTTGGTAGAAATTAAAAATCTTCCTGATTGAAATTTTAACTGCTTGATTGAAAATTCAACTACTTGATTGAAAATTAAACTTCTTTTCTTCGAATTTATTATACTATTTGGTGACTGAACTATTTTGTTGAAAATCCTTATTTTCAACGAAAATTAATTTTTTTACCTGAAAATTTAACTATTCCATTTTTAAATGGGAATTTATCGTCTTTAGTAGAAAATCCTCAGCTACTCGGTATGAGGTTGAACAGTCTTGTTAAAATTTATATTTTCGGACTTCTTTTCGATTCCGAATTTAACTATTTGTTTAACAATTTACCTGTTTTCGTTAGATTTCATATTTTCTGGTTGAATGTTTAACCAATTGTGTGAAACTTGAATAAATTTTCTGGAAATTCTTTCTTTTTTGGTGAAGATTCAAAACTTTAGGTGAAATTCCATCCCTTTGATTCAAAAGTTCGCTTTTGGTGTTAAAAATACCTTTTCACTATTTTCGTATAAGCAAAAATATTGAAATCATCTTTTTTTTAAATATAAGTCTTTTTCATTTTGAGAAATATTCGCACCATATTCGCGATCGGCGTCTTCTCAAGTGGTAGTGACCTTCTTTGGTCAGCCATGTCCTTAAACATGTCAGGCATACTGACAAGAAGTTTTCTCAACAAATCAAATTGGATATACACTTTTTCCTACAGTTTCTTCAGAAAATTGTAAAACTGATAATATCTATGGTAATGATGAATAATTAAATTTTTTTAAAAGATTAGAACTTTTGAAAATTCGAGAGTTTTTAGGAAATTTGAGAAATTATAGAAATATTAGAATTTTAACAAATTTAGAAACGTTGAAAAATGTAAAAAATTGTGAAAACGTTAGAAATGTTGAAAAATTTAGAAATTTCAGTGGTAATTTTGTAAATTACAAAAATTTGAGACGTTCTTATAATTTCAGGAATTTTTAAAAGTTTAGAAATTTGTATCAGTTCACTAATTTTAATAATTTTTGAAATTTTGAAAATTTTAGATATTTTGATAGTTTGAGAAATTCGCAACATTTCATGAAATTCAGAAGTGTTAGAAATTTCTAAAAATTGAACAGTTTTGAATTTTTTAGAAAATTCTACAAATTTTAAGAAATTTGGAAAATTTTAGAAAAATTTGGAAATTTAAAGCAAAGTCATATTGAATTTGTTTTCCGCTTTTTGAATGAGGCCGACTCCTTCGAGGTTAGGCTACTATATTCTAGATCAATTCTCAGTCGAGTTTCTAACACAAAATAAATAATTTTGAAAAAAATTATTTTCCTGCCATTAAGACATTTTTTCAAATGAATAATGGAATTTCCAACCTAAAAAGATCAATTTTCAACAAAAGGCTGAATCCTCAATAGAGAGGGTGAATTTTCAACCAAGAAATTTAACTTTCTGACAAAAAATGCGAATCTCCAGCAAATTACGTGAATTTTTTAATTATTTTTTTCAAAATAAATCCAACAGTCCGAAGACCAATCACAGGATTACAAATAAGTAATTTTGAGGCGAACATATAGAAAACTAAATTAATTTTGAGATATTAGACTGATTCTGTGTTACTCTAATTGTTATAAATTGTTATAAAGTGCAGTGCAACCTAACTAGCTATGGTCATCAAGTTACAGACCTCAGATATGAATGTTTGCAAGGATTGGTTGAACAAATCAAGGGTATCGTCGTTGTCTTTGTACAGTTCATTAAAGATCCAACATAATTTAAAGATTGGACATTTTACAGCCGGAGTTGAAGTAGGGAAAAAATTGCATTTTCTCCCTAGCATTATACTGATATACTGCAATTGGAATCTCAGATAAAAGATAGCTACTGTCAATTTGTCCAGAATCTTGAGTAGAGATGAAATCATTGCGACTTTCCGTCTATTTTCTAAGGACGATCCATCAAATCTCTGGAAAAGCAGCTGACAAACATACCCTGCCGGGATGAAATCGCCCCTTGTTTTGAAGTTGAGGACTAATAGGTCGACTAATAGGTCGATAATTCATAATAAGAGATTCATCTCCTTTTTTGAGCACCGGACAAACTTTCGATAATTTCTAAATATCAGGGAATACCATCAGGATCTGATGTGTATTTATTTTTCATAGATTTGAGCATCTTTTTAATCTGATCTCGGGAAACAACAAATAAATCGCCAAATAACTTACCTGATCAAGCGGGACGATGGTCGTGCGGGTTAAGGCGTAGGCTTTGGACCCACTCCAACGGCTTGCGGGTTCGATTCCCGCCTCGCACTTTGGAAGAGCCTCGGTGGCCCATGCGGTGAACACTTGCCGAGCAAAGGAGTTGTTCATCTCCGCAGAGTCGTGAGAGCGGTACCTCTAGAGAAAAAGGTTTTCTAAGTACTTAAGGCTGTTGCTCTTCGTGGTTCGGAACCCACCTTTAACTATAGGTCCCCCTCCCACCACCAAATAAGTGTGTGGGGGGTGTGTAAAGGAATAGGGAAGAGATACAAGAAAAATGTAAACCCTTAGGGGACACATTAGAAGCTTCCATTCCAACTTACCTGATCTGCCAAAAAATTCTTCAGGTACTTCGGATGAAACTTTATAGACTTTAGAGAAAAAATCTGCAAATTAGTTAACTATTACCTGGGGTTTATTAATTTCATTACCATTATGGAACATTATACCAGGAATTCTCGAAACTTTTTTCAAATTATTGACGTGCAACCAAAGAGTTGATGGCGAGTTATTGATATTATCCTCTACATTGATCAGATAACTAGCATATGCATCCTTAATATCTTTTTTAATTTCCTTTCTTAATAAACTAAAAGTGTCAATGCGAAACTTGCTTCCCGTTATCTTGAACTGAGTCCTGGGTTCATCCTTGCAGATAATCTTATTAATAATTTTGTTTGTGTGCCAGTGGGGACACAGAGGATTGATATGCCAGAGCTCTTGTTTGCCAACAACCTCAGTAAGAGAATTGAACAATTTATTATAAAAATTATCAACGCCTATATTGACATTATCCGATAATTTCAGAAACGACCAATCGATGGAGCGTTGGCATACTTTTAGATTGTCATAATTACATCTATTAAATTTATATCTGGCTGCACTGGTATTAAGAGACAATTTGTTCTTACTGACAAAAAGGCAGTAACTTTCAAGTCTGACAGATAGAGACGGATGGTGTTCGTCAGCAGGCAGGATTGGGAAATACAATAGAAAGAATCTCACATGGACTTTACAAATTGACTCAATTTAGGAATGTTAACATCACCGATTATCAACAATTTATGATTTCAAATAGGTTGAGTCGTTAAGACATCGAAAAAATCATCCAGTTCTCTGTTAGAAATATCAGGGTGATGTAAGTTGCTATTAAAATAAGTGTCATTCCCTCACAGATAATCTTAGTCGCTATTGCATTTATTTTAGGCGAGGCTTTTATAGCAGAGGTTATGATGACATTTCCAGAGGTGAGCGTAGTCTTAATAGCTATTAGTACACCCTCTACGACCCTATCAACTCTATCATCACGGTAGACATCAAACACCTTACGGTCGAACAATTCCGAGCTCAGAACATTACTTTTCAACCACGTTTCAGTAAATTCAATAATATCATAGTTAGATTGTTCAGGAGATAATATTAAACTAATAATTTTTCTATTAAGGCCACGAGCATTTTGGTAATATATAGACAACTCCTTAGGTAAATCCAAATCTGTAATGTGCGAACAATTGAAGATATTTTCTTTTATACCCTGGTCCAAGTCTACTTCACCGTGTTGGATGATAGGGATTGCTTCTGCTTCTTTACAATCTTGAATTCCCCGTGAATTTCTCTGATGGTGATATCTATTTCCCCTCTGCTTTTTCGTTCCTCCGGAATTCTTCGAGTCTCTTTGTCACGTGCTCTTTGGAGGAGCGTACGATCTTGGGCTAGTGTGATCCTTCCTGAAGTCTGAGCCTGTGCAATATTGCGCATGCCTCTCCAATAGGCTGATATTATCTCTTTCGCATTCGCTTCTGTGTGAAATGTGATCATGATGGGAGGAGGTGGACGGGAACTCTGTTGAAGAAATTTACCAATTCGTGTTATCCTGCGAATTGTATTATGATCATGCGTACTCAGTACCGATTTTAGGAAATCCTTAACATTCACGAGGTCAGGGTTTCCTGAGTCAACGGTATTATCCTTACCTATTAGGGTCTGGTTCTTGACATCCATAAAGGACGATATTAGATCTTCTAGAGATTCTTTCCGATAACTCGGTAATACAACGGGATGTGTTCGTGAGATGCACTAGTCATTCCAGACTCCTGAATTTCAGTTACTTTTTCATCTGAAACGTCAATTCTTTCCAGACCCTCATCTTATTTACCCATATGCCCATCTAGTTTAGTTGGAACGTCGTTGATTTCATTATGTACCACACCAATCTGTACCGAGATAAATTCCTCAGACTCCTCCTTAGCTTTATCGAATTGATCCTTCATTGTTTTGATAATATCCTCGGATGAAAATGCTACGTTAGAAATAGGTGAGGAGGACCGTTTGGGCTTAAAACTACAGCATCTTTTTTTAACAGTAGTTGCATCAATTGCAAGCTTCCGACAGCCCGGATGGTAAAAAATACCACATTGACAGGATGAAGCATCCTCAATGATTTTGGCGTTACACTGGTTACAGACTCGGTCCGGCATGATTTCCAAGTGAACTTCTACAAATTGATAAGTTAACGTCTGAGATTTTGAGCAAAGTTAATATAGTCGAACACACATTTGGACAGTACACAGTACTTTAGTATAAGTCATCAGCAGATTAAAGCCAAGGAAACGAGAAGGAACACTAGGCTATAATCAAAATGTCGATTATGAGGTCTTATCCATACACAATCCTTGGAACAAAACTGTTATCAAATTACACTGCACTTAAGTAACGCCATAACACTAAAAAATGTCACTCAGATCACTTAGCAGTTACTAAAAACAGTCAAAATGCAGGAGCAATCAGAACACACGTCAGCAGCGTCCGGCAAAGGTACTAGAAAATTTTCGAACAAATGGTTAAATTATCAACAAAAAAAGATCAAGTTTCAAATGAAAGTATTAATTTCGAACCGAAAATGGGATAGTTCAGTTTTTATTTGAAAGAATTAATATTCATCCCAAATAAAGGAAATATTTCACAAATTTGTTGAAATTTTGTACCACAACAGATGAATTTGATGCAAATAGTTGAAATCGCAACCAAAAAGATAAATTTCCATTCAAGAAGATTATTTTTCTTACAAAAAGACGACGTTTCAAACAAAGATTTAAATTATGAAACAAGAAAGGCCGGGTTTGAATTAAAAATGTCAATTTTCAACAAAAAAATGGGATAGTTAAATTTTTCAGTTAAAGAATTTAATTTTCTACAAAAAAAGAAATTTTCAAGCAAATAATTCAACTCTCAATGAAAAAGATGAATTTTCAACCAAAAAGAATAATCTCCTACCAAAAAGACGAATTTTCAACAAAATGCGTTAACTTCAAAACAAATTGTTGAATTTTTAACTAAAAAAGATCAATTTTCAATCTAAACCATCAATTTTCTACGAAAAATGGTCTAATCGAATTTTCTTTCAAGGAAATGAATTTTAACAGAAAAAAAGGAATTAGCAACAAAATAGTTGAATCCTCAAAGAAAAAGATGAATTTTCAATAAACAAGATTACTTTTCTATCAAAAATTACGAATTTTCAACGGACTTCATAAAATTCCTAACAAATAGTTCAGTTTTGATTCAAAAAATTGATATGTAACCAAAAAATTTAAATATTTCACAAATTTATTGAATTTTTGAACCAAAAAAGATGAATTTGATACCAAATAGTTGAAATTCCCACCAAGAAGAGAAACCTTCAATCAAGAAGATTAATTTTCTAACAAAAATGGCATAGTGGAATTTTTAATTAAAAAAATAATTTTCATAAAGAAGAGTGTTATAAAAATTATTCCGCAGAAGATCGAATTCATTTCCCTTGAATGGATTAATTTAAAAAAAATGAATGTTAATGAAAATTATGAATTTTCTTTGTGAATTGTATAGTTAGATTTTCAGTTGAATAAATCAATTTTCAACAAAGAATTTTAATTTTCTCATGAAAATAAAAGGAATTTTCAAATGAAAAAATGTTTGTGTTTCTCAATAAAACTGTTTGGTTGAAAATTTGTCTTTTTTACGAAAGAGTCGCATTTACAACAAAATAGTTTGATTTTAAACCAATTGTGGAAAAGATACATTTGCACTAAAAAAATTAATTTGCAAAAGAGAAAGAAATTTTCAAAAAAATGGTCAAATTTTTAACAAAGGAGATGAATTTTCAACTAAAATGATGAATTTTTCAACCAAAAAGAAGAATTTTTACCAAATAAACCACATCTTTTCTAATACCTTCATCCCAGATAATACCTTTTTATGTATTTTTTTAACGTCTTATTAAAGTACATTCGATTGATGTTTTAAAATTTGTGAAGAAAAATCAATATTCACGTTTAATAATTAATTTCATTAATTGCAATGTAGTTTTGAATGTATTAAATATTACACTAATTTTGATGTATTTGACGACTAATATAACAAAATAGTTATTTTTTTATAAATTTCAATTTGAAAAGTCTAATATTATATTCCTTGTTCAGAATTCTTTTCTTTTGGATACAACTTCTATCATTTGTATGATAATTTGAGTATTTTGTTTAATATGAAACTATTTTTGCAAACTTCATTTTTGTAGAATAATCAACTGCTTTGTTAAATATTCATATTTTTATATACAAAATTTTTCATTTTTGTTTGAAATTTCATCTTTTATTATGGACAAGTTATAATTTTATTTTTCATTCAATTTTTTGGCTGAAAGCTGATTTCATCTATTTTATTTTCCTAATATTCTATTTTTGATTCATAATTCATGTAGATCGATTGAATTATCAATTTTTTCTTTAATGGAACAGTCACCTGTCTTGTTAAATATTCATATATTTATATGAAAAGTTTTTCATTTTTGTTTGAAATGCCATCTTTCATTATTGAAAAGTTATATTCTTACTTTTAATTCAATTTTTTGGTTGAAAGATCATTTCTTTTATTTTGATAGACACTGAGTACAACATGACTCAGTTCTTTTTGGCGTATTCAAAATATTAATATTAATAATTTTTATTTGTACTTGGCTTACCTTGATGATTCTCATGTTCACTACTCATCCCAAAATTTTTCAGGAAGTCCCTTGTCTGAAGTTGACTACTCATCGAAAAATTTGCCAGAAGGTCCTGTGTTTTGGGCGGTATACCTGATGATATTTCTGCCGAACGACAAGAAAGATTCATGAATTTCTAATGTTAAAAATGTATTCAAAATAGTAAAAGTGTATTCCGATTATTCCATTCCATTTAAGTGAATTGCAGACTATCAATCATTCGCGGCAGGGAAATACCGCTAAGCAAGAAAATGCGAACATCTTTTTTGGATGTAAGCTATATTTGACTATCAACATTAATTTAAAATCGAAGTTTGACAAGTAATTCTAAAATTCATCTAAATTCTTCTATTTGGAATAATTAAAAATAATTGTGGAATGTTTAGTAATTGTATACAGCTTTCAACCTTATTTAGACAATGATAGAAGGGAATTATGAACATTCTAGAAAGGTTACGTCACCTCCATCAGTATAACGTGTTTATAAGTAATTACTTCAATATGAGAGAAATTCAGTAACTCAGTCTGTTTTGCCTTACTTCAAAATCACAATAAAAATTCAAAATCGTTTTTTTCGCAAAAAATGCACGTTTCCGTGTTTGTATTTTGTATTCATTCATGAAAAGTTTCTGGGGCTAAGTAGCCCTATAAGGAACAGGTGACACATATTACAATTAAAATGTGACGGCGATCGATTTGACGATAGAAATCAAAAATAGATATTAACAAAGGTAAATAACTTAAGAATTCAAGTGCTACCAATGTGTGATTTCGAAGGTAAGATTTGATGTGTTGAATAAGTAACCAAAAAGGAGTTTTCTAAAATGAAATTGTGAAGGTGCATTTCTAATGAATTTCACGGAGTTTGAAATGTGTTGTTTGATCCTTGCCAAGGAAATGGAAGAGGTTGAGAAGATAGTGCAGAGCTTCATTACTGAATAGGCTATAAAGTAAATTACCCATAAAAATTGTCTTCTTTTGGCGACGTTAAGGAGTCCTGCTCTTTCTCTATACTGAGTAATATGTAACTGCTGAACTGCTGAGTAATAACTGCTGAAGAGGTCGAAACAATGGCAGATTAAGCTGAAAAGTTGTTGTGAGATGATCGGGATGGAGATGTTGCACCCTTATGTTGACATGTCTATAAGATGGAATTCGACGTATTCCATGATTTGGACTGGGACGAAAATACAACGTCCATTAATTCTTTTGTGCAAACTAAATCCAGAACTGAAGAAGTATCTCATTCCTTAGTACGAGAGGTTGCTGCTGTCAAGGGTTTTTGAATACCTTCGCCCAAACTTCTGACTGATGCTCTTTGCAGCGAAACGTACGTCACCCTACCTTTGATAGTCGTCGAATTCAATATGCTTTTAGACAAGATAGCAGAATCAATAACTGATCTAAAAAATATGCCTGATCCTAGCACGGTTGATGAATCCATGCTTGAAGCATTGGCAGCTGCAAAAGACAAGTTACTGAAACATTATCTAAAGAATAACTGGATTTACTGTGCGGTTCTAATTCTAGATCCAAAGCACAAACTCGAAATGTTTTATGAAACATCTTCGGGAAAAGAAATGATTGCTGCCATCGACTGGAACAAGTAATAATCGGACGACGCAATATCTGGGAAATACAGCGGTTGGGGTAGAACTTCCCATTTGAGTGTTTCCAGGTAGATTTTACTGGGTTTGGCAACGTGAGGTCGAGCGTTGTCAAGCTGTAGAATCACTTTTTCGTGCCTCTGCTCATATTGTGGCCGTTTTTTACACAGTGCTCGGCTCAATCGCATCAATTGAAGACGATACTGTTCTCTAGTTATGGTTTCGTTCGTTTACAACAGCTTATAATTAATAAAACCGACCTGGGCACACCAAATACACAGCATAAACTTCGCAGCGTGAATATTCGGCCGAGCAGACGACGTAGACGTATGACCGGGAAGTCCCCATGACTTTATTCTCTTTGAGTTGCTGTAATGAATCCATTTTTCATCACCCGTCATGATGCGATGAAGTAACTCTTTCTTCTTTGCCGCTAAAGCAGTTGTTCACAGGGGAAGAAACGACGCTCAATGTCCCTTGGCTTCAAATCATAAGGAACCCCAGTTCCTTGTTTTTCAATCATGCCCAACGCATGCAATCACTTGGAAATGGCTTGGCGGGTAACTCTTATTGCCGAAGCAAGCTCTTCTTGTATTTGGCAAGAAGAAACATCTTTAAAAAAAAAATAAAAAAAACATCTGAGCATCAAACATCTTCTTTGCGTTGCTTCACTTAGAGCAGCATCTCTGTCAACTTTTTGGAGTTCTTGATGCGCCTTAGCCGCCGTTTCCTTAGAGTGAAATTATAAAATCAACACTTCCCGCAAATGACGATTATTTGGCACAAAATCAGACATTTTCACACAACCTAACTAACAAGGAAGGAACATAAAATAATCCCCGTTCCGAATCAGAAATCCTTAAAATCATTCAATATGTTTAGGAATATCTATAAATCTTCAAAAATTGGTTGATACCATTCAGATCTTTGAGCTCACTTGATTGACTTCGAAGAATGAAAAATTAAAACTTTAGATCAGTTTTTTAGAACTTTGAATCGGACGTTATAGTAAACAAGATATAAATTGTCCATATAACCGATGTATTTCGATGGATTTCGCTGAAACGTGAAAGATTCCATAAATTCTGTTATCAGTTCTAACAAATTGAGTGAGTATATTTTTTTCCTTGAAACTGACTCTAATGAAATGTAAATATCTGAGAACAGCAAGCTTGATGCCTGTAATCTAAAAGGTAAGGACTAGACAAGAAATATCTATTATCTGATCTTATCAAACATGAAAATATCCATCAGTTACATAGGTAATTAAAGTCTTCATTAATAAACTAATTAGTTTTTCCTCTAATTCGGAAAGATGACGATTGTTTCTACTCTACTCTTATCTTTGGCGATTATCTTAAATTCTATTGGTAAATACAATAATATATTATATATGTAATTTTAAGTACATTTTCAAGCTATATGCAAATCAGAATGTATGCAATTTAATCTACATTTCATCTCAATTGCTATTTTCTCTAAAAATGTATTCTATTTTGTCCAAATTGAGTGAGAATTTAATCCTAATTTGTTCTGGGTAATCCAGAATGTGTGTGCTAAAACATAATTAAATGAAAAAAGTGTCCCTGTTGGTACGAAATTCGTACCATATGCTATGGATTGTACATCTGGTATACTCCTAGGAGGTCATCCAAAAATGACGTGAGATGCTTCAAAACACCTGAAAATTATTTCACAAAATCATCCCTCACGCTAAAAAACTGCAGTAAAGACAAAGTTAGCGAATCGATATGCGAAAACGTACATCATAGGTCTGAGCTATTATTTAGCTTACTAAGAATAACAACACTGATTGTCGGAAGATAACAAATAACACTAAAACATACCTCCAATTAAAAACATTATAATGAAAAAATGTAAGTTAGTGGTGTCTCATTTTAAAGTTACCATTTGGTCATCTCCCAAAATAAAAAAAGGTAAACTTTAAAATGTCGGTAGATGGTAAAAGGAAAACTTTTCAATCGGACACCCTATGTATATATTAGAAACGATTCGGTTTCTCAAGGTATAATGTGTCTCATGTTTATTGTGTGATTCACTACATAACATCTAGTGGGCCGTTCACGGAAAGGTTCCGAAAGTTCACCCACGGAATGAGAATCTACCATTACACACTATACAAGACAAAGCTGCTCACGATGAAGCAGCACATTGCTAACATATTCCAAGTGTTATGTGACGGAAGTAGGAGTATAGAGAAGACCAAGGGGTGGGTAAAAGAGAATCAACAGTTTCCTTAGGAAGATTTCCACAATTTCGAGAAAGCATATGTCTTAGGGGGAAAAAATTCCAAGAATCGCAGAGTCCTCAATTCAGTTTTAAGGTTTCGTAATGTTTCAGTTGGGTGTCGGTCCGTCCATCTCTTCTTCCGTCGTACTTTGTGACACCTAGCTCACACCTAACAATTCACAACTTACAAGAGGGGGAAGAAGGATAAGTAATAATGAATTAAGGGTAGTAATTAGGGTGAATAAGGATGGAAAAGTAGGGTCGTGAGGGGAAGTGTGGGTAGGGAAAGTGCTAGAAGTGGTGGGAAATCAGAGGTGGGTGAGTATGCAAGGTAAGGGGAAATAAGTGCGATGGAAGGACTGACTTGCAATGTGGAAGGATAATTAGGGGAGGAAGAAGTCAATGATGAAGTCGTAGATGTTGGAGAAGGGAGGAAAGCGAAGGTTGATTAGTGCGAAGGTCAAGTAGTGGACTAATTTTCCAATGAAGCACCTTTTAAATTCCGCGAAATTCTCTCCTCACAAAATAGCGATTTTTAATAATTTTTGTGATCTTGAAGTAAGACAACATGAATTAAGTTAGACAATCTATTTCTCTACATTGAAGTAATCACTTGTAAACACTTTACATTGATGGAGGTGACGTGCCCGATATACGATCTTCAAAACAACCTTCTATAACTTGTAACTTATAACTTACATCAGAAAGTTATTCGCGTTTATGTTTGCTTGGCGGCGGTATACTACCGCGAATGATTGATAGACTTCAAACCACTCATGCGGAATACGATGAAATAATCAAATTACGCTTTTGGTATTTTTGATACATTTTTCGAATTAAAAATGCAGGAATATTTTTTCTCCGACAGGAATATCATCAGGTATACCGCCCAAAACAAGGGACTTCCTGGCGAATTTCGGGATGAGAAGTGAACGTGAGAATGATGAAGGTAACCTAAGCACATGTAAAAATTGATAAAAGTAGTTTAAATCAGTTTTTTCCTTTTGAAGCCTGCTGTTTCACAAGACATTTCAGTAGAATGAAAAAAGAATCATAACTACGTTAGCAAGCGCCCAAAGATATTTGCTCTCCGGCAGATTGTATCCCTATACAAAATTTCATGGGAAAATCAGCATAAGCCTATAATGATTTTCTACTGGAAATCCCTACAACTGGTTCGAGACCAGTGAAGTTTTCTCTTGATGCTAGTTATTTCAGCCTGTCCGAGTTTTCATTGCCTTTGTTGCCATTGTGTGCAGGGATTCAACATAGAGTCATTGTTCTATTCAGGGCCATTATAGCAACCCTACTGTCTGAGCAGATACGGATGTTTACTTTGTCGCCATACTTCTATGCCTTGTAAGCGCACCGGAGCACGGATATAATCTAAGATTGTAGGGTTGTTGCGTAGGATTGTATTGGGATTGTGCAGCCCATTCCACGACTCCTATGATACACACCGGATCCGGCATAATCCTTTTTTCTAGAGCCATCTGTAAACCAGTTGTTCCCATCACTAGTCATATATAGCGTAGATATGCTATATATGCTGGACAGTTCTTGTCGAAGAGATGGTGAATGGGCGATTTGTTTCTGAGTATGTTCAGGGTTGGCCAACTCGTGATATCTGTTGGAATCTGAACTTCCGTCGAGATCCTCCCGGCGGTTACCGTACTTTATCTTCAGACTGCCTTCGCAGCCACGGCCTTGATGGTAAGATGGAGGGGCTCTTAACCTGTTACTGTCCGCAATGGCACCATGTGTGTCGACTTCGAGGCAACAATGACGCCGTTTAGAACCAATCCCCTGATTCTTCTTAGTCGATACTTCGCAGTGGACAGCTCGACCCTGCTCCACCAAACCACCGATACGAGCTTTTTGCACTAGTTTTTGAGGTGCCAGTATATCGTCCCCGTAACCTGTCACGTGGTAGCTCTGACTCTTGAGTAAATTAAGCGATTCATCCACTATCAAACACCACAGCAGGGGCGGTAAAACGCTTTCAAAGTGATAGAAGAGCCTATTATTGAGGACCGCAAGAGGCCAGATCTGAAAGTTTGGAATAGGCACAACTAGGAGTTATTTGAGAACTCCCGCTGTGTCCTCTTCCTGAGGCCAATCGTTTCTGACGATTCCCCAGGACGATGTATTTATAAGAGGTGTTGAATTCATTTAACCACAGAAGGACCATAGACGGGTCTTCCAACTTACCTATGATACATGTGATTGTCCTCAGCATCCTTTAGAGCAGTTCATCCACGCCCACTTTGAGGTCTGCAACTTACCGGGGCCTTGTTTCGGCCACTGTATTTTGCATCTAAGCTTTAATCGCTAGGTCGGCTGCTACAACTACAAAAACCCGTCCCCTGCAGAAGGAGATCTCAAATTTTGGCACTGATTTATAGACACTCTTTCAAGCGTCCTCCATCTAGTCTTCCTGATGAGCTTAAACAGCTTTGCAGTTATCAACGAGTATGTGAAGCTCGTATCTGCCACCACACCGTCAGGGGGTCAGTCCTCTAGGCAGCTGTCACTCCAGCACTCGGCGAATTCCTGTTCGCTGGCTGTTGACCTGTCTTGCGTCTCTTCACAGGATCAACCCCCCCCCCCCCCCGGTGAGGTTTTCCCTGAGCCCCTTCCTCTCTCCTGGGCATCATGCTGGTGGTCAGAGAGCCGTTGATGCTTTTCTTTTTTTTTGGGGGGGGGGGGGGGACTCATTGGCTGTTCCAGTCTCCATAGCCTCATTCCGAATGACCGTCAATACCTCAGCTCCGAAAAGAGCCAAGGGGGAACAACAAAGATCAATATTCACAAATATTAAACACATATTTGGAACCAAACTTTTAATTACAAAATGTCATAACAAATTTTAATTTAATTTAATCCTCTGTGTCTAGTTGCAGATTTGAGTTCACGAATTGAGCGTTTACCTACAGGCGCCTCCATTCCTGGCATTCCTCTTTCTGGAACTTCTCATAATCCTGAGAGACATCAACCTCCAGAAAAATCTCTTTCTCCTGCCAGACCTCATCTTCCGGTCAGGCATCCTCCTGCTTCTGAGCCTGGAATACCTCTTCGTGGCAGGTCCAGGTCCCCTGCTCCAAGGCATTCTTCTTTACGTGTACTTGGATATAAACTTGAAGATCTTAGATTTATTCGACTCATTCCCAACACGAATCCAAACCGGCAATTTGAAATTCGAAGATACACATTTCCTTCCAATAAGCCAATTTATTTGAGAGGGAAAAGTAGTGTCCTTCTGCCCATGCCAATCGAAGAACAAACTGTATTATCAACGTCCAATGGTGACGTCTTTGCAATAGTGGAACATAATCAAAGAAAATATCTGAATCCAATATATGCCAGAGAACCTGGCCAGCCACGCGTAAAAATAAATATGAACAGCGACAAGGTTGAGAATATGACCCCACAAGAAATTCATGATTCTCCTTCAGGCAAATATTGCCCAATTTCAAAGACTTTTAGAATCGTAGTTTTGAACGAGCTTCATTCACAAGATTCATAAAATTTTTAAGAAAATGTAAACCTGTAATACAATATTGTTTGTGATCCAAAGTAGGATCAAAATGTTACAAGTAACTAGGTACTGAAGTGCCGAACTCTGAAACTGTTAGAGAGAAAATGAAAAACACAAAAATTTGCTTTGAGCTATTCCTTGAAATATTTTTAATTGTATAACCTCAAAAATATTCAGTATGAAAGGAGGAAATGAATATTTATTATTATTCGATATAGCAGATTAATTCTCAAGGGTAAAATTTTTAAAATATATGTTATTGCGACACTTACTGAGTTATTGTTGTTGTTATTGTTGTAGCAGATTCTAAGCTTTGATTTTTTCTAGAGTATAATTAGATTTAAGTTAGGAATGGAAGCTTCTGATGTGCCCTCTAAGGGTTCATATTTTTCTTGTACCTCTTCCCTATTCCTTTAAACACCCCTCACATACTTTATTGGTTGTGGAAGGGGGACCCACAGTTTAGGGTGGGTTCCGAACCACCAAGAACAACATATTACAGAAACAAACAAATTGATAAAGTAATAAGGAAATACACTTAAAAAACAAGTTAACAGAAGCTACTATAGAAAGAGAGAGAAAAACGATCACCATCCTACCCTACATTCAAGGTATCACAGAACAAATAGGAATAATTCTCAACAAACACAACATCCAAACTATATTTGAGCCATCTGCGAAAAAAGGACGACTTCAAAACAAACCTAAAGATAAAAAGGCACCTCTCAGTGATCGGAGAGTATATGAAATCCCTTGTTCTTGTGCCAAAGTTTATACTGGCGAAACCGGGAGAGCGGTGAGCCACCGTGTGAAGGAACATGAGAGTAAAGTCAGTCTAAAACATTTCACGCAATCAGCATTAGCTGAGCATCATATCGAAACAGGACATAGCATTTTATTTGTCAAAACAACCGTCATCGCAAAAATGTACAATATTTTTCCAAGGAAACATCCTGGAGAAAAGTGTATTTTGTTCAACTGATGTTCTGGGAAGATTTTGTGAAATGACGGGTCCTCCCAGTATCGAAAGCGTATGACCAATCATCTATTAGAACAATGATGACAAAAATAGTTAAGGTGTAGCTTACCTTTCTTGAAAACTTATCTACCTTGAGCATTATGTATTTTTTAAACGTGATGCTTTCCAGAGTTATTGTACGATGACGGGTCGTCCTGCTAACTATTAGGGTTTAATCAATCATTATTCAGAATTCAACTTTCTAGAGGAAGATGAATTTTTTACACCTGGTGCATTCGAAAGTTGTTGTCCAATAACAGGTCTCAAGAAAAATGGGTTGAGTGCGGGCAATGTTCGTTTAGCACTGAAATTCCTGGAGGAAGATATATTTTTTGCATCTGATTTCCTTGGAAGTAGTTTTTGATTGATGAAATTTCTATTTATTCTAGAAAGAATAGTAAACGATCAAAATGAAGAGCAAGTAGATGTGGATAAAATTCAGTTCATCACGGTTCATCTGTAGACTCATACATACGGTTGCCTTTTGAGAGAGAGATAGAGGAACTGGGAGCATCTTACTAAACAAAGCGCAAAGAATCCAGATTTAAAGGAAGGTGATCAAAAGTTTATGAGAGAGTACGAAGATCTGGGTATCACAGAGCTCACAAGAAGCGCATGCAACGAAGGCTATTACATGCCGCAACAAGCTGTAGTAAGAGAATCCGGTCTCGCCACGAAATAGCGAGTGGTTTATCACACATCATCACCAGCAACGACGGAAATTTCATTAAGAGAAACCATGACGGTAGGACCAACCATCCAGGCTAAGACAATAACGTATGGATCTTTCACTGCTTCATTCTTAGCTATTAGTTGTCTCAAAAAACCAGCTGCTGATGAAGGTCCTTCATTTCCTCTTGCGGCTAGAGCATTGAAGCAAGACTTCTACGTAAATGATCAGCTTATCAGGATCCATCTTCCTGGAAGAAGCCAAAAAGTTACGCGAAGAATTGATGGCACTTTCGAACAAAGGAGGATGGCAACTGTGTAAGTGGTTCTCAAATGGTCAGCATATTATCAAGGACGTGCAGAGCTGTGTAGGGCAAAATAACTTCAAAATTAATTTGAATCAATCAAGCAAAACTCTCGGAGTAGCCTGGAATTTGCCGGAGGACACTCTGAATGTTGATGCTTTAGCAGTGCCAGATCAGGAAAGCAACATAAGAATGGAGATGTTTTCCAGCGAGCTAAAAATAACACCCCAGTGGGCACATCACGAGCATCCCAAGAACGTTTTTGGGACGTTCCTGAGACGTCCTATGTCAGCCTAATCAACGTCTCAAAGACGTCCAATATCCTAAAGATTTCCTAAAGACATAGAACGTTCGAATGACATCTGTCGTACTGAAATTAGACGTTTTAGAAGCATCCCTAGGATGTTCAGAACGTATTTTCCGAAAAACGTTTTAAGGATGTCTCGTAGACGTCTCTAGGACATCCTTAACTGTTTTGCTCACTGGGGTACCTTGCCTAATATTGAACCAGTCATTACTCTTATTTTGAATTGGTACAGAAAATTTGTAAAAGAAAGGATAATCGTCACTTAGAATAGAATTTGTCCAAATTCAGAATTATAATTTTATTTCGAAAAATACCTGTTCCACATCAGAAATCTTGTGAAACTTTTGATATTTTTAGAAATCTCAAGAAATGTTTTTTCCTTGTAAGTAACTCTAATAAAATGTGAGTATCTGATAAGGACAACCTTGAGGCATATCAAATATGAGATGAAGTCTATAGGAAGCATGCTTTATATGACCTAATAAAGCACTAGAACATTCATCAGTTGGTTTGTTAATCAAAGTCTTTATCAATACATCATACAGTTTTCCCCCTAATTCAAAAAGATGATTGTTTCTTGTCTCTTCTTATCATGGGTGGTTATCCTGAATTTTATTGGTAAATATAATAATATTATATATTTATGCCCTATTTGTGCGATTTAATCTCAATTCTATTCCAAATCTTTTAAACTTTATTTGACGTTGTACGGAATTCGTACAATATGTAACCACGTTCACATATGGTACACTTCTAAGGGCTAATGAAAGAAGTTTTACTATGAAATACCGATTTAAAAAAAATATAAATTATTATAGCTTCCTAACTCTTCAATAGAAGGTCTCAATATTATAGGTCAATGGATTAATCTCTGGAAATTATGCTGATGAAAAAAGTTTTACTATAAGAACCAGATTTTTGAAATATTATTGTGTGCTAAAAAAAATTGAACAATTTTAAACTGAAAATCATCAAAATTCAAGAAGTTTCAATTGTAAATCATCAAAATTGTGAAACTATAAACTGGACTAAAACTGGCTAAAGTTTGATGCCAGTCATGAACTGATCCGCTATTGCAAACGAAAACGCGACAACCAGATTTAGTTTGGTTGCGGCCTACTAATTTTTTTTCAATACTTAACTATAAAATTACTCATTGCTTTATGAATTTATTTATCACATAAATGTATTAAATGACTTTATTTTTATTTATAAGTTTTATTTTTGAATTTGCAAAGGGACATACTTTATTGTATTATACCATTTTTAACACATTTTTCACATTAAAAATTTTGAAACAATTTTATTTTTTTACAGGAATATCAGCAGGTGTGCCGCCCAAAACCAGGGACTTCCTGGCGAATTTTGGGATGAACAGTGACAATAATAGAAGGGACTTTATTGAAAATTTTGGAATGAGTAGCGAACATGAGAATCATCAAGGTAATCCTAGTAAAAATCAAAATTGGTCACAGAAGTGTTAACCAATAAGCAGTTTGAAATTATAAATAATCTCTAGAAACAGAAAATATTCTACACGCATGGAAGCTTTTAAATAATAATTTTTTTTCATTTAAACTATTATGCAAGTTAAAAATCGTTGCTGTATACTCGCTATTTGAACAAATATTATAAACACTTCTCACTGTCATGTCTTCCGTGATTATAACAATTATTATTTATGTAATCCATCTTCATAAACAAAAAAGCAGGAGTCTTTGGCAAAACATACGAATAAGATCCCGCAAAAACTAAAGCCTGTTCATGGAAAAATGTTTGGAGTGTGCATTTGTTTTTAAAAATTGTTTAAATAATTAGCGAACAACAGGTATTCTTACCTTACTGAAACCGCACATTATTATCTGTAATATTTCTTATAAATTTTTATGGATTCCAGATAGTTAATCATTGAACATTATGAAACAATAAGTTTAGTTCAATAGTTTTTTCAAAATATTGCAAATCATTTTCATCAGATGATTCTGATATTTTAGTTTTCACAGAAATCTGTGAAAAGAAGAGTAGTGAAAAAGTTTTTTTCTATAATGAAAACAAACATTTCAATTCAAGAGGTAGAATACACTCTATAGTTTAAGAATTTTCATCAAAAAATGGTTTGATTGAATTTGGACTTGAAGAAATAATTCTCAATAAGAAATGTAGAATAGGAAAAAACTGACGAAGGTAATTTTTTATGAAGTAGCAGAATTGTTTACCAAAAGAGTTAAATTTTCAAACTGAAGAGACTAACCATTTTTTGCACCTTATGTCGGTTGATACACTACCTCGGTAATTTTCTTTCTGACAGACTTTGGAATTTGATCCAAAGATCCTGTTGATAATACGAATTTGGGCATTTTTCTCTCTAAAGGATAAAATCATGCCTGAAGAGCAAATTAAAATCCCGCTAAATGTGTCATAAAAAAGTTTACTTGAATTTAATCCTCTGTTTCTAGTTGCAGAGTTGAGCGTCCAGATTGAGCATTCAGCTAAAGGCGCCGATATTCCTGGCATTCTTCGTTCTGGAACTTCTTCTTCGCCTGAGAGACATCAATCTCCAGAGAGGTCTCCTCCTGCCAGATCTCATTTTCCGGTCAGGTCTTCTCCTCCTTCCGAGCCTCTTCTTCTTGCCAGGTCCAGGTCTCCAGCTTCCGAGCCTGGAAGCACTCTTCGTGCCAGGTCCAGGTCTCCTCCTCCCAGGCATTCTTCTTTACGCGTACTTGGATTTAAACTTGAACACATTAGATTTATTCGACTCATTCCCAACACAAATCCAGACCGGCGATTCGAAATTCGAAGGTACACTTTTCCTCCCAATAATGAAATTCATGTGAGAGTAAAAAGTAGTATCCTTCTGCCCATGCCAACTGAAGAACAGACTGTATTATCAACAGCCAATGGCGACGTCTTTGCAATAGTAGAGGGTAATAAAAGACTTCGTGCAATATATGCAAGAAGAAATGGCCAGAAACGTGTGAAAATAAACATGAACAGCGATAGGGTTGAAGATATGAGTCGAGAAGAAATGAATGACTCTCCCTCAGGCATTTATCACCCAATCTCCACGAATTTCAGAATAGTAGTTTTAGACGAAATCCGTCGACAACTTTTAAAGAATTTGTGAAAAAATGTAAAAATATAATGCAATATTGTTGTTGAATCGAACTAGGATCAACATGTTACAAATAATTAGCTACTGTGGGGCCGAATTCTTCAACTGTTAGAGTGACAATGAAAATTGTGATTGTTTTCTTCTACCTCGGGCCACCTCTTCAAATGTTCACTTTTAGCGAATAAGTAAACACGGTATTCTTTCAAATAACAAATTATAACACTTTCACGATAATTCATTTTAATAAATTAAAAATCGGAAGCTTTTTCGGGTTTCAATCGTGTCCAACACTACAAATCTTGCCGACGTTCCGTGAAAATTGCAGTTCACTTTTTTTAAAGCAAGAGGAACATGATCTGTTTTCTAGCTCAGTTTTCATTCCTATGGAAGACTTTTTCGTTAAGATTTCCTACGTCTTTGCTTTGTGTGCTGCAAAACCTCCAACATGTGATTTTTAAAAATTTCTTTGTTGAATGCACCATAGAAATTTTTACGCCTTACGGCTGATTGTAAAAATTGAATTCAGCAATGTAATAATAAATTAAATACCACAAGCCTCTTGAAGAGAATGCGTAATTCATTGAATCAGTTAAATTTTAAATTGAAAGAATTAAAGATTTAAATTAAATTTAAGAATTTAAGAATAAAAAAACATGAATTCAACAAAAAGTCGAATCTTCACTCTGAAAATATTAATTTTCGATAAGAAGGTTCATTTACACCAGAATACTTTAATTTTTACCATATCAGTTGAATTTTCATCGCTAATAGACGAATATTTAACCAGAAAATATAACTTTTTGATGAAATTTCCAGAAATTCTTTGAAATTTGCCGTCATTTATAGTAATTTTACCGGTAAATATGGTAAATTATCATGTATTAACCAAAATTAATTTTTAAAAATTTCCAGAAATCAATACAAATTTTCGGTCATTCATGGTAATTTTACCGGTAAATATGGTAAATTATCGTTAATCAACCAAAATTCATTTTTAAAAATTTATATTAATTTCCGGAAAATTATGAAAATTTACCGTTATTTATGGTAATTTTACCGTTAAGAATGGTAAATTGTCATAAATTAACCAAGAATAATTTTTAAAAATTTCCGGAAATTGATTAAAATTTTTTGGTCATTAATGGTAGTTTTACCGATAAATATGATAAATGATCATAAATCAACCAAACATTTTTTTGGAACATTTCTATAAATTTCCAAACATTTATGAAAATTTTTGCTCATTTATGGTAATTTTACCGGTAAATATGGTAAATTATGATAAATTAATCAAAATTATTTTTAAAAGTTTCCATAAATTTCCGGAAATTGATGCAAATTCTCGGTCATTCATGGTAATTTTACCAGAAAATATGATAACTTACGATTGAATACCCAATATTCGTTTCTAAAAATTTCCATAAATTTCCGGAAATTTATGAAAATTTTCGATCATTCGTGGTAATTTTGCAGATAAATATGGTAACTTACCATAAATTACCATATTTTTACAAATTTCCATTAATTTTCGAAAATTTATGAAAATTCCCTGCCATTTATGGTCACTAACTGTAAAAACTGTGAGGAAATTTTGGATTCAGATAGTAGAATTTTGCGGTTATCCATGGAAAGTTACCATATATAGCTCATCAAATTACCATAAATGACCGAAAATTTTCATGAATTTCCAGATGTGTATGGACCTTTTTGGAAATGAATGTTGAGTAATTTATGATAAGTTACCATATTTACCTGTGAAATTACGATAAATTACCAGAAATGTTCATAAATTTCCGGAAATTTAGGGAAATTTTCAGAAATTAATATTAGGTAATTAATGGTAAGTTACCATATTCACTGGTAAAATTACCATGAATGACGGACAATTTTCAATAATTTCCGGAAATGTATGAAAATGTTTTTAAATAAATGTTGGTAATTTATGGTAAGTTACCATATTTACCTGTAAAATTACTATAAGTTACCTAGAATTTTTATAAATTTCCGGACATTTTTATGAATAAATATTGCGCAATTAATGGTGAGTTATCATATTTACTAGTAAGATTGCCATAATTACAATAAATGACCGAAATTTGTCATACATTTCCGGAAATATATGGAAATTTTTAGAAATTAATCTCCGTTAATTCATGGTAAGCTACCATATTTATCGGTAAAATAACCAAAAATTTTCATAAATTTCTAGAAAGTTATGGAAATTCTTGAAAATGAATTTTGGGTTTTTTTCGAAAAATTTTCAGATTCATCCAGTTGTTATAAAAAATATCGTATGCGCCAAGGGAGATACACTGGTCGAAAAAGCACCTCTTCTCCACCTAGGTGCATAATATACTATTTCCAGTGCGCAAGCGGTTTATGATAAACCATCATGTAATTGTCTACAGAAAAATATGCCGCATTTTAATTTTCTCTTACGGAATTTTTTTCGGGATTTTTTGTTGCTCTACCTGAATATTTTAGCGTCAGCATAATTTTTCCTGGCGGTGGGATTCTATAAAAGTTCAAATAATTCATAGTGAATTGTATTACAATTCTAGGTTGATTCCAAGAAGTCGA
>CAKNXH010000841.1:0-33861 GCA_932178445.1 Andricus quercusramuli | reverse complement strand
CCTGAAAGACATCAAGCTCCTGAAAGACACCAAGCTCCTGAAAGACATCAAGCTCCTGAAAGACACCAAGCTTCTGAAAAACACCAAGCTCCTGAAAGACATCAAGCTTCTGAAAGACATCAAGCTCATGAAAGACACCAAGCTCCTGAAAGACACCAAGCTCATGAAAGACAACAAGCTCCCGAAAGATACCAAGCTCCTGAAAGACACAAGGCTCCTCAGAGACATTAAGCTCCTGAAAGACACCAAACTTCTGAAAAACAATAAGCTCCTGAAAGACATCAAGCTTCTGAAAGACATCAAGCTCCTGAAAGCACTCTTCCTCCTGCCAGACCTCATTTCTCGGTCTGGTCTTCTCCTCCTCCCGGGTCTGCTCTTCGTGCTAGGTACAGGTCTCCTCTTGCCAGGCATTCTCCTTTTCGGGTACTTGGATATGATCTTGAACAACTCAAAATTATCCGACTGATTCCCGACACGAATTCGAACCTGCGATTCGAAATTCGAAGATACACTTTTCCTGTTGAGAAATCAATTCATTTGAGAGGAAAATTTAATATCTTTGAACCCATCCCAACTGAAGAACAAACTGTATTATCAACGCCCGCTGGTGACGTCCTTGCAATAGTGGGCAGGCGGGAATTATAAAGTCTGTAGAAATTTTAAAATAGTAGTTGTGGATAAGTAACTAGCAGTTGAGGAGTTGGATTATATAACCGTTGAAGATATAATGACGAACCTAGATATTTTGTTTCAACGAGGGCGTATTCCAGTATTTTCATTTTCAAATATTCGTTTGATGCCATGTCACTGAGAAATCGCAACAGAAGTTGGCACAGTGAGAGTTTTTGTCGAGAACAGAGGGGAAAAAGGGTTTCATGGCACTTTCATCATCAATGGTCAGGTAGTGATCCCTCGTCTACAATTCTAGGTCATTCGGAGCAGTGCGGATCATTTTCGCGGTCGCAATGCAGCGCAAAATGAAAAAGTCGATTTTTGATATTTTTCAATACGGTGATCCTGAGCTAGCATCTCCTGGTCATGAGTCGGCAGATAAAAATAACAAAAAAAGGGTGCTGATCCAGGAACACCAATTTGTTGCCTACTCAGGACTACTACGAATATTGACGCATTTTATGTTATTATGCACGTGAAACGAATCCAATGAAAACCCGAATTTATCGGGCGAAAGCATACTGAGAATAGAAATCAACGCACTCAATTGATTCAACTTTTCAAAATATTTACACACCTGTAGCTGCTTCATAAGAATGGAAGAAAATGGAATTCCATTTACACAAAAAATATACTCCCTGCTCACGCTGTCAAGCGGAAACTGAAAGAACAATTTCTGAGAAACGCGAGAGTGCCGGCTTCACCCACAGTGCCGACTCAGGACAACTCTCCGCTATCTTTTACAACATTTCCTGTGAAAAGGAAATTTCGTCAAATATTTGAGAAATAACCGGGACATGACCAGAAATTTTATTCAGTGGCCGGCATTTTTCTCTCAAATGTACTAATGTGCATGGTTTTATATATTTGATCACTCTACTTTCAAGTTGAAGAGGGGAATTTACGAAAAAATCGAAGAAATATACATTTGACAATTGGGACAGGCAATTTGAATAAAGAATTACGTTTTCATTCTAGGATCACTTGGGACAGGAATTGTCGTTAAGAATCATAACCTCAACTTTCTATTTTATAAGAATCTCGTTTTAGAAAAAATCTCAGCTTAATTTCAGAATTATAATTTCATTTCCAAAAACACCTGTTCCAAATGAGAAATCCTTAAAATGTTTCAATATAGGTGAAATTGTCCGAAAATATTTAACAATCCATTAGTCTTTTAGTTCAGTTTCTGAGTTTGTTTTTCAAAGCTTTAAATGGGCCGTTATAGTAGACAGTATACTGTAAATTATTATATAAATTGTGACATCGATTCCAACGCATTCGGTAAGTACATACTTTTCCTTGAAACTAACTCTAATTAAATATGAGTATCTGATAAGGACTACCTTGATGACTACGAAATGTGAGATAACGACTATAGGATATAGGTATCATGCAAGATAATGCAGCACTAGCATAGTCATCAGTTGCATTCCAAATAAAATTCTTCCTTATTACATTAATTAGTTTTTCCTCAAATTAGGAAAGATGACGATTGTTTCTACTCTCTGCTTATCATTGTCGATTATTCTCAGTTTCATAGGTAAATATAATAATCTGATACATCTATGATTTTTCATTTATTTTCTAAGTTCTACCCAAAACAGAATGTTCGCAATTAATTTTGCATTTTATCCCAATAGCCATTATCTTTCAAAGTTCATTTGACTTTTTCCTAAATGACTCAGAATTGAATCTGAATTTATTCTGGGGAATGCAAAATGAGTGTGTAAAAAAAATCGAAATAAGAAACCGTCCCTCTGGGTACGGAATTCGTACCATATTTTAGCGTCAACATAATTTATTTTGTCGAATAGATTCTTAAGAAGTTCAAAGAACTCATAGCAAATTCAAGAGAATTCTAGATTGATTCCAACAAGTTTAAGAATTCATCTTAGATAAAAATATGCCGGAATATGTAGAAACTGTAAACTGCAAAGGGTGACGAATGTGACTGAACTTGGTCTTGAATTCTTTGGAATTCCAAAAAATTCAAAGTTAATTCTAACAAATTTAAAAGTTCATCTTGGGCAGAATATGCCGGAATAGAAAATTGAATTACGCTCCTATTGGGCATCTTACCTTATTCCGGGTTTCACAGCACATTGGGACATTTCTTTCTAAAAAAACAGGTTGGAATTTGATTCTAAGAGAAATTTGACAATTTTATTTTGCCCTCAAATATTTAATCTTGCGATTCCTGTTGACAAAACGAGATTGGTTTGCTTCTCTCTCCGGAAGAGAAAAATATGCTGAAATCGTGAATTAAAATCAGGCAAAGTATGCCCGCAGAGAATATACAAGGAAAATGTAATTTTCTGTTCCTTGTTCCAGAACTGAGTTTCCTGGTGTTCCTCGTTCCAGAACTGATTATTCTCATGATAGACATCAATCTCCTGAAACGTCTGTTCCTCCTGCCAGACCTCATTTTCCGGCCAGGTCTTCTCCATCTTCCGAGCCTCTTCCTCCTGCAGAATTCAGGCCTCTTCGTGCCAGATCCAGGTCTCCTCATGCCACGCATTCTTCTCCACTTGTACTTGGATATAAACTTGAACGACTTAGATTTATCCGGTTGATTGCCAACACGAATCACAACCAGCGATTTGAAATTCGAAGATACACTTTTCCTGCTGACAGAGGACTTTATTTGAGAGGGAAAAATTATGTCATTCTTCCCATGCCAACCGAAGAACAAACTGTATTATCTACGTCCAATGGTGATGTCTTTGCAATAGTGGGGGAGAACAAAAAATTGCGTGCAATATATGTAAATACCGCTGGCTTTGAACGGGTGAAAATGAATATGAACAGTGGCAAGGTTGAATATATGAGCCCACAGGAAATCAGGGAATGCCCTACAGGCTGTAATCACACAATCTAAAAAATTTTCCAAAAAGTAATTATAGATGAGTCTCAGCCCGAAAATATTTTGCATCCGAGCTAGGATTGAAATGATCCAGGTAAATAGGATTTTATGAATGCGTACCGTCATATGGCATCTCACGAACATTCTAAAATGAAAATAAACAATAACCATATAATCTTCTGAAAATGTCTTCATTGCTTAGTAATTAAATAGAACAATTGTTTTTTCTCAAAATGAGCTCACCAATTATTTTCACACTTATCTGTAAATGCTCGTGGGTTCCTATGTTACCAAGGGCTAATAGCAGTATTGATTCGTTCATTAGCTCCTAATTGTTAATGTAATTTTTTAGGTGAAGATACTCCCAAAGAATTAGTCAAAAATAATTCAAAAATTTTGTAGGATAAATAATTCCAACGTTGACCTAATGTATAATGACCACTATATTGTGAAGACCAACTTTTCACAATTTTATTGCAGAATAGATTCGATTTTTTTCTGATAGCAATAAATCATCAAGGGTATGACTTATGTTGCGAGATGTAAGTCCTATTCTCATCATATCTTACGACCGAAGAACTCATTACCAAATCCGGTGCTCGAGGTCGGCAACCTAAAGTAATTACAAATTAATCTTAGATGAATCCCGAAACTCATTGCCAAATCATCTGGTTAAGGA
The DNA here is from genome assembly GCA_932178445.1 of Andricus quercusramuli. Taxonomy (NCBI): domain Eukaryota; kingdom Metazoa; phylum Arthropoda; class Insecta; order Hymenoptera; family Cynipidae; genus Andricus; species Andricus quercusramuli. The sequence goes on along the minus strand of CAKNXH010000841.1, from coordinate 29,644 downwards.
GGACGACCAAGAGCCTTCCAACTCATTTCTACTTCACTATCGTTTAATAAATATTTGTATAATCATAATATTGTCAATGAATTGTAAGCGATCGCTAAGTATTCTAGAACCGTGGTGTTATATGACTGTTTTATCCCGGCATTTAGGATGTCAATTTCTGAAGATACAGTGTTCCCAGAACTTTATTCTCGTCATTCAGGAATATGGGGGTCGTTACTCCTTATACACATATAAGTTGTTCGTTATTTATTCGTTCTTCAATGTCAGACTTAATTCTAGTTGCACTAGAAGGATTAGACGATTTTTCCAGAAGGGCATTATACATTTTAAATGTATCTTCAAGGGATTTAACAAGTTTAAGGGTTAGATATTCGCTTCTTAGAGCGCACCCTTTCTCTGACGATGCTCTCAGTACTTTTAGATTTTAATATAAATTTATATCATTCGCATTTCGTTCTGTCGATTTTTTTAGAAATATTAATTTTAAGCATTAATCGATACCCGCCAATCATTTTCTCATCGCTGCGCTGTCGGAAAGTACTTTCAGGTGTTTTCAGCATAGCATAAGGTTCTCTTGAATATTTCTTTCATCATAGCTAGCTGCATTTAGCTTCAGTTGTGTTCTGGTTTTGCGCGTGATAGAAGCGGTATGAGTGGTAGAAATAAGTCCATAAAATTAGCTAAAAGGAATTATTTGGACCTTCTGCGTATTACGGAAACCTGGCTCCCTGGGGAGCTTAGTTTTGAGATAAGGGGGTAGGGGGCTTAGGAGTTCTTATCCTCGTCGAAAACCAAATTTTCGATTGACAGGATAGCCACAGAGGGCCCCTGGTGTGAAGACATTGATATGGTGCATTACTCTTTCCTCCTTCCTGAGGGAAAAAATGTGGTTGCAGGGGTGTATGCTCCCACTGAAGCTGGGATCCGATACGATGCCTGGTTGTCCTTGATTGGAAAAGTAATCGAGTACGGTAGGACTCTACTATTCAGGAAGTCAGTTGTGTACGGCTATCTATGACTCTGGACTGGTTCTTCTTCACGAATCGGAGCTTACATTCTTGTCACCCTATGGTTCTTTTTCTGACAACGTCAACCTTGTCTGTTGCGAGCCTGGATTGATCCCGATTTCATCGTGCAGGGTGGAATGCATTTCATACTCATCTGACCACGTTCCGATCTTCTGCAGGTTTGATGCGCCCATCTTCTAGCGAAATATGCCTCCAATCAATTTAATGTACGGGAGGCTCAGGACTTGCTGCTTTGTGCTTTTAATTTGCTCTCTCCTTGGTTGGGAACGTTGGAGCCATCTATCTCCATACCCAAGTATCAATAATGTCTTTCCTGAAGAGCTAGTGTTGACCTGGGGAAGATTTCATTGACGCTTGGCGAGGTAATTATTCATTTTCAAGCTACGCTCAAATATTTGGGAGTCTTGTTTGAAATGCGCATGACTTAGCTGTCTCATATCGTGAGCATTGCAGCTAAGGGCTCCGGGTTGATCACCATCTTGAGGGTCATCGCCAGAGTAACATGGGGTAGCATCGATCGAGATGCTAGATCGAGTTCAGTATGCCTCTCTCCACGTTGTCCTGGGCTATATTAACAAACTACAAACTCTTGCAGAATCAGCTAGGGATAGGAGATTCAGGGTGCGTCCGGAGAGTTGTGGCCTATCTGATGCTTTCAACTGGATGGGTGTATTCACCTCTCGGGGGATACTTCGTGGAGTCCCTGCTATTAGATCATATCAGGGCGAGGCTGTTCAACCATTCAGGTCACCCCCTTGCTCCACTTATAGGGGATCCGACGGCTTGAACAGGACGTTCGGGTGTCTCTGTCAGTATTGTATAGATCCTAGCGCACATGGGTATGAGAGGCAACAAATCAGCCGACGAAATCGCCAGGACAGCATCTAAACTTCCGGTTATTAATCTGAGAGGAATTTCCGTTAGTGATCTTTATCTGGTTTGTCAGCGTGATTTTTAGGCCTGGGCTCTCCTTTACTGGCTTGGTGGGAGGGCGGGGGGCTTGAGGGCGCAGTATTTCGAAAATGTGAATGAACCTGGGCCATGGTTCCGGGGTATTTGTCTTCCGAGACGGCATGTCAATCTCGTCACCAGATTAAGATCTTCACAAGTATGCACTGAAGATCACTTTGCCCAGATGGCGTGGAGCTTACCGGTGAGCTGTCAGTTTGGCGCTAGGGTCAGAAGCCTGGATCATCTACAATATCAGTGCCCGCGGCTTGCTGCGGGCAGGTCAGGGTTTTGCCGATAAATTAGGCGGAGATTTCCGGATTTGCCCTCAGGGGAACAGTTAAATATTAATGAGATCATTTTCAATCTTCCTGTTGAATCGGTTGGCGAACTGCAGCGCTTTTTGGTGTGTGCTCTGGCCTAATAATCTGATCTGCGTCGTGATGCGGGCTGACTTGTGTGGTGTGCCCTTCCTCCTTGGTTATCCCACGCGCGTTTGGAGCGAGTGGAGGCATCTGCTATGTGAGGATCTCAAAGCGGATCAACTTGATGAGTGATAGTGACATAAATATGTTTTATGGTTGACAGATGCCAGTACAATCAGCCAATCATTCGGAAGTAGAACGTCATTCGGCTATTTGAACCAAGTTTCTTGGACTTTGAAGAAGTTTTAAGTGAATGGAACTGATCCGGATAATCTGCAAATTGATGGATGTCTAGACGAGCAATCAGGATATATTTTTTAATATTTTTAGAGACTACTACAAATATGAAAATTACTCTCAAAATCTTATTCATTACTATCATTATATTATTTATGTTTTTTTAAATTTGTTCAGAAATAAAGTATTGAGCCCACATTCTATGGTTTTGAATCTTGCAACAACCATATTTAGTAAATGAAAGGCCAGAAAGAATTAACAATTGCCCGGAAGAATACCGCGAAATGACTGGGACTTATAAAATCATCCGTCGGGTGCGCATCCTGTATTTTTTTGAATTCATGTTACTCTTTCAAATCTTCAAATTTTCCGTTATAGTAGACACTATATAAATATTGCGTATACACAACAGATTTTGCTGAATCATCGAATTTTATATAAATTATGATAACAGTTCTTCGGAATTGAGTGCGTACATTTTTTCCTTTGAAACTGACTTTAATGAAATGTAAATATATGAGGACAAGTTTTGCGCCTATAATGTAAAAGATAACGACTATAGGACATATATTTTATATAATCTAATGAAGCACTGAAATATTCATCAGTAACAGTATTGATTTGATTCATCAAAAATACATTAACTATTTTTGTCTCCAATTCCAAAAGATGAATACTGTTTTTAATCTCTGCGTATTACTAGCGGTTATCGTCAATTCTATTGGTAAATATAACAACTAAATATATTTATAATTATGAACAGACTTTTTAGACTAAATGCAAATCAAAATATGTGCAATTCAATTTACATTCCATCTCAATTACTATTCCCTTTCAACCCTTATTTGAATTTGTCGAAGATGAGTGAGAATTTATTCTAAATTAATTCTGAGGGAATCCGGAATGTGTGTGTTGAAAAAAATTGAATACAAAAAGTTTCCCTGTTTGCATTTAATACGTACTATGTGTTATCACGTGCACATACGGTACACCCATCAAAAGTCATCAAAAAAGTACATAAGAAAATTGGTGTGGAGTGGAAGAAAATATGCCAGAAGCGAATACACAAGGAAAATTCAATCCTCTGTTTCTTCTTGCAGAGTTAAGTGCACAGTCCGATCTTTCACCTACTGGCGTTCCAAATCCGGTTCTCCCACGTTCTGGAACTCGTGTCAGGTCTCGGTCTCCTCCTGCCAACCGTTCTTCGTTACGGGTACTTGGATACGAACTTGAACAACTCAGATTCATTCGACTTATTCCCAAGCCAAACCCGAACCGGCGTTTTGAAATTCGAAGATACACTTTTCCTCCAAATAAACCAATTCATTTGAGAGGAAGAAGTAATGTCCTTCAGCCCATGCCAACCGAAGAACAAACTGTATTGTCAACGTCCAGTGGTGACATCCTGGCGATAGTGGAGAATAATAGATCACTCCGTGCAATATATCCAGCAGGAGGCTATAAACGGGTAAAACTGAACGTGGACAGCGGCATGGTTGAAAATATGACTCCAGAAGAAATTAAGGAATCCCCCGTAGGAAGAGATCAGGCAATCTCAAAGAATTTTATAATAGTACTTACAGAAGACTTTCATCCACAAGATTATTTCAATTTGTGAAAAAGTTTGAAACTAAACTATAATATTATTTGTGACATGAAGTTGTATCAAAATGTTACAAATAACTGGTAATTATCTTCACCCGTTATTTTATATGAAAGTTACTTTTGCTTATGTTGTGAACAAGTTTAAGAACTATTGAATACGTCTCATTTTACTCAATTCAATTTTACATTAAAAAAATCGAGCTTTTCTTTATTATATAATGCACATCAGGGTGTTACTTTTTTATACTAGGTGGATTTTTTTTTAATTTTTCTGCTATCAACAAGCCCCTACAGTTTTGTTTGAATGCCAACAAAATTTTCCTTTAAATTCCAGCCAAATCGATTAGTATTTAAAGGAGGGGGGGGGGGGGGTGAGGGCTTTAGCGTGAAAAAAACACATCTTTTGTGATTTTTTTTTATAAATATGGATTGAGCAAATTTACTTAAACCTTTTGTACTTTATTAAGTATAGTTTCAACAACATTGTCAAATTTTTTATGCGAAGATATCGACAAACAAGCCAGTGACGGACCTTTTGCAAGAAAGTCTTTCGAAATAGACGATTTGCGGTGTTCACTGCATCTAAGTTGGAAATGATCCGAAATAAAAATCCATTGAAATTTAGTCAAAGTATCATTAAATCCTCTACCCAGCGTTCTCTGATTATTATCTTTTTTTTCGTTACAAAATTTTTAGTGGTCATCTGAAGTGAAAACGGTATCTTAGTAGACCAACCGAATGCCAGTTCTAATTTAGAAGAATGGAATTTTTCTGAATCTCTCTTCAAATTCAAAATTATAATTTTATTTCCAAAAATCCGTTTCCAAAATCAGAAATCTGTTAAATATTTTAATACTTTTAGAAATCTCTATAAATCTTTTGAAATATTCTATACATATCAAAATCTTTCAAGCTTTTATAAGTAAACGACGGATATCGGTACAACGTAAAAGATTATACAATTTGCGTTACCAGTTTTTAACGATGTCTTTTTTTCCATGAAATTGATTCTAATGAGATGCAAATAACATATAAAAATACGCTTGACGTGTATATATAATTTGTGAGATAATGATTGTAGGATGTTACACAATCCAACGAAGCACTAGTATATTCAGAAGTTACATCGTTAGTCCAATTCTTCAGTGATACATTGATTAGTTTTTCCTCCAATTAAAAAAATGAGCACTTCTCCTACTCTCTTTATATTACTAGCTGTTATCCTTACATTCATCGGTAAATATAATCATATAAAATGTTGATAATTTTAAGAACATTCTTTAAGCTATACGCAAATCACTTTGCGTGGGGTTTATCCTAAATTTTATCTCAATTTCTATTTTTCTTCAAGTTTGGATTCAGTTTGTTCTCAATGAATACAAATTCATTCTGAATTTATTCCGAGGATTCCAGAATGTGTGTGTTGGAAATAATTTATTGTGAAAAGTGTCCCTATAGGTACGGAATGCGTACAATATGTTGCCACGTGCACATATGGAACAATTCGATCGGTTAGACCTGAAGCAAATTTCCTTTCAAAGCAAATGCGCAATTTATTGCGTTATGTGTTCTCTAATAATTTTCAAAAATTCAACAAATGATAATAATCTTATAAAAGACTTTTAAACTGTATCAACTGTATCGATAACGATTAGCGAATGAAGCTAAATATTTTTGAAAAACTGACCTGACGAAGAGAAATCGGACTTAAAATTGGTTCAATTCACGAATGAAAAAGTTAACTTTCCGGTTAAATACATGTTCATCAAGAAAAAATAAATTACGATGTGGCAAGATATACCAGAAGAGAATACACAAGAAAAATGTAATCCCCTGTTTCTTGTTGCAGAGTTGAGTGCACAGTCTGAGGGTTCATCTACTGGCGCCCATATTCCTTTCATTCCTCGTTCTGGAAATTCTTATTCTCCTGAGAAACGTCAATGTCCACGAAAGTCTCTTTCTCCTGCCAGACCCCATTTTCCTGTCATGTCTTCTCCTCCTTCCGAACCTCTTCTTCGTTCGAAGTCAAGGTCTCCAACTACTGAGCCTCGAAGCTCTCTTCGTGCCAGGTCTCGGTCTCCTCCTGCCAACCGCTCATCTTTACGGGTACTTGGATATGCACTTGAACAACTTAGATTTGTTCGGCTTATTCCCAAGACAAATCCAAACCAGCGTTTCGAAATTCGAAGGTACACATTCCCTCCCGATGAATTAATTCATGTAAGAGGAAAATATGATTTCCTGCCCATGCCAACCGGAGAACAAACTGTATTATCGACGTCCAATGGTGCGGTTTATTCAATAGTGGAGAATAATAAATACCTTCGTGCAATATATCCAATGGGACGTGGATATCATCGGGCAAAAATAAACATGCACAGTGGCAAGGTTGAAAATATGACATCAGAAGAAATTGAGGAATCTCCCGTAGGAAGAGATCAGGCAATCTCAAAGAATTTTAAAATAGTAGTTACAGAAGACTTTCGCCCACAAGATTATTTTGATTTATAAAAAATAGTTATTTTATTTTGGAGTGACTTTTGCTCATGATGTATTTCTTTGTAGCTTTGCATTCTAAAAACCAAATTTGTAAATCAAAATAAAGTTATTTGAATCAAAATTGGCCTTAGCCAAAAAATCTTTTTCCATCTCTCTTTCTCTCTCCCCATTCACTTACGATTCCTTTTATATCTATCTCCACTCGCTAAGCCTGACATTGTCTTTAGTGTACCCTCTCATTAACCTACTCTCTAAATTTTCTAACAACCTCTATTTTCAATGTATCTGTATTCTTTATACCACTTTTTGCTCATCGAAATAGTTGCTGTGTTAAGTTTCAATCACTCAACCTTTACAGTTTACACCTCCCTGACATGTCCGTGTTCTGCATCCAGTGTTCTGCCCTGGTCTACTTTCGTACTTTCAACACTTTATTCTTGTGCTTCTCAATTTGTTTTTTATTTTTCCAATGTTACACCTTGAGCTCAAAACCTGCACGTAATTTTTTGCGAGCCGAATTTCACTTTCAAAACCACTTCAATCCCTCCAGAGCCGATATCAGCCTCACAGCCATCCTAATCCCCTAATATCCGCCACGGATCCGTACGACCACTATTGGGTTTACACTTCACGAAATACCGATATATTTTTCGAGAAATATGACGCGATTCAACTTGCAGTTTTAAAACGTTCGTTTGATCTTCAACAAATTGCAGATACACTTTACCATCCTTATCAATCATCTCAGCTAAGTAAGATACTGCCTGCGACAGCTGATAAGATCCAGTTAACTGAATTTTAAGATCTTTTTCGGTCATTTCAGGGAAATCTGAGAGACCTTTTGATGACATACTTTGGAACATCACTTTTCTACGTAAACAACCTTTTTCCTCGGCCCCACCAGGTAAAGTATTTTCCATATATCTCCAGGCTTCCACCCTTTCCAAAATTGCATCTGAAATATCTGCATCCGATTTGAACCTTTTTCCGAATAGATTATTTAGATACGATGCAATTCGAAAATGGGTTCGAAACTTTCGGGATCAATTCATAATCTAATTTATGGTCAAGCAGACAGTATTTTTGTTTTAGTATTCCGTGGAAAGCTTCTACTACCCACTGCATTCTTGTTACGTAGCGACACTAGTTCGATTCATTTTTAGTCAACTGCATTCGTTTTCCTTGCAATGCAGGCATCAACACTTTGATCTTCTTAAGTTCTATTTCAGCTTCGGCATCTCGGAATCCACGATCTAGAACAACATAGTCATCCTCTTGCAACAAGTTGCGCAAGCTGTTTGGATCTTGCAGGAGACTTTTTAGGATCTCTGCATCGTTCACATTTGCACGATGTGGTCCTAGTATATCAGCCACGTAGCCGTCAGTTGTGGAAATCGCGAAAGACTTGCAAAGTGGGACCTTCTTTTGCCCTGAAAATTATTTCCTTTGGAACTCCTTATTTAAATTTTTTTGTAGAAGGGCATACGTCCCACCGCAGTGTAAGATTAGGTTCTCGTCACTAGCAAATAAACTCTTGGCAAATTCAGTCGTATGATTATGAATAAGATAATTGATGTCTTCTTCAAATGACTTAATAACAGCTGATGAATATTCTGAGATAACTTGTTCATTTTCTATTTGCAAAATAGAAGCAAGAATTGTATTAGAATTGCCAGCGCGAAGTTTAAACAGAAATACTACGAGTTCCTGTGTCGCGGTACGCATTTTTCTGTTTCGCATTGAAGTCATCATGTCTTTAAAAAATATCATATTTTTCCAGTTTAATCCTGTGAAGATAAGAAGTTGCTTTCCTCAAGGACAGATCTTCTTCGTAAAATCGATCTTTGATTAGGTGAGTTGGATAGCGTCGGTTTCCTGCTGCTATATAGATTTTCATCTTAATATAAGATTGCATTCGCGCTTCTTCTGAAATAAGTGTCAGATTCGTTGTGGCAGAACAAAGACAAGAGTATTTATGAGTTGAAATAGTTCTTTGAAGAGGAACTTCAACTCTCTTAATATCTGATTCATCCACTTTAGGTTGGAGTCGAGTAATGATTTCTAGATCATCGGAAGATGCTTGTGGTTCACCGGCCTCGTTTCCAGAGCTCAAGCAAACAACATCAAGCTTATTATTTTTAAATTGGACAGATCGGCATTTTGAAAGTAAAGGAACGCAGTAAGCAAATATCGGGAAGACTGATTCCTCAGCAGCGAAGGAAACAAGTGAAGATCGCAGGAGATGACGTAAAAAAATGAATGCTACCGTCCCACATGTACACGTTTTCATTTGTAGCTAATAAAGGAAAAACAACTGAATGTAGGAACAAATGAATGTAACGAAGGAAACAAGTGAAGTTCGTAGGATCTGTTAACGTGATTGAATGCTACCGTACACTACACGTATCCGTTCGTTCGTATTCAATTTCACAATTGACACCTTTAGAATAAATGACTTGGACTGGGAAGTTATGCGATTCTGTGAAATATGAATAATTAATGCCCCTCTACTGAATGAACCACCTCTTATTAATTTATTTTCACTTTAGGAACTGCAAGTTGATCAGAAGACTGGCATTTTGAAAGTGATAGATGATAATAGTGTGAGATAGGATGGTATTGCTGTCCAAAATGAGACTCTAATCCAAGAATCCAATTCTCATATTGATCCTCCAAATGTTTTTGGACCATCCACTTCAAAATCATATTCACAGTACTCATCACTCCAGTCTTTGAGAGAAATTCCAATAAAAAGTGTCCAGGGCTTGGACATAATTAAAAAATAGAAGCAAATACCTTCACAGAAGTAGATAGAAAGGCATTTGTTCGGACCTTGGTTGCCAAAATGATTAATTTCCACAATTCCCATTATCCACCTGATAAAGCAAAATGGGCTTTGACAAAAAGGATTGTGGAAGAATTTCCCAGTTTGAAAGACAAGCGAAGTAAAGATGGATGCGAGCATTATTATGATAAGAAAACGAAGATTGGATTTATAGAAAATACATTGAACAATACGCGAAACAAATTACCAGTCTGCGACAAGAAGTATCGCGCAAAGTCGGCAAAAAATATTTACCCGGAGGCGTCATGGAAAAGTGGTTCACTTCCTTCAGATGAAGATTTGAAGAAAAAAATTTCAGCAATGAAAAATACACTTCCACGTGGTGAGGGTGAAAGAAAGAAAATCATTGACTGCTTGGCGGAAACATTTCCTGATAGAAGAATGTGGCTCGACGAAGAAAAGCCTTCCATTTCACAGATTGTAGATCTTTACCTCAGACTTTTGGATTTTGATGGTTATATGATCGACTTAGAGTATCAGCACATCAGAGAGGCAGAAGAAAAAACCTTGAACGACGAGAACTTCTTAGGCGAATTTCCTACTATGTTTGCTCGTCACATCAATTTTTTATTGCAAACAGTTCAAAAACGAACTTTTCGAACGCATTTCAATATGATAGAAGACGAAGACCTGAGATCCTTCCTTATGTTACCAGAAATTTTACCCAATCCAAATTTCGTAACTGGTAAGAGATCAAAAGAACCTAAGCAGCAGAAAGAAGAAACTTCAGGACTTAAGAGAAAGGTATTGTATCCGTATTGCTTTTTAAGTAAAATATAAAATTTGAATATTTAATTTTCAATTTGATGATGAATTTGATGATCTAAGAAAGGGAATAATGGATTTGATTTGCGTGAGCTGCAAATCACCGAAAGCTAGCGACACCTCTTCAGATTCGGATCCAAGCGCCTTGCTAAGTGGAGTTATTGACCCTGCCAGTAAGGATGCGGAACAGATGAGAACTCTTTTCAAGAAATTTGAAACTAAGCAGCTTGAGTGGATTACAAAAATGAACACTACGGTTCAGGGAATCAAGATCGATATTTCTGAGAATTCTCGCAGAATCAATCTGCTTGAAACTTCTATTGGGAGCAATGCGCATCAGGTCACACAGGTGAAGAAGGAGGCAAGCTCGCTAAAATTGAAGGTCGCCTCACTTGAAGCTTCTCTCGATTATCAAGAGCAAGCTGCACTTCAAAGTACCCTCGAAATTCACGGGTCACCTATGAAGCCGAATGAGGAGCTTCCATCGGTCCTAGAATCGGTTGCGAAGGCTCTTGAAGCTCCCTTCGCTAAAAATGACATTATGAATGTTTATCGCATTCGCCCGTCTCCAACATCGAATCCATGATGATGGCACACCTAGGATTCAGCTGGCACTGCAGCAACACGTAGAGCATATCCAATAGGAATTAGGCTTTTTACGGTATGGCTACACACACAATGGTGTGATATTATTATTGTTTGTCTATTCGATGCTCGTTGATAAATACATTTTCAACATTTTTCAGTTTTTTTATACCTTGTACATATGTATCTTCAGATAGCAAACATGATCTCATATTTAAACTAGTAGTTTTTAATCTTGATACTGGTCTTTCTGAAAATAATTGTATACTATTAGGCTTAATTGTGTACTTTGGATACCTTAAATGTTCTAATTGCATCTCAACATTCACAGCTCTCCGGATATCCGGATATCGATTTACGAAATCATATCCACTTTTGTTGAGAATTTGTCTAATGTTCTACGAAACTGTTTTATTATTTTTTATTCCGTTAGTATCTTTTTCACTTGTGTTCACTGCCTATATTCTAATGTGAATTGTACTTACTTAGTTGGGGCTATGTTGATAATGGTGTTCTGTCTTAGTCAGTTTTTGCGTGTGCTGCATGAGCTTCCCATTTTTGAATTGTTTTTCTTTAAAGTATTTCTCTTAATATACTCCCAATTTATCCTCTGCCCTCTTGCTATCGACAACTATTCGCTCTTTTGAAGAGAGAGAGACGAGAGAAGGGGTGGTGGAGTTTGTCTTTTTCTGCATGATAGTCTGAATGGAACTGTGGTTGGTGTGAGTTCAGTAGCTACTTACACCACGACCGAATTTCTCTTTGTTGAAGTTAAGTCAACTTCTGATAGTGTTTCAGTGGGAGTAGTTTATAAACCACCAAATGCCTCCTATGGCACAGACCTTAAATCGGTAATTTTTTCGTTTGTGCTTAACTATAATAATATTATCCTTACAGGAGATTTTAACACTAACCTAAATCTCACTTCTAATCATTCTAATTATCTAACATCTTTGGTATACTCTTCGGGACTCTCGATTTTACCTCATGATTCTACTCACCATACATTAGAAGTGCACCTTCCCTGTATCATTTCAAGAAACTCTTTTTCAAATATTTGTGCAATACTACTAACCCAACTCTTGTTGGTAGGAGTTTCTTGAACATCAGGTTCGCAGCCTATGTTATTTTCGGAAAATAGCTAATAAGGCTAATTTTCCCAAAATTCTGTAGGTAGTTTTCTACCTACACTTTTCCCGTTGACGAGATGAGTTTCGAAACTTCTCTCTCAGGAAGCGAAAAATACCTCGGGAGATAAAATTAAAAGTTATCAAAATATGGCAGAAGGATAATATCAGATAATACAGAAAATCGAAACCTGGTTGGAAATAATCATTTATAACAACGCTTGCTCATTTTCGAACGAAATCTAGGACTTTGAAACAGGGATGAGTCAGACTCCTTTGGCAAATCCTCATTATCTACCAACGCAACGGTGAATCACTAGAATGACAATCAACGTCACCTGTAAACCAATAAACACTCCTTCTCCTCTTATGAAAGGAAGAGCGTTACTGTGGCCAAAGAAGTTGAACATCATTGCAAAGAATTACCATGGAGACATTTTTGAAGGAAATGCTTGTAGACAACTTCTACAAGAGTCAGATGCACTTACACCGTTCATTTCTGCTTTCAAGGCTATGAATAAAATTGTAGATTGTTGCTTTTCTACTTCGACACCCGACCAGGATTTAGATAACCTCATTGAAGAATTGATTGAAAAAATTGACTGATAAGTACAAAGATGATAAGTACAAAAGTTTATGTGACATTTTGAATTCACGTCATTTTTGAACATCTTGAGTATTCCTTGTATTTTTTGGATGGCGGAGGATTTGGATAGTGGTCAGAGAAGCCAGGTGAATCAGTCACTATATATTTATTCAGTCTTAAGTAGTAACTCTGAGTTTTTATATGCAAAAATATGTTCTTGATCGCGAGTTTTATCGAGCAAATGGCAAAGATACAAAAAAAGGTAGGTAAACGGCGACCATGATTCTGTCAGAGTGGCTCATCCGAAATCAAAAAACAAAATTGGCTGTTAATCTATAGGTGGACGGCTATCGTCGGAACTAGAATTTTTTGAAAATCTTGAAAATTCAATTTTTTGTATGCTTTTAAACATTAAGACCCAAATTTTCATGATTTTTTGCGACTATTTTTTCATGAAAAAACCGTCTCATTTCATTAGAACCGCTTCATTAGGCATTTTTATGAAACTTCTTTTTGATTGAGAACAGGTGTGTTCAAGCAGGGAATTTCCGTAATGAATCACAATTTGAAATAGAAGAGGGAACTTTGGACAAGAATTTTTACTCTCATTTAGAAGAAGGGTACATAAAAAGACCCCTGATTAGAGTCAGAATTTGTCAAAATTTTCAACCGCGTATTGACTAGTTAAAACCAGTTTGAACTGATTTTGGGTATAAATGGTGACGTCATTATAGGAATCAAAATAAAATTTCATACAATTTAACGTGAGCACATTTTTATTGTATAAGTACATAAACCTTGCGCAATTTTCCTTCCTTTTCTTACAGGCTTTGAAATAAATGCTGTCTCTCAGGTATTAAATGATGATAATAATTAAGCTTCAGCATGCAATTTCAATGAAATCGGATTGAATTTCATTTAATATCTTGACATTTAGAAATCCCCTAATAAAATCCTCATACTGTGAGAGATAACGAATATAAGTTACGTTATATATTTTGATAAAGAACTAGAATATTCATTTGTTATATTTTTAACGAAGTTTTCCAGAAGTAATTCAATCAGTTTTTTCAATAATTAGAAAAGATGAGGATTTTTTCTACTCTCGTATTATCCTTGGCGTTTGTCCTAAATTATATTGGTGAATATAATAATATAATCTATACTTCTTAGTACATTTTTCATGGTAGACGCAAATCAGATTATATGCCATTTAAGCTTTTACCCTCTACTCCAAGTACATTTTTCCTTCAAACTTCATTTGAATTTTTCGAACTGAGTACTTATTTTATCTGAATTTGTTCAGAGGGAATCCACAATGTGTATGTTAAAAGAGAATTGAATATAAAACGTGTCCCTCTTGGTACGGAATTCGTACCATATGTTACCACCTGCACATGTGGCACATTTCTAAGGGCGCATTAAAAAATTTCGTGGAAGAAATGGGTGGGGGATGAAGGGAATGTATTGCAAAAAAAAATGTACTCCAAAAAAAATCACAAATATTAGCAGAAATACGATCTGTTTAAGTAAAAGGGAATACATTTCGTTCATTTGAAGGTTTGGAACTATAAATTACAAGAAAAGGCTCATTGGTACTCAGGTAGTTGAAACTTGTTTCCGTTCCCCTTCTACTGTTGTTCCGTAGGAAACCACCATTAGCCTGTCTAGTCTCAAAATCCGATACGAGACAAAGCCGAGACTGGAGTCTCAGAAACCGATACTGATACGAGAAAAAAACCGGGGTTTTTCGATACGATATCGAGACATTCTCGTATCGAACGGCATCTCTAAAAATATTTCAAAAGAAAATACACAAGGAAAACCTAATCCTCTTTCTGCTGTTGCAGAGTTGAGTGCACAGTCCGAGCGTTCATCTGATGGCACCCCTATTTCTGGTATTCCCCGTGTCAGGTCTCGGTCTCCTCCTCGTTTTGAGCATGGAATCCCTCTTCGTGCCAGTTCCAGGTCTCCCTCTGCCAGGCATTCTTCATCACGGGTACTTGGATATGAACTTGAGCAACTTAGATTCATTCGCCTGATCCCCAACTCGAATCCCAACCGGCGTTTTGAAATTCGAAGATATACTTTTCCTCCCGATAAGCCAATCAATTTGAGAGGAAGAGGTACTGCCCTTTCGCCCATGCCAACGGAAGAACGAACTGTATTGTCAACGGCCAGTGGTGATGTCTTTGCAATAGTGGATAATGATAAAAGACTTCGAGGAATATACACAATTGGAAATGGCTATAAACGGGTAAAAATAAACATGAACAGCGGAAAGGTTGAAGATATGGCCCCTGAAGAAATCACAGATTCACCCACAGGCTGGAGGCCCCGAATTTCATCAAATTTCAAAACAGTAGTTTTAGACGAGTTTCATCCACAAGATTATTTTAGTGTGTAAAAGAATGTTGAACTATAATACAATATTGTTTGTGTTCTAAAGTAGGATCAAAACATTTACAAGGAACTGGTAAATGACGTAAAAGGTATAAAATGACATACTTCAGACCAAATAAAAGAACCTTAATGTTGTTAAGAAGATCCTTTAATCATCGACGTTTCAAGAGTCAAATGCTCTCCTTTTCTGGAAGCAGGAATTCAAGTCATATATAAGTCCTTTATTTTGTTATAAGAAATTGGAAAAAACCCAATATGTCGAAGTCGAAAAGATTCGTGCTCTTACTCAAATTGATATTTTTTCACATAAATAACCTCTGATTCGCCATGAGTTCAAGTATTCAAAAGTTTCTTTCTTCAGTTCTTTTTCAGGATTTTCATCTAAGTTTTCATATGTTGTGACATCATTTAATAAATTATACATTTCCTTATTATACGTTTCTTTATTAAGAACATCAATGATGTTACCTTTATCCGCATGTGTAACTAATAGATGTTTACATGATTCAATAAAACATTGTGTTTTTTTATACTTTGTGCAAAAAACCTATCAGACTGTGAAATTTTATTATTCTATAAAAAACGTTGTGCCGATTGCTGTTTTGTATCCTTCTTTCATACTCCCTCTTTCCCAATACTTCTCCCACTCTGCATTACTTTTGCATTCTTTGTACCAATCACAGTACTTAGATTTATCTATTCTTCCCCAATCCTCCTGTATTTCCTGCTCTTCTTTTATTTATACTCCTATATCTAGTTCGTTGTAAAATTTCTCTAACTCCTCCTGGTTTTTCATTCTCTTAAAGGTTATTCCATTCCCTACCTACCTCATTGCCTTTTCCAGTTCCCTAACCCATTCCGTTGGATATACATTCTCAATGCCTCTTATTTCTTCTCTGAGACTTATTCGAGGGCACCTATCATCTTCTATTTGCATTATCTTACTGATATACTCTCCCGCTCTTCTTCTAGCTTCTACTTCTATCCTTCTAACTCCCGCCTCCATTCTCCATGAATACCCCGGTGTGTTGTTATCCAACCCATGTGCCATTTTTACGCACTTTTCCTGCGCCTTTTCCATTTCCACCCTTCTTCCCCATCCACATATTTCTACCCCATACATGAAGCCTGACTTTACTAATGCGTTCATTAAATGTTACCTATAAGTAATGCCTGTTGAGAACCTATTATAAATAATGTTGAACTCAATGGACACCCCTGTCTTACTCCCCTCCACGTTTCAAATTTTTCCGATACACCTTCCCCTGATATTATCGAATTTGTTGTCTTCCCATATATTCTCCTGACCATTTTCATCATCCGCCCCTTTATTCCTATTTTCTCCATCTTCTTCATCATCAAGTCCCTGTCTACCAAATCGACCGCTTTTTCAAAATCTATAAACGAAACATAAATTTTTCCTCCCTTCCTTTTTAATTTATCACCCACCAGGCTATTAACTACGAAGATATGATGCCTCGTAGCTCTTCCTTTTCTAAATCCTGCTTGACTCTCCTTTATCACTCCTTTCTTCTCTATCCACTCCCTCAATCCTTTTCCCATTATGCTTGTTACCATGTTGTACCCCACGTCTAATAAAGCCACTCCTCCATAATTTGTTTTTAATTCCTCACCCCCTGATTTATAGATGGGATATATCCTAGCCTCCTCTCGCCCCCTCGCTATTTCCCCCTCTATCCACATCAGGTTAATTATCTCACTCAATTCCATTATCCATTCCTGCGGCGAAATGTTCAGGAATTCCGATGTTAACCCATCTTCCCCAGCGGCTTTATTGTTTCTCAATTTCTTTAGCGCCTCGCTAACCTCCCTCTCCTCTCACCCCTATTTTTGCATTTAGTTTTTCCATTTCATCCTCATTTTCTCCCTGCTCTTTTTCCCTTTCCTCTTCCTCTTCGCATACTCTTTCTTCCATCACTCTTCCTCTCTGCACTACTAGTAATTCCTGAAAATAGTCCACCCACTGCTTTTTTGTTATCCCCTTTCACCATTCACCTAGGAATTTTAAGGAAATTTGTATATATATATATATATATATATATATATATATATATCTGATACTATATGCGATGCAAGCGAGAAAGCATCTAATTGATTAAGTTTGGAAAACAATGATTGGAGGCGCGATCGCAAAGTGAGCACTGAGCAGCGTTCTGATATGAATAAAGAAAATTAATTGCCTATTAAAAACCAGCATGGGTTTTTTTCATATGTTGCAACGACTTTGGTTGACATTAGATGTTGAAGAACAGAAGGATAGCTACATGGATTTATTGGACATAATTTGAGGGGTTTATTGAGAACAATAACCACTTTCAAAACCAGTGTTCCCAACAGGAACGAAATTGAAATTCATGCGTAAAGCATCGCTTCATAATGAGAGTGAAAGAGACACTTGGAGTGATCGTCTAAAAGAATCGCATTCTTGAGGTTATCCTCTAGACGAACCACTTTGTATTTTGAGCTGTAGTAGTTTCATGCTGTGCCAAACTCCTTTAAAATCCTCGAAATCTTTTGATTTCTTTGAGTTATGTAAATTTCTTGCATTCTGTGAGTTCCTTGATTTCCAAGGACTTCAAAGTAATGCAAGGAATTAAGGGATTTTATGCGTGTTCGAGGGATTTAAAAAATTTAGATAAATTTAGGTTATTCACAAGAATTCAGGAATATAAAAGAATTCCAAAGAATTTAGAAGCGTTTGAAAGCATTACAATCCATTCAAAACGCACTCAAACGAAGGGCCCACTAACAGTACAGAGTTGGATTTTCTAGATGATCACTCCAAGGATGGTTCTTTTAGACGGTCACTCCAAGAGTGGTTTTCTAAACTCAGAGGTTTCGATTCATTTTATATTGCAGAATCTTATTTAAATATGATATATTAATATATAGTTATTTGCCACAATTTTATCGCCTTTCATGGTTCGGAACTTATTTTACCAAAGCTCGGTGATGTCCGACGTTTAATATAATAAAATATCATTTGGTATTTAATATATTATTTTTTAAGCTCGATGAAATTTTTCTTGTTAAAATTATTAAAAAATTCAACGCTTTCGGAATCCGGAACATCCTAAAATATTTGGTTGAACAATACTCTATTACTCTTCCCAATCATTACTAATTTCCACACCTGAAAAAATTTTGTTCCAGCGGCCCTGCTGACTCATATTTCTACCGAAGGGCGCCGGCCTCCGACGTGAAATAATCAGTTAGCATTTTGTGTTGTTGTATAACGTGAAGTGGAATCGGATCTTCTTCGTTCTCTGGAGCTAAGATTTCTTCCGGCCTTGGTGGAACTGGAACTGCTGAGAGCTCAATCTGAGAGCTCTTCCAGGATGAAATTATGCAAGCATGTTAATGCCCGCCTACCTGTGAGAATGCCAAAAGCATCTTTGATGCAATCTTTCTTGCTCTAGAAAATCTGTAACAGACAGTAGATTTGAAGTTCATAATTATACAGTGGGGAGGCCGTCCTATAGCAGATACTATACTTGTTCATTGATCGAATTTCAAATTAATCACTTAACTTTTTTTTATTAGGTATTATCCACTTTACAGTGGTATCCCCAATGTAAATCTTTAGTGAATCGGTCAACTCAAATCTTAAATCCTTCAAATTCAGAAGAAGGGGTTCATTCAGTAGAGGGGCACTAATTATTCCTTTTTTGCAGAATCGCATAACTTCCCAGTCCAAGTCATTTATTCTAAAGGTGTCAATTGTGAAACTGAATACGAACGAACGGATACTTGCAGTGTACGGTAGCATTCAATTTCTTCACGTTAACAGATCCTACGATCTTCACTTGTTTCCTTCGTTACATTCATTTGTTCCTACATTCAGTTGTTTTTTATTTATTACCTAGAAATGAAGCCTATACATGTGGTACGGTGGCATTCATTTTTTACGTCAACATAACCTGCGATCTGCACTTGTTTCCTTCCCTGCTGAGGAATTATTCTTCCCCATATCTACTTACTGTGTTCCTTTCCTTTCAAAATTCCGATCTGTCCAATTCAAAGGGAATAAGCTGGATGTTGATTGGTTGAGTTTTGAAGACGAGGACGATGAATCACAATCATCTTCCGATGATCCAGAAATCATTATTCGACTCCAACCTAAAGTGGATGAATCAGATATTAATAAGATATTAATACAAGCCCTTCCCAAACTTCTGGAAACCCATAGGCTGTAGTTATTCATGTTTTTCTGCCAGGGGCGGTAGACTACCGCCCACGCGCCCGCTTGAAGGTTAAGAGAGTTGAAGTTCCTATTCAAAGAACTATTTCAACTCATAAATCCTCTTGTCTTTGTTTCGCCACAGAGAATCTGACACTTATTGCAGAAGAAGCTCGAACGCAATCTTATATTAGGATGAAAATCTATATAGCAGCAGGAAACCGATGCTGTCGAACTCACCTAATCAAAGGTCGATTTTACGACGAAGATCTGTCTGCTTTGAAGGTGGTCTCTGATTCGTCAAGTTCAAGTCCTTCGAAAATATAAAAAATAATGGAAAGTCTCGCAATAAAATGTGATTCCACCCTATATGATAAGCTTGGAGGTTATAGTCCTTCCGGAAAGCAGCTTCTTATTTTCGCGGGATTAAACTGGGATAATATCATATTTTTGAAATACATGATGACTTCAATGCGAAACAGAAAAATGCGTACTGTAACACAGGCACTCGTAGTATTTCTATTTAAACTTCACACTGGAAATTCTAATAAAATGCTTGCTTCCATTTTGCAAATAGAAAATGAACAACTTATCTCAGAATATTCATCAGCTATTATTCAGTCATTTGCAGAAGACACATTGCCCTTTCATTTTGGAATATATTCTTCCAACAGAAATGATCTTATTCATAATAATCGTACGACTGAGATTGCCAAGAGTTTATTCGCTAGTGAAGAAAAACTAATGTTAGACTGCGACAGGACGTATGCTCGTCGTCAAAAAAGGATGAAGAATGAGTTCCAAATGGAATCATTTTCTGGGCAGTAGAAGGTCTCACTTTGCAAGTCTTGCGCGATTTCCACAACTGACGGCTACGTTGTTGATATACTAGGACCATATCCTGCAAATGCCTGCATTGAAAGGAAAGCGAAAGTAGTTGACCACAAATGAATCGAACGAATCTCGCTACGTAAAGAAAATTCGGTGGGTAATAGAAGCTGTCTACGGAATACTAAAACAAAAATACTGTCTGCTTGGCCATAAATTAGATAATGAATTGATCCCGGAAGTTTCGAACCGGTTCTCGAATTGCATGGTATCTAAATAATCTATTCGGAAAAAGGTTCAAATCGGACGCGGATATTTCAGACGCAATTTTGGAAAGGATGGAAGCCTGGATACATACGGAAAATACTTTAGCTGATGGGGCCGAGGAAAAAGGTTGTTTACGTTGAAAAGTGATGTTCCAAAGTATGTCATCAAAAGATCTCTTAGATTTCCCTAAAATGACTCAGCTGAGATGATTGATACTTTCATACAACATGAATAACAGTTACATTGAAATAAAATAACGGGCGAACATAATTACCAGCTTCTAGTAACATTTGAGTCTTACTTTGTATCGTAAACAATATTATTGTTTAATTTCACTATTTTTTACAAACTAAAACAATCTCGCAAGCAATAGTTGTATATATATATCTACTGTTACAATCTTTTTTTTTAATTGGGAAATTAACACATACGGCAGAATCCTCAATTTCTTCGTGAGCTATCTCTATAACCTGACCGCTGTACAAGTTTATCTTTACCCGCTGATAACCAGCTCTATATATTGCACTTAGTGATTTATTATCTTCCACTATTGCAAAGATGTCCGCATTAAACGCAGATAACACAGTTTGTTCTTCTGTCAAGGTGGGTAGGAAGAAAATTGTATCCTCCTCTAAAATGAATTAGTTTGTTAGGAGGAAAACTGTATATTCGAATTCAAAAATACCGGAAAACAACATGAGCAAAAGTCGCTTTAAAATGAAATAAAATAATTATACTTTTGAATTTGGAGAGGTATTTAAAATTTTCCATTCTTCTAAATCAGAATGAAAATTACTTTTAAAAACTTGCTTTCCATGTGCAACATTCTTTGTTCCAAGTCAGAATTCAATTTATTTACGAAATTTTACATTACGATTCAGAAATATTGTGAATAATTTAGTCTAGTGGGATGAGGATTCCAATGAAAATAATTCAATGACAATATTATGAGTATACAATTATTTATCAAACGATGATGAAGTAGAAATAAGTTGGAAGGCTATTGGTCGTCCACCTCAACCAGATGATTTGGTTATGGATTTGAGGATTCATCTAGGATTAATTTGTAATTACGTGAAAATCAACAATTAGGAGCTGATGAACGAATCACTACTGCTTTTATTCCTTGATAACATGGGAACCCACGAGCATTTAGAGATAGGAGAGCAAATAATCGGTTAGGCCCTTTTTGAAAAAAGACAATTTTTCTATTTAATTACTAAGAAATGAAGAAATTTTCAGAAGATTATATGTTTTTTGTTTATTTTCATTTTATAATGTTTGTGAAATGCCATATGACGGTACACATTTATAAAATCCTATTTAGCTGGAAAATTTTAATCCTAGTTCGGATAGAAAATATTTGTGGGGGCTGAGACTCATCTATAATTAATTTTTTGAAATTTTTGGAGATTTTGCGATTACAGTCTGAAGGTCATTCCCTGATTTCTTGTGGTCTTATATTTTTAACCTTGCCACTGTCCATATTTATTTTCACCCGTCGATAGCCAGCGGTATTTACATATACAGGGTGTCCCACCACCTATGAACATGCCGGTACTGGGTGATAGAGGACAAAAAAAGAAACAGAAAAGTCCTATGGCAAAATTTAATCTGGGCCTTAGTTTGGGTACAGTAAAGCTTCAAAGTTGGGCATAATGAACCAATCAGAATCGAGCTTTGGCAACAACTTATTTGTCTCATAAGCGTGAAAATAGTGTGCGTGCTAGCGGTTTACTTCAGCTCCCGCGAAAATTTCACATCGTTGATCTTTGATTGTTTCTACAAGACGCGAAATTCAAGCCTTTATATTTTTTTAAGTTCTTAGTTGTTCTTGCAAACGTTTATTACCGTCCTTAAAATAAAATAACATTTGCTCAACCTAAAGAAGATGAATTTCAATTCAATACAGAATTTTCCTGACATTTCATGTAAGAAAACCAACAAAGATGTTTGAAATTCAGAAGACCAAACGAACTTTTGTTCTTCAAAATTAATCTACAAGTATAAGATGAGAAAAAACCTTTCAAACCTCAAAAAGAAATTCTCTGTGATGTCTACGATTTATTTATTGTTTTTGTAATAATAAATGTATCAAAAATTTGCAACGAGTCGCAAAGAATTACTTTCACTTGGTACGAAAGGTGTCTCTTATTTTAGAGTTGTTAGTTAATTTTAAAGAACAAAAGTTCGTTTCGTTTCTGCAGCTTTAGATTTCTTTATTGTTTTTGTAATAACAAAAGTTTGTTTGGATTTCCCATTTTTAATTTTTTTTTTAATTGTCACAATTAATGTAACAAAAAAATTTGTAATGAATCGCAAAGAATTACTTATCATAGACTTGTTAATTAATTTTCAATAACAAAATTTTCTTTTGTTTTTCCGAGTTTTAAGTTACTTTGTTGATTTTATAAAAAAAAATGTAACAAAATGTCAGGAAAGTTCTGTATTAAATTGAAATTCATTTTTTTTAGGTTGAGCAAATTTTATGTTATTTTAAGGACGGTAATAAACGTTTGCAAGAGCAACTAAGAATTTCAAAATGTTGAAGGCTTGAATTTCGCGTCTTCTAGAAACAATCAAAGATCAACGTTGTGAAATTCTTGCGGGAGCTGAAGTGAACCGCCAGCACGTACACTATCTTAACACTTATGAGACAAACAAGTGGTTGCTGAAGCTGGATTCTGATTGGTTCATTATGCCCAACTTTGAAGGTTTACTGTGCCTAAACTAAGGCCCACATCAAATTTTGCCAGAGGACTTTTCTGTTTCTTTTTTTGTCCTCTATCACCCAGTACCGGCATGTTCATAGGTGGTGGGACACCCTGTATTGCACAAAATCTTTTGTTCTCTCCCATTATTGCAAGAAAATCACCATTGGACGTAGATAATATAGTTTGTTCTTCGGTTGGCATGGGAAGAATGACATGATTTTTTCCTCTCAAATAAAGTCCTCTGTCGGAAGGAAAAGTGTATCTTCGAACTTCAAATCGCTGATTGGGATTCGTGTTGGGAATCAGCCGGATAAATCTAAGTCGTTCGAGTTGATATCCAAGTACAAGTGAAGAAGAATGCCTGGCATGAGGAGACCTGGATCTGGCACGAAGAGACCTGGATTCTGCAGGAGGAAGAGGCTCGGAAGATGAAGAAGACCTGGCCGGAAAATGAGGTCTGGCAGGAGGAACAGCCGTTTCAGGAGATTGATGTCCATCATGAGAATAAGCAGTTCTGGAACGAGGAACACCAGGAATTGGGGCGCCATTAGGTAGAAACTCGAAATGTGAACTCAGTTCTGGAACAAGGAACAGGAGATTACATTTTACTTGTATATTCTCTGCGGGCATATTTTGCCTGATTCTAATTTACTATTTTGGCATATTTTTCTATTCCGGAGACACCCAATCTCGTTTTCTCAACAGGAATCGCAACATTAAATATATGAGGGCAAAATGAATATGTCACATTCCTCGCCGAAGCAAATTCCGAACTCTTTTTTAGAAAAGAATGTCCCGATGTGCTGTGAAACCTGAAATAAGGTAAGGTGCCAATTTCATTAGAAATGTAACTGACGACTATGCTAGTGCTTCATTACCTTTTACGATACCTATTTCCTATAGTGGTTATCTCACATTTTGTAGTCATCATGGTAGTCCTTATCAGATATTCATATTTAATTAGAGTTAGTTTCAAGACAAAGTATGTACTTACCGAATGCTT
The DNA here is from genome assembly GCA_932178445.1 of Andricus quercusramuli. Classification (NCBI taxonomy): domain Eukaryota; kingdom Metazoa; phylum Arthropoda; class Insecta; order Hymenoptera; family Cynipidae; genus Andricus; species Andricus quercusramuli. The sequence goes on along the minus strand of CAKNXH010000841.1, from coordinate 5,578 downwards.
TAAAATTGATGTCACAATTTATATAATAATTTACAGTGTACTGTCTACTATAACGGCGTATTCAAAGCCCATTTCAGCAAAACCGACAAGATTTGCTGCGATTTCTCAGTAACATGGCATCCAACGAACATTTAAAATTAAAAATACTGCTGCGAATACTCTGGATGTTTCAAAAATAAATTTGCACACATTCTTTCTTTTTATCATACAAACTATTTTTGAGGCTATATAATCAAAAAAATTTTCGAGAATAGGGTAGAATTCTTTATTTTATAGAACAAAAAACACGTGTTCAACTATTTACTGGAAGTAGACATGCGAAGGGGCAGGTCGAGTTGACACGAAATATCTAGGTTTGTCATTATATCTTCAATGGTTATATAATCCGACTCCTCAACTGCTAGTTACTTATCCACAACTACTATTTTAAAATTCCTAGAGACTTTGTAATTCCCGCCTGCAGGAGATTCCTCGATTTCTTGTTTGCTCATATTTTCAATCTTGCCGCTGTCCATGTTAATTTTTACCCGATGTTGTAAGCCAGTGCTCATTGAATATATTGCACGAATTCTTTCATTACTCCCCACTATTGCAAGGACGTCACCATTGGACGTTGATAATACAGTTTGTTCTTCGGTTGGGATGGGTTCAAAGATATTAAATTTTCCTCTCAAATGAATTGGTTTATCGAGAGGAAAAGTGTATCTTCGAATTTCAAATCGCTGGTTCGAATTCTTCTCGGGAATCAGTCGAATAATTTTAAGTTGTTCAAGATCATATCCAAGTACCCGAAAAGAAGAATTCCTGGCAAGAGGAGACCTGGACCTAGCACGAAGAGCAGATTCGGGAGGGGGAGAAGACCTGACCGAGAAAGGAGATCTGGCAGGAGGAAGAGTGCTTTCAGGAGCTTCATGTCTATCGGAAGCTTGATGTCTATCAGGAGCTTGATCTCTGTCAGGAGAATACGAAGTTCTGGAACGAGGAACACCAGGAATGGGGGCGCCATTAGGCAAACAATCGAACTGTGAACTGAACTCTGCAACAAGGAACAAATGATGATTATGTTGTGTATCATCTTATGGCATATTTTGCCGAATTTTGATTTTCTCTGGAGAAAGATTTTTTTATAGGAGGGAGAAGCACCAAAAACTGTTTTGTCAACAGAAATCGCAGAATTATATGCAGCAGGAAAAAAAGATTGTCACATTTTCCTCCGGGTTGTGCCCCACACTCTTTTTCAGGAAAAAAAGGTACCGAGGCACCGTAAAAACTAAAATATCGTACGAAATAATGTTGGTTACTTAATGAGCCCACTGGAAATAATCTTGATTCTTTGCAATTCCGCAGAATTTAGGAGCAATTTCAGTCCCAGTCGTCACTATGAATTATTTGAACTTTTTCAGATTCCCACCGCCAAGTGTATCTTGGCGCATACGATATTTTTTATAACAACTGGATGAATTCGGATATTTTCCGAAAAAAGAAAATTCAACTAATATGGTAATAATTAAAGTATTTTGTTGTAAATGGACCTTATTGTCGAAATTTTATATTTTCAGCATGAAAATTCAACTTTTTTTTGAAAATTCTTGTTTTTTTGTTGAATTAACCTTTTTTTGTTTTTAAATAAAAATATTTCTGGGTTGGAACTTGAAATACTTTCCTGATAAAAAAAATTTGGCTATGAATTAACTTTTTTGTTGAAAATTCATATTTTTAGGGTGAAGATTCGGCTTTTTGTTGATTTTTTTTTTTAAATTTAATTTAAAATATTTCTGGCTGGAATATAAATTCAAGAGGAAGTACCGCTTTTGGTTTAACACATCAAATTTCTGCGTAAGATTTTCTCCACGGCGCGACTCCCGAAGTCGTCTAAAATAATTTTGAAATGACCCCTTTGGATTGTACCATACCTGCTTGTGGTACCATATGGTACCAATTTCTTACTAACAGGGATACGTTTCAAATTCATTTTTTTAACACACATTCTGTATTCCTCTAGAATAAATTCCGGTTAAATTTTGACACATTTCGAATTAACTCAAATAAAGTTAGAAAGAAAATAGCGATTGGGATAGAAGGAAGCAGATTGAATCGCGCCCATTCTGATTGGCGCAAAGATTGAAAAATATACTTCAAATTCAAGATACAATTGATTATTTCATTTACCAATAGAACTGAAGATGAACGCCAAGAACAAGCAGAGAATAAAAACAATAGACATCTTTACGAATTACAGGAAAAAATAATACATTTATTATTGAAGAATTCGATTCAAAATGGAACTGCTGAATACTCCAGTGCGTAATTAGATTTAATAAAACGCATATCCTATAGTCGTTATCTCAAATTTTATATCGTCAAGGTTGCCCTTATCAGATAAGCTCATTTCATTAGAGTCAGTTTCAAGGAAATCAATGTACTTACTGAATGTGCAGCTTTATATGGAACGAATATTTTCGACTTAATTTTTTCAAATTTCTGCTACAAACTTCATCCCTTAGAAAATACCTTCTATGCGGCAAACGCCATGGCGGGGCCAGCGAAATATCTCGCCAGACCCGACATTGTCCAAGTTGGAATTTATATAGACGCATTATTTTCGCCTTAATCTGTTAAGATTTGTGCAACCTACTTCAACCCCTCAAAACTACCCCCTGTTGGGCAAATGACAGCAGGGCCAGAAAAATATTTTATCAGCCAGTCCCGACATTGCACAAAATTAACTTTATATGGGCCATATATTTTGGTCTCATTTTGTTCGTCCAACAAACTTCAGACCTTGAAAACTACCCTCTATGATCCAGAATCAACATTATATGGGTCTAATATTCTCGCCTTAATTTGTTCAAAATGCAACAAACTTGAGCCTCTGATTCCCCTATGCGGCAAACAACATGGCGAGGCCAGCGAAATATTTGGCAATCCCGACATTGTCCAAAATCAACATCATATGGGCTTAATACTTTCGCCTCAATTCGTTCAAATTTGCGTAACAAATTTCAACCCTTAAAAACTATCTTCTACACGGAGAAAAATGGAAGGTCTGTTTGGCCATCTAGATGTGCAGACCGGCCATATTGCAGGGTCAACTATAGGACAGCCCTTGAATATGGCTAAAGCGATTATCTCTAGAAGGTTGAAACAAGATGTTCAAATCGATCATCTCAAAGTGTTGACTCGATCATTTCGGACGGTCGAATCGGTCATCTCAAGAAAGCTGACCCGATCATGATAAAGGGTCGATATGATTGTCTCTAGACAGACCACTGGATGGTCTCAGATGGTCGATTCGATTTTCTCAAAGTGTTAACCTGGTCATTGTGAAGGGTCGGTTTGGACACCTCTGGTCACCGCTTTGATTATCTCAATACAGTCGATTCTATCAGCTCGGAATGATCGACTAGATTATCCCGGAATTTCAAAATGTATATCTTAGGAGGGCAAATTCGATCATTGCAGAGGGTCGATTCAAAAATCTGATACGATTAAAATTACTATTTCTAAGAGCCAAATATATATTTTTATATCATTTTTGAAAATTAATAAAAAAATTTGATTTGATTTTCTAATCTGGACTAGTATAAAGGTCTATTATGTAAACAGTGGGGAGTCCTTTATCAATTGATTTATAGTAAGCATTCTGATAATAATCTTCAATAAAAAATTACTAATTTGTAATATTAAATCGTAACAAAAGAAATTAGTAAGAAAAAATTCTTTATGAATTTAATTTTTAACGTTTTTTCTGTGAATTAGTAGTTTTTACTGAAAATTGGTATGGAAATACTCCTGACCATTCATCAATTAATAAAAGGCATCGTACTATGTAATTAGCATAATTTCATAGTAATTGAGATGTAGAGTATAACATATTCTATAGCGTATTCAAAAACAATATATGGATTGAAAAAATGATAAACCCTGACGTAACCTTAAAATTAAACGAAATATTTAAATTGATGATGAATAGGTTATAGTTCGCTAAAAATTGTGATTATAAATGCACAGTTTTATTTTTAGAATTAGGAGCATAAATATAAATATAACTTATATGATAAAACAGTCACTGCTATAGTTAATATATACCTATGGAGATTTCTTCACAAATCACAATTTCGTTACAGCCTTCGCTAAAGCTAAATCTAGAATTTAATACAATTACGGTCGAATATTGTACATATAACATAGAATGAATTACTAAATATTATTAATTATTTAATATTTAACGCACTGAAAGGAATAACGCTCACAACTTTCGCTTGCCTGACGATTTCCTTGTGCATGATCACACTGCGTATAATGCATTTCTTTTTGCTGAATACTTTTCATCAAAATCTTATAAGAGCAGTTTGTATCCAAACTGTACTCGCAAAACCAAAAAGAGCTTGATGTAGTCGAATATGTCGTTATTCTTTAAAAATGCTGCTCGCTCGGAAATGCACAATCACCAGTTTTCCTTTTGTTCTTCAAGGGTGCCCACGTTGTGTTGTAAGTACTTATAAGCCGTGGTCGAATTTTCGTCAGGTAGGAGAACGGAATCTTTAATAGAATAAAAAGTAGCTACACAGTAGTTTTGATTTTAATTCCACGGCTCGAATTGACTAGAAGGCTTTAAAAAAGTCAGATTAGTCGTTTAAAATTATAAAGGATGTTATGAATCGCACAAGATCTCAAGTCTGAATATATTGCATTCTCAACAAAATAGTTGAACTTTAACTTTAACTTTTAGAAAACAGTTGAATTTGTAGCCCGAAAGATTAATTTTCAATTATTTAATTGTATTGAATGAAGAATAATTATAACATTTGCATTTTCAAGCAAATAGCTGGAAACTTTCAAGCAAAAGCGATGAATTTTTAAAAATGTAATTGAAGTTTTAGCCAAATATTTCAATTACAAACAAAAAATGAATTTCCAACCAAATGATCGAATATTCAAACCAAAATGATTAAACTTTAACCAAACGTACTTGAACTTGCAATCAAAAGAGATCAATTTTCAGGAAGAAAGCTAATTTTTAACAACATGATCGAATTTTCAAATAAAATAGATTAAACCTCAACGAAAAATAATAATTTTAACGAAACAGTTTCTTTTACAAGTAACTTAAATTTTCAACAAGAAGTCATTTTAAATGAAAAAATGTAAATTTCTAATCAAATAGGGCATTTTATAAATAATAATAATTGGTAACCAAACAGTAGCATCAACAACAAATCAATTTAATTTTTAAACAGAAGAGGCAAATATTGAAGAAAAAAGTTAATTTTCAACCAGAAAAGGTGAACTTTAAATAAAAATACGACTTTTTTTATCATAAAAGATAAATCTTAAAGTAAAACTACAAATTTGCTATTGAAAAAAAAAGAATTTTCAATAAAGCACTTGAATTTTTGACAAAAAAATGCCCTTTGAACAAAATTTTTGCATTTTCAAGCAAATTTTCGAATTCTAAAATAAACACGAGTTACACTTTGTAACGTAACTGGTCCAAAGTTGCGAAACTACGTCTCGAAGATCCTGAAATTTTAAACAGGGACTCTAAAATCTTAATGCTTGATAAATCCTGGTGGAA